>JBCNJP010000014.1:1255231-1290921 GCA_039602395.1 Deinandra increscens subsp. villosa | reverse complement strand
GACAACGGAGAGGAACTTCCTTTAATGAAAGCAGGAGTGATGAAGGTGACTATCCCAATCTTGTTGACTTAGACTTACTTGATGAATCACATGACTGAAAATGGAGAATGCAACTATTAGAAGATCCTTTAGCTATGGCACATTGGCATATATAAAATTGGGTATTTTTAACGGCTAAATGTTACATCAACCGTCTTTGACGAGGCTCAAACCCTTGACCTTATATCCAATAACTTTACCAATTGAACCCAACCTTCACCCACAAATTAGGTAGACGTGCACAAACCGGTTAAAGTATGTAACCGAAACCGGTTAGGATCTTCTCGTAGGCTAACCGGTTATTGGACTAACCGGTTAGGCTAGTAACCGGTTACAGGTTAGAAAAAGGGTGCTCGGTGGTAACCGCTTAGAACCCGGTTAGAAACCGGGTAGGATCCGGTTAAGAAAAAAAACCGGTTATTTCGGTTACAATTACATAGGTTTTTTTTTCAGCTCAAAGTTTTTGTGATGGTGTTGTGTTTTTTTTTAAATCGTAAAATCCAACATTTTTTTAAAAAGTTCAAATTTTATTCATTGTGATAACATAACAAGCACACCAAACTTTAAAAACATAAAAAAAAGAGTTTTTAAACCCATTACATCGAATTCGGAAAAACTTAAAAAGAAACTAAATTTAACTTGTTCTTCGATTTTTTCTCCCGGTTCCGTAGTCGTTTAAATTTCTTCGTTTGAAGAGCCCGAGCTAGATGGACCGGACCTCAAGTAGTAGTCCCAACCGGCTTCATCATCGGTCATTCCCGGGGTTAATCCACCCGCAACCTCATCCTCGTACAATTGGCTTTCATATTTCATCTCTCCTTCAACGCCTTCAAGTGTAGCAATGTTTTGAATCCTCTCCGCCGCATCCAAATAATCTTTCAAGCAAATCAACATCTCCATCGATGCCGGAGTTAGCCTTGTCCTCCTCACCCATATGACCTTGCCACTAACAGAAAAAGCGGACTCCGAAGCTAACGTGGAAGCTTGGACGCTTAGTAAATCTCGGGCCATGATGGAAAGCACGGGAAAATCTTTTTCCTTTCCTTTCCACCAAGCCAACAAATCGAAGTCTTTGAAACCGGCCATCTCAATCCCTGCTAGGAAATCGGTCCCCGTATACCTTCCGAGTTTGCTACTCGGAGTGTTACCCCTAGTCCTTTTAGCATTGTTGGTTGAAAACATGTTGAAAAGGTTTACGTAACCATCCGAGCTACTACTTGCACCCACACCCGCTTGATGTTGCCTCATAGACTCGTGTATGGTTGATGTTGTACCATACTTAGCAACATATGCATCATACAAGTTTGTGAGATCTTTGTTAAATTTCCTTTTTAGTTGTTCACCAATGGGCTCGTTTTCGGTATACAAATCCAAAGCATAACAAATGTTTTCAATTAAAGCTTCGGTATTATTCGAATTGATGCAAGGGTGTAGAGCGGCGGCACACGTAATAACCGTCGGCATATTTTCAAAATATTTGACAAATTTTGCTTTCATCGGTTTAACCATTTCGGAAAAAGGGTCCGGCTTATACGAATAATCATTCAAGGTTTGGCACATCAAATAGATTTGGTTTAAAACCAATGGACTAGTTGGATAATAAACCCCCGACAACGTTGTGGTTGCTTCTTTAAAAACATGTAACAACTTTGTTAAATCTTCAATAAGAGCCCAACTATTTAGAGAAAACTCAACAAGTTTTGAGTGCCTCGAACAAAGGTCGTTGTGGTAAGAACGCAAGCTATCTTTTTGTTTTATAGCTTTTTCAAACATGGTACAAGTCGAATTCCATCTCGTAGGTACGTCCCAATTCGGACATGTTCAAATGGCATTCGCTTGTTTGCAATATTTTATATAAGCACTATGCCTTCTTGGTTTGCTAAACACATCCGACAACATTTTTCTAAAATTTAGAATGATTGGTTAATAATCCTCAAATCGTCTTGCACACACAAGTTAATTATGTGTGCAACACAACGACTATGAAAAAAACTTCCTTCACAAACGGGTTTATTTATGAGTTTTAGTTGTCCGATAGCACGCGTGTTATTAGACGCGTTATCAAAAGAAATAGAAAACAATTTTTCTTGTAAACCATAAACCCGAATAACTATGTCAATTTTTTTTAAAAATATTTGACCCGGTGTGAGGAAATTCAAGTTGCTCAAAAGCGATTGTTCGTTTCATCATGGTCCAAGTTTCGGGCATTACCCAATGAGCGGTCACACAAATAAAAGATTCGGGTGAACCATGAGGAGTTGACCAACAATCGCTCGTTAAATTGACACGTGTTTCTAAAGTTGAAAAACCTTCTTGTAATTCGGCTTTCGCCTCTTTCCACAATTTTAGGCAATCACGTCTAAGTGTAGTACGGCTTACATTAGTGTAACGCGGTTGGAGATTCTTTTGAATGAGGCGTGTCAAACGATTGTTGTGAAATGGTTGAAAGACAAACTTTGTTGAATAACAAAACTTGCCATTGCAAGTCGAGTTGCCTCAACATCGTATTCAAAGATTCCTCATTCGTTAGACATCATTTCTTGACCCGCCGCCCTTTGTCTTGCTTGGAGAACCTTACAATGGAGATGCTCGACATGTAGCTTCAACGTCGAATTCGCTTCGGTTCCGATAAACTTGCCACAATATTTGCACCGAGCTTTCTTTCCACCCGCCTTCATCTTGCATAAGTCGAAATGTTGCCAAAGTTCCGGCTTACGGGAGGTTGCAATAACTTCAAGAACGGGGTTTTCGAGGTTGGATTCGTTGGTGTTGGAACACTTGACGATGATGCCATTAAGAGAGATAGTGAGTGTTTTTTTTTTCCTAGAGATTGAGAGTTTAGAAAGAGTTGAGAATAGTGTGAGGATCAACCAAAACATACCCCAAGTATTTATACACCACTATGGGGGTAAAGTTGCAAAAAAAAAAAAACGGTCAAAAAATCGACCCTAACGGGCTCTATAACGGCTATAATGCCGTTTGGCCCGTTTCCAACCAGTGGCGAAGCTTGAAAAAAACTAGTGGGGGGTCGGGATGTATATAAAAAAATTTCACAACTAATATGGGGGGTCGAAACCGGAATATATCGAAATTTTCTATACGAAAATTATATACGCACTACATCGCAAAAAAAATTTCTGGGGGTCGGGCGCCCCTCCCCGCCCCTTATATCCTGCGCCCCTGTTTCCAACGTTCAGATATTATAACCGGTTTCTAACTGGTTTCTCTAACCGGTTGCGCCATTCGAATAATATAACCGATCCCTAAACGGCGGTTAGGGTTGTAACCGAACCGGTTACGATTCTAATCGGTTACTGTCCTAACCGGTTCCGGTTTTTTTGCATAACCGGTTTTTTTGCCCACGTCTAAAATTAGGTATGTGGATCTCTTTTTTAGAACAATGTTTATTATAGTAACCAGTAATTGAAAGACAATTGCATTAAACATACGTTCTTAAAAAGGAGCCAATGTTTTTGACAATCACAAGACTCAAAGACGAGTCTTTTTTTAAGAAGGAGAAAAGGAGCCAGGAAGAAGGAAACTTAGCAATCCAAGAGACGCAGGCGGTCAGTTCAAGAGCGGAGTGAGACAACCCGTGAAATTGAATTGTTTAAGCAGGCTATGCGATAACAAAAGCGATAACAAATAAGGATCCGGTTGATGTTCCTTTTGATCCAAGTGTTCAAAAGTTTATCTATTTAGACGTTATATAGTTTATCTATATAGTTTATCACTTTATCTTAACTGTTTTTCTTTTTAATTTATTAAAGTCTAGTACGTACCTAATACTAGATACCTGTTTAAATATGTTTTTGCTTTTGAAGAACATAGTTTATGAATATTAACTTCTATTTATCAAGAAACTTTAGGTATGATACTTTTGAATCCTTAAGTATTTTTATCCATTTAGTTGTATACGTTAACCATATCACTGGTTTAACCCGTATTTTTGGAGACACAAAGAAAAACTTTTACTAGTCATATCTTCCTACTCTAATAAACAATTACAACTTTGACACATGTCAACACTAGATTTATTCTCACAAAAGATTTCCCTCCCAAATCTACTCCCTAATAAAAAAAATCCATTGGAAATTATATCATATTTTATAATCATCTTATATTTTTATTTATTTATATTTATGGAATTATGACAATCACATATTAATTTATATCTTAGTTTACTTGAAGCTATTTTTTAAACTATTATTGTTTTCATTTTAATAAATATTTTTAAAACTTACAAAATATCAATAAACACTAAACAATTACAACTTTTGACAGATGTCAACACTAAATTAATTGTCACAAAAGATTTTCCTCCCATATCTACTCCCTAATAAATTCTTTTTCATTCGAAATTATATCTTATTTTATAATGATTTTATATTTTTATTTATTTATATTTATAAAATTATGACAATCACATATTATTTTGTATCTTATTTTACTTAAAATTATTTTTTAAACTAATATTGTTTTCATTTTAATAAACATATAATATACCAATACCAGTAAACACTAAACAATTACAACTCTTGACACATGTCAACACTAGATTAATTCTCACAAAGATTTCCCTCCCAAATCCACTCCCTAATAAATTATTTTTCATTGAAAATTATATCCTATATTATAGACATGGAGATAATATAAAATAATTATCTTATAGAACATAGATGATATAACATGAAAGTTTAATATTTATTTTAGTTATAGTAAGATTTTTATTTTCTTGAAATATTTTAATTTTATGAGTTTCTTCTCTTTTTCTTGTGTGTTTTTATCAATTTGTGTACCATTTCTTATCAAATGTATTATTTTGTGTTCATCCACCTCCTATGTTAGTTTTGTCTATATACTAGACCTAACAAAGAAGTTTTATTTTTTTTCCATATAATTGTCCAATTTTACTACTTTTCATGTCATATATTACGTGAAGAGTATGTTTGATCAAATATGTAAATGATATATTGTTTAGATGTGCATCTAAATTATATATTTTTCAACAAACATGTGTATTGTTGGATTTTTTTAATGCTACATATTTTTTGTACCCATAACATATGTTTCTACTTTTTGTACATAACAACTTGAAAAAATCAGATAATGTGTTTCTTCTGGTATGAAATTGCAATCAACTAAAGAGTTTAAAAAACTTGTGCACCGATCTCTTTGTGCTTCTCGTAATGGATGATTATTATTTTACAATATAATTTATTAAAATAAATTTTTTATGTGAATCTTTAACATGAATTATGTATTAAATTTTTAATAATTAAACTCGTGTAGTACACGGGTTCTATACTAGTGATCTAATATCGGACTAGCAAGACGCATTTATTCATAGAAAATAAAATTAACTTTTTTATTATGTAATCTACTTACCAGGTACATAATAAATCTGCTTCCCTATTTTTTCTTGGATGTTGACTCAATATCAACCTCATGAAAACCTTATATTCCTTGTGACGCTCCTACCATGCATAAGCGATAGTCAATGGAACTTTAGCATTAGATATCTTCTAAAAACTAACTGAGCTAGTACGAAAAGAGACTAGTTCATCTATTTAGAAAAGTTATGAACTAATGATAGAAATTACATAGTTAAATACAAATTAAAAAGTAAAATTTGGCCATAAGTTTGTTTTCTTGAATCGCTGAAATTGTGTCAAACTAATACGATAAATACCAAAGAGTAACACAAAAGAAAAGGTCTGTTTAAACATTCTAGTTAGAGTTAATTATATTTTGCGTCTCTGAGGTTTGCTGTTTGTTGCCACCTGAATCCATTTTTCGAATTATTAACAAATCTCACCTGAGGTTTGACTTTCGTAGCCAAATGAGTCCCTGGGACTAACAGAGTTAGATTTTTCTGTTAAGTGCAAAGGACATTTCAGTCAATTTACACATAAAGGACTTATTCTGTAATATATTAAACAACAAGGACTATTTTTGTAATTTATTTAAAAATATTATAATATATCTAATTGATTAAAATATATCTAATTGACATACAAGCCCTAATTCGAGACTTCACGCGATAGGCGACGCCCCCTGCCCCTCTCCCTCTGCGATCTCTGATGATTGACCCCCTCCTCCGGTCCGACCACCATCCCACCACGCGTCCACGCCACCGCCAGTCCGACAATCCGCCACGCCACTGTTTGAACTGGATTGTATCACCTCCTCCAGTGGGGATCAAGAAACCCCATCTCCGATCTGATCATAAACCGTAAACTATGAGAATTAATGAAGTTTCTAATATGTGCCCTAAAGGCACACATAAGGTGCAATAAACCACTAGGACTTGTCCTAGTGGTTACCCCCTTGGCTCTTAGGGCTTTAGTTACTATGTGACCCAAGTTCTAATCCAAGGGGAGGCAGTTTTACCCCATGTTGTCCCAGGAGGGGGTTTCTGCCAGAAGAAAGCTTCAGGAGGGGGTGTCTTGGTTCTCACGGAGGTCCGAGTAATCGACCTTGGACATAGCCCCGCAAGGGTAGGTTTACACGTGAGACCAAAGTCGCCTGATCGATGCCGTTCCAAAAAAAATATATATATAAGGTGCAATAAATGCATCTTGAAAATTGAGAAAAGTACAATAAATTCATCTCGAAAATTAAAAAATACAAATTTCAAGATGAATCTTGATATCTTTTTCAAATTTCAAAAAGAATCTTGATATCTTTTTTAGTTTTCGAGGTGCATTTATTGCATCTTATGTATGCCCTTATGGCACATATTAGAAAACCCTAAAAAACAAAGAAAAGAGAAGATATATTTTATTTCAAATACTTAATTACCTTCTTTACATTTTACAATAATCCTTCCCATTCGGATTATAATACTTCTTCCTTTCATTCTTTCGATCATGCATCTGCCAATGGATAAGCATAAGCTTATTCAAGAAGGGGAGCCGGATGTTCTGAAGCTAGTGAATCCGTTGATAATATTTAAACTTGTTGCTCAATCGCGAACACTGTCTGAATCTTATCACTATTTGGGTGAAGACTACTCCTATATATTCTTTCTCCACCATGGATATTATCAACTTCTACAATACTATTCAGGGTTCAATGGATAAGCATAAGCTTATTTAATTGGTCATTTCTGTCACTTGTTGGTGCAATTTGAGAGCTAGGAATGATCTTGTTCACAATTAGAAGACAACCTCGGCTACTACTATCCTAGAAGAAGTCAAGATTTTATATCATCTTTGGATCAACAATCGCTCTAACAAGATTTCGATCACCTGGGAGCACTGGAGGGATTTTATAGTCATTTTGTAATGTTTCACTTTTTTGGGCGTTCTTGTTTGTTCGTAGTGTTGTTTCTTTCTTTTTTGTTTTCTGTTTCTCTTTGAGGGGCAAGTCCTTTGCTGGTCTCTTCCTTAATAAATTTACCGTAAAAAAAAAGTTACCCTATTTACATTATAATAACCCTTCTCATTCGGATTATGATACTTTAATCCGTGTTCACTTTCATGTTTTAAACAGTTATTTTTACAACAACGATTCGAATATGTCGTTATGATGTGTTTTTTCCTGCGTTTTAATTTATAACAACGTGCATCTTCAACTTATACATTTTCATTTACTTGGCTAACCACGTTGATTTACCGTTCATCTTGAACTTTTCATTTAAATCGAAATGCACCAAACCTAAACTCGAACCTTTTAACCCTAAATGAGCCACGCTCGAGCGTAAATGATTAGATGATTGTAGAAGATTCAACCAATTTCATTATTAGGTACTAAGTCGAGGGACTTTAGTGAAAGTTACCATATAGTTCAGGGACCATTTATATATAGATGTTTAGCTAGGGTTTGCACAACACAAAGCAAACAGAGGCTTATCGCGTTTGGGAAATCTAAAATCGCCGACTCTGCGACGGTAAATTTCTACATCATACTCATTTGATACAAACTAATCGATCGTAATTCAATGAACTTATTTGCAATTTGAGTAATTTGTATGTAGTTAGAATCTAAACTTCAAACTAATCGTTTGAATCGAATGTAATAGCGACTATGATTGGGGCAAAATAAATTTTAATTCGAGTTACGACAACTGCGATTTCCATTCGAATCAGTGATTTTCTGATTCTGGAATGAGTATATTGTTGATATTGATTAGATCATTGGTTGTTTTTGTAGATTGAAAAATGGGGGAAAAGAAGAAAAGTGCAACTCTCCTCATAAGACTGGTTTCAGCAGCGGGGACTGGTTTCTTCTATGTGAAGAAGAAGAATCCGAGGAAGATTCAAACCAAGCTTGAATTCAGGAAGTATGATCCACGTGTTAATCGTCATGTTCTATTCACTGAGGCCAAGATGAAATGATGTTTGATACATTTTAGTAATTAAAAGCATGAATCTTTTCTGAATTTCTGTCATTTTGAACTATGTTTTTTAGCCATTGAGTTAAAGTTTTAAACTTTGTATTAGTTGATTGTTATGCTGGATATGAGTATTATTTGTTGGAATTTGGAAACTTGGAGCATTTCTGCAGGAAAACATTGAAGAGTATGCACAATGCTTGCATAAATTTATGGACACTGAGACTCGATAAAGAATAGGTAAGTTCTTTCATTTTTTGAATTTTAAATTAGGCAGTCTTGAATCCTTGGTTTTATAAAGCTAGACTGAAGCGCCCAAGGTGATCCTGAAAACATTTTAGGGCTAAGAACTTGGAACCATCTGAAAATGACTTGGAACCAGCTTAAGACTGCCTAACTAGCTCTAAACCAGTCTAAAGCATGTCTGAAAGCCCTAAAAATGGAATGTTATCCGTCTAAAAAATAATTAATTCATCTACGATTATCTAGACAAACAGAATTTGGACACATACAAAAGTTACAAATTCAGTCGACATCACCTCCAAGCTTCCACAATCCTGCCAAAATAAGGATTGTGATTGCACGCTTGGATATAAGTCCAAATTCAGCCTTGTAAAGCCAAGAAAGTGGGTCCTTCATAGTATACCAGTTTCAGATGATATTTGCAGGTCATATGTATTTATGTTTGTCATCTTGGCATTTCATGGTCTTGTTTATCCTTCATTTTGTTTATCCTTTTTTCTCTCATGCTCATAAGTAATAACCATGTCAAGCATGAGATTAGCCCATGTTGATAGCCTTGATTTTGATAGAGCAAAAGCCGAGTTTGACAAAACCAAAGCTGGAGTCAAAGGAATCCTAGATTCTGGTGTTTTGAAAATCCCAAGTATATTCATCCACCCCCCGGAAAATTTACTGAGAAACCCGTCTCCAGCTTGTAATCCAGACCTGCAGGTTCCAGTGATAGACCTTAAAGGCTTTGAAGGTGCAAAAGAAGTCAAAGTTAGTGAAATCCGGGAAGCATCGGAGAAATGGGGGATTTTTCAGTTGGTTAACCATGGGATTCCGGTTAGTGTTCTAGATGAAATGATCGGAGGCGTGAAAGGGTTCCACGAGCAACCAAAGGAGGTGAAGATGGAGTGGTACTCACGGGAGCGCGGACAACAAGTAAAGTTTTACTCTAATGGTGATCTTTATGAGTCAAAAGCGGTTAATTGGAGGGACTCAATTTCTTGTCACTATGCCGATGGTGCACTTGATCCTAATGAACTACCACCAGTTTCCAGGTATTACTCGTTACACGCTAATTTGAAACGGGCTTTTTAGACCAAAAAACACATTTTAGATACCATTTTAGTGGCTTGCAGGCGGGCGATACAGAACTACATGGAAAGGATCGTAAATCTAAGGGATATACTTACAGAGTTACTATCCGAGGCTTTAGGGCTTGATGCAAACTACCTAGAAAGCATGGACTGCATGAAAACTGCAACACTAGTGTGCCATTATTACCCTCCCTGTCCTGAGCCAGACTTGACTCTAGGAGCCACAAAGCACTCAGACCCGTCGTTCCTGACGATTCTCCTTCAAGATAGCATCGGTGGTCTTCAGGTTCTCCAAAGAAATCAATGGGTAGATGTGAAACCGGTCAAAGGGGCACTCATAGTAAATATTGGTGATCTTCTGCAGGTAAATGCAAGCTATTGTCTTTACTAGATGTTGCAAGATGGGTTGGTTATATGACAAAACATAGTAATTTTTTGGACAAATCATGTTGGTTTGGAAACACTTTTTGTCCTTGATTTTTAGATTTATATAAATAATTTGTGTGTCAAATGTAATTCTTTGAGACCCTATAAGCTCAGAGCTACTATGACCCGTTTGACCCGTTTGACCCGTTTCACATTTAGCTAACCTGAGTCAACCGGTTAATAAACAAATATGTTGAAATTGTCGCATATAGTTTTTAGTTTGTTCTCACTTAAGTTCTTATGTTTGAATCTGTGTAAACATATAGTTTTGCTAAAGGTGGCAAAATGGACGGGCAGGGGAGGTTGCGTAACAGAACAAGACGGGTAAATTTTTGGACAGGTCTAGTACTCTAGTTTGACTGAAACGCCTTTTTTCCAAAAGTTTTGAACTTTTATGCATAATTAGCATGTCAATTATGATAAACAAAATGTCTTTCTTGAGCAGAACAACTTTAGGAGGTCTTAAGCGCTAAAAAGACACTTTGGGTCACTTTCAACTGTTTCAGTTTCAGCAAACCTTTTTTTTTCTTATTTCTTTTTGCATTAACGCATTTGACCCGTTTGAGATATCAAACATAACGTGAATCATCCCGTTTATCTGCTGTTCTGACCGGAGGTCTTCCAATGTGTGTAGCTGGTGAGCAATGACAAGTTTAAGAGTGTTGAGCATAGAGTGCTGGCTGCACCAATCGGGCCGAGAATATCGGTTGCATGTTTCTTGTATCCAAGTACTGCTAATAACACCAAGCCGTACGGGCCCATAAAGGAGCTGGTACACGAAAAGGGTGGACCGATATACAGGGAGACGGACCACAAAGAATATATGTGCTACTACAGACTAAAAGGACTAGATGGTACCTCAACCCTTTCTTACTTTAAGCTATAGAATGTAGTAGTTTAGTAGTTTATGAATCAATTGATGGGTGTATCTAAAATAAAATCGATTATTAGCGAGTAGATGTGTGTGTCTTGAAGAGCACTTATTTTTAGTTTACTATGGAAGAAGGGTGTACAGATTTTTGTATTCAACTAGATTTCGCAGTCCGTATGTTGCAGAGGGAAAAACGCTAGCACACAAAACAGTTGATGTACTTAGAGATAACGATAATTAGATGAGTCAAGTGGTCCATCAGTGATTTAAATTTACCGTTAAAAAAAAAAATTACTACTAGTGAAGTGAGTCCTCTGGCTACAAACATACACAATATAACAATTCGGGTGATATATAATGTGACTAGGAGATTCAAAACAACCATACACGTGTACTAAGAATGATATATTGATATTAGTGAACTCTAGCCGACAAAGTGTAAAGAGCAAAGAGAAAGAAAACACTCAAATGGGCCAGTCCGCCAGTGGCCCTATTATTGATTATATTCTCTTATACTTCCTATGACGAGAAGTGTAAATCTTATTTAATTTGCATTTGCTTATTTATGTCGATTTAGGTCTATCTCTTTTTATCTCTCATTCATTATGAGAGATTCTGCGATTCTTATCTTAGTAGTCACATGTTATCTCTTCACATTGTCAAAACCATCTCAACATATCTTCACTTATCTTATCTGAGATACATGTCACCCATATCTTTATGTGCGGACACACCCAACTCAACATTCTTATTTCTATTATATGCAACTTTCATGTTTATATCTTTTTTATGACCAATAACCGGCTGAATTAGAACCCAATTTCCAATAACTTTCTTGAGGATATCTTATCGCACAACTTCTATTACTATTCTTCATTTGTACCAAAACCATGGGCGACTCGAACCGGATGGACCATGGGCGAAGTATATAACGGGATTACTATTGTTTATCGGCTCAGAAGTGTCGATTTCTTGTGTAGTTTGTCTAAAAATTTTGTATGTATTGAGTCGGTCCCCACATGATTTTTTTTTCTTAAAGTACAAGGGCTAAACATAAATATGTAGTAATAAACATTGTTTCATTTTTAAATTATATATAAAGTTTGTGTTATTTAAAATAAGAGTTTTAAGATGTGGGAGTTATTTGAAACATTATTAAAGGTCGTAATGTAGGGGCTGAAACTCTATAAGGTCAGGGTAGCCCGTAAACTCGACTATAACGGGCTACTCTGTAAGCTCGTACGTGTACTACGGGCTACTCTTTAAACTCGTACGTGAAGTGATTTTTTTTTGAATTTTTGCGATTTTATGTACGTATGCTACCTCTTAAAAAACTGTTAGACCTAACCTAAGAATAACAAGTTTGACCCCAGCCAAACTTGAAAAAAGTCATAGGTCAATTTTCGACCCCAACTAGAGGCTCTGCACCTCCCCCCTACCTCCCCCTCCCACCCCCACCACCAGGGGCTGCCATCCCTTGGACGCTCTCTCGGGTGTTGCCCCTGAACATTTGACAATTTTTTTTGTTACCCTTTAAAAACATTTGGCGTTTGGTTCACGGAATGTAATTATTGGAATTGTAAAGTTTTCCTTTTAAAGTTGTGCTTAAGTTGGGTAAGGAAGGGTTTGAATACAATGAATTCCTTTAATCAATGGAATTTGAGGTCATGTAACTTTACTTCGTTAAAGTGAAGGATTTCTAAATTCCATTGAGTAAAGGAATTCATTGTATTTCAAGCCACTTCCTTACTCAACTTAAGCACAACTTTAAAAGAAAAATATACAATTCCAATTACATTACATTCCGTGAACCAAACGCCACCTTATAGTTCTGTCCCTGGTTGTAATTCTTTTTTCAGGTACTCACCATTTCTCTTGTATCATCATAAATATTTTAGGACTTTGTCTGTTAAAAAATATCTAATTTTTTATTTGTTAAAAAGATCTTGAATCGGATCACCGACCCAAACATATAACTCGAAACATAACGATACGAAATAAATTTATGAGTCTCATGATTTTCGGCATTCCGCCACTCTGAGTAACATTACACAAAAGATGCAAAGTAAAAAGTGATATTACTAGCGTATGTATTTATATCCTAATACATAGTTTTGGTAGTTAAAACAGGTTTGAGTTGTTGAAAAGGTTTATATAGTTTTGGTGTAAGAGAGATTAAAAAAATCCTTGCACACTTGCCTATGTATTTATATCCTAATGGCTATTTGGGTCGGTACATCAGTTCGAAACAGTGTGTACTGTCGAAAAAGACACTTGCCTGAAACGAAGTCGGAATGAAACAACAAACGAGATCAGAACAACAACAACAATCGAAATGTGTGTATGCGGTGTGGTTTTTTTTCCCGGTACATGCGTATCTGCTCAAAACCGTGTATATGTAATACATGGATGTTAATGTGCATTATGATCAGTAAACTAGTTTAATGATCCACATTAATATATGGATGTTAATGTGCATTATGATCACATTAATAACCGGTTTGTAATGCAAAAGGTTTTGTAGTTTTGGAAGCCACGAATCTGTTTAAGGGAATTGTGTCAAACACAAGCCCGATTCCTTTCGTTTTTCTTTCTGTGTTAATCTATTTTGCAGGAATTGATCCTGCTGCTATTTGTGATCAGAACTCGTAGGAGTTTACTGTATCTTTTCATGTCTGTTGTATTTATCCTCTGCTGTTATTTTCTTTCTAGTGTAATTGTTCAAACGATTATTCAGAATCGTTTACTGAATTTCTAACATGTTTTGTCTATATGTGATGTGGTTTGGGGCTGGCTAGTCTCGCGGATATTAATTGTGATGCAAGTGGTTGTGGCAGGTTATGGCTACGTTCGAGAACTGGACTTTTTCCGTGCAGAAAAGAAGTTTCGGGGGTTTGGCCATTATTACTAAAAATAATGAGATGTTTAGAATCAATCTTGGAGGGTTTTCATCTAAAGAAGTCAGGAGGCTTATTTCTAGTAGAATTGGAGAGTATAGGAGCTTTGTTCTTAAATGGAGTAAATTGGTCACTAGCAAAGTGAATATTTTTGCGTGGCGGGCTCAAAGGAATCGAATACCTACGACGGATGCTCTTATGAGAAGGATGGTCTTGATTCGGCTTCTCATATTCTTACCGGTTGTCGTTTTGCTATGTTGGTTTGGCAATGGGTGGTGGGTTGGTGTAACATTCTCCCTGCTTTTCGCTGTTTCCGTGGAGGATTTCTTTAGGTCCCATTCGGATAAACATTTGGACGCAAGGAAAAAAGAGCCGGTGCACGAAATCATCCTTAGCTCATGTTGGTTTCTGTGGAAAGAGAGAAACGAGGTGGTGTTCTGTGAGGGAGAGCCATCGGTTAGCCATTGATTTGGTTTGAAAATAGATGTAGAAAAGCTATTGATTGGGATAATTTTTTATTGATGTAATTTTTCCTTTCTTGGTGTTGTTTTGGTGTGCCCATCTTTTCTAGTGTCTTGCTAAAAAGAGGTGTATGAATGAGGTTTAAGAGGATAATAATAAATATAAGGAAATAGTATGAATGAGGTGTATGAATGAGGTTTATGATGCATTTAGACCACTGCACTCGTATGATATCAAAATAGGTTTGAGTTGTTAAAATGAATCACTATTTTGTAGTTCTCATAGACGCTTCTCCAGCTCTCATTGGATTCCTAGTAGTAACAAACCCTTATTAATCTAACATCTACAATATTACTCCAACAGCAGAGAAAATCCCATAACTGAATTCCAAAATCTAAGTGTGCTTTGATTTAATCAAGCAGAGGATCTTCTCAAAAGAAATTCAATGTAGATAAATAAGTATATCAAAACATTCAACAAATTCACATGGACACCTATAAAGATGCAAAATGGAGGTACCATAATCATTACTTGAATTGTACTGATAAAAACCAATATACCTGGAAAAAAAACTAAACCTTGATAACGACTAATATTCCATTTACAATATTAAGCAAGTTTACTACCTATTTTAATTAGTTAAGTTAGTTAGCTTCTGATAGTCTTGAGCGTATTGATTCCGGGCTCGATACTTTGTTAACACTGCAAATGAACAAGATTTTGTCGATAAATTAGTACATCTAAAAATTAACTGAAAATGGATTTAGTTCAATGTATTTATTCTATTCTCTTAAATTAGGAGCTGATCTTACCAGCACAAAAGATCACCACTAGATGCCATTTTCTCATAAATCCACTCAGGAGCTAGCTCTTGCAACAATCTGAGCTGTTCATCAGCTTCTCCTGCAAATATTAAAAACAAGATTAGATTTTTTTAAATGTTTTTATGTTCATAAGCTCTTCTTTTATCATGTAAAGACTTACTTCGGTCAACGATTTCCAACTGGCTCGAAGTTATCATGTT
Source organism: Deinandra increscens subsp. villosa (assembly GCA_039602395.1). NCBI lineage: Eukaryota > Viridiplantae > Streptophyta > Magnoliopsida > Asterales > Asteraceae > Deinandra > Deinandra increscens. The sequence continues at coordinate 1,275,539 of JBCNJP010000014.1, read as the reverse complement.
CATAAGCTCATCTTTTGCAACAACTGTTCGTTTGCTTGAGTGGAAGAAAAACAAAAGCGTGTCGAAGAGTTTGGGTAACCCTGCAATCATTTGCTTCCTCCATTTAGCTTGTGAAATTTCTGGATTCTGTTCCTCCAATGCTTTCAATTCCTTACCTTTAATCTGAAATAATTCAACAATAATTTAACAATTATAAGATTTAAACGATTCAATCTCACGAGTCAACAAACATATAGAGGAGTTGTATGATGAGGTTTTACCGATGCTAGAAGATCATCCGATAGAATATCACTAAGATCATCATCATCATCAGTGGATACCCTTTTGACAGGTGGTGTTTTACTCTTCTCTGGAGTATCAACAAAAGTTATCGATTTCTTTCTACTTGCACGTCGGGTTAATTTGCTCGGAGACATCACTGAATCTTCATCTGGTGTCATAAAACCCCTAACAGGTGGCCGTGCTGATTGCGCAGGTGTGGCGGTGATTGGAGTAAACACATTCTTAGCTGGAGTTTCATCAATGGAGTCAAGATCTTTCTTCCCCAAATCAACTTCCTTAACAGGTGTTTCAGGTAGTTTTGAGGACGATTTTACCAAAGATACATTGGTGAGGCTATGGGGGACCTGAGTTTCTGGATTCAAAACCCTAGATTCTTGATTAACTTGCTTCGAGAATCGTCTTTTGAACGATTGTGGAATAAGAGATGCTGCCATCGGCTGCTGTTCAGAAACCGGAGATGTTATATCAGGAACCGAATCCAGATTAGCCTTTTGAATTACATTTGAAAATGTAGATATGCTAGGTTTATTGAATGGTTCAGGTAACTGCTCCTCTGGAACATCATCTCCCTGATAAATAAATAAAAAACTATCATCATTGAAGAACAATCACAAATGCAAGGCATAAACAAAACCTAATCCAGAAGAGCAAAAAAGTACCTCAGGATTGGATTTGCAAAACTTCACAAGCCTGGATCGAAACAATTTGTTCAGCAGCACACTACCATTATCAGAACTCAGCTTCTTATCGTTCTGAACGATACTGAAATTCAAAGTGAGATGAAGATCTGGTTTCATACAACAAGTCCGATCATCACGAACGAGAATCTTCTTAATCTCAATCGCCTCAGGCAAAATGAATTTGATCTGAGCTAAATGACTATGAGCAAAAGTCCTACACAATTAAATTTGACAGAAAAACGAATCAACAATTGAACTCAAACATTACGCTATCATTCAAATATTCAATCAAATCATTTGGTATACCTATCGGTTAAGCTCTCAACCTGCCGGCTGATTTTCGTAAATGTCGACATAGATCCTTTCAATCCGAGTAGGCGAATTGATAACATAAAGCTGTGGAAAAACTTAGCCAACGTTTCATACCTAAAAACGAGATTTACATCAATGTAATCAACATCAAAATTTTGCGAGTAATTTTCTATCAAGCATAATATCAGAAAGGGGAAATCGAAACGTACTTTTCTGGAAGCGATTTGGAGACGATCGGTTTCGAGATTGGGGCTTCCGTTGAGGATGTAACCAGATCTGGTGAAACCGAAGGTTTCGGATCTGGTTCCTGGAGCTTCTTCGCTGCCTCCCTAACTTGATTCACCGACCGCAGCGATTGACGGCGAGTGAGAGGTCTTCGCGGCGGATTTGTTGGCTTTTCAGGGGTTTTGGAGCTCCAAGGGCTCAGATCTGGTGCTTCGCCGGCTAAATGCGGCTTGTTGACGGCGGATCGGAGGACTTTCTTCGATTTGGATGAATCGAACGGTGATGAAGCTCCGGCGGAATCCATTTTCTCAGATTATGTGTGTGTATACAAGTGATGAAGAAGGTAATCTGGAGAGAGATGTTAAATATAGGGTTTTTTTTTTGGCGCGCCTATGTCCCTTCGCGCCAAATCCCACGTGGAAGTATGTTTTGTTTTGGACCCTCAACTTTTAATAATTACGTTTCGGACTCGTAAACTTTATTTATTTTATTTTATACGCTAAAAAAATTTAAATCACTTTTAGACCACCACCAACTTAAACTTTTTCAAAATTTAAATCCAAAATACAAAAATTGAATCTAATATAAATATAAATCGGCTAATAAAAGAAAAATACCTGTCGAACTCGTTTATTCAAGTTTTCTATTGCTCGATGAACGAACGTTAGTTACAAAAATACATATAAACACACGGTAAAAAAAATAAAGAAATTGATTCGCTGAAAGATAAATCAAATTAGAAAAAGAATGCAAATACCTGAATATATTCTTCGAACACAATTCTTCTATCGGTAAAGAATTATCAAACTGTGGATCTTTTTTTCTTTCAAAAACCTCAGATGCAGCTTTTTTGTGTCTTTGTGTAGAAAAATGACCTATTAATTACATATATATAGCATGCTTAAAATTAATTGATGACCGTTGGGGTTTATATAAGGTATCAACTTCAATGAGTTAGCCGTTGGTAATGGGCCAATAGCCCAATATTGATAGCCCATTGGGCCTAAACAAATTTGTCTTATTTGCCGAACGAAGAAACGGGGAGTAAACAAACATCATAATCATCATCCTCAAGTCTTCGTCTTGTATGTTAAATCAAATTCTAGAGAGAGAAACAGTAGAGAGAGAAAGTGTTTTAGATGAAAACCAAAAGCTTCTTGGACTAAAAAAGGATTCGATTCTTTTTATCACGCAATCACAACCTAATTTCTTTCTCCAATCGGTTCTTCTTTCCGTGACACATCCTTAATCGTAATTCGACTTCAATTTCTTATTTTCTTCTGGGGTTTCAAAGGTTCGTCGATTGCATATTCTTCTGGGGTTTACAGTTCGAAAGTATTGGTTAATCGATATACAATCCGGTAAACGGCCGTTTGTCTCTTACAGGTAAACTGATTTCCTGTTCTGTTTTTTGGATTTCCAGCAAAATTGCAGAAACTATTTACTTGTTTTATTGTTGCCCTAGTGGAATTTCTTTAGTTTTTGATATGGGTTTGATTTCTTTACGGCTTATTTTGCCCCAAATCGCTTCAAGAACAGTATATTCAAACTCTTTTGAGTCCCCTTTTTAATCTTTGGTTGATGTTGTTGGTTTTCTTGGAGCTTCTGTTAGAAAAGTTGATGTATTTTAAATTGCATACACTTGATTGAATTGGTTAGTGATGTTATTTCTTATTGGATGGTATTTAGTCATCTTATAATCTTTTTCCCCAAATTTGAATGTTTATTAGACAACTTATGGCTGTTCTTTGGTTGTTGCTTCTGTGAGAATGTGGTATGGGATAATGTTCTTATGGAAGTAATTTTGGATATGGTGATTGATATAGTTAAGATTACTTAAAAGATTGTTTTATATTAATCGAATTTAAAGAGCATGTTAGAAGCTGCTATAAGAAGAGTACTTATTGAGATTGATGTAAATTACTTGAAGTACATTCTGATAGTTAGGGTTTAAGATAATAGATAAGTAGGAGAAGGGAAGATGTTGCTATAAGAAAACTGATTATTGAGATAAATGTACATTTACCTAACTATTTGCTTATAATCGCTTTCAAATTGCATATCAAGAAGAAACTTCCATCTTTTGTGGTCTTTATCTAATTTTGAAAGGTTGGTTTTTAATTATTGCACTATTCTTGTATGATTTCTGTACTTTTCAGAATATAGGTGTAAATATATAACTTCTTTGGGGGATGGACGACATGATCCTGTGTATTTATAAGCTTATATAAACAATGTTTGGTGGGAATAAAGGCGCCACAGCTCTCCACCATTTAAAACAAAAATTACTTGGCGAATCATCTTTTACAACATCAATCAACAATGTTAACCCTGAAATTGAGTTATCCGATTACCAACGGGCCCCGAGTCCTGGTAGTGAAAGCCCATCCGGGCTTCTTAATGGTGAAAGCTTGAAAGTTGAACCCATTGCTGATTTGGATTTGTTCTTTGAAAGACTTTATAGCTACTATTGTGAAAAAGGTCTTTGGTGCATCATTATTAAGTGGATTGTTGAGCTTTTGAGTTTGGCTTTTACCATATGTTTTTCGGGCTTCTTTTTATTATTTGTTGATTGGAATGGTCTTCGAAGGGCAAAATGTGGGATGGATGCAGTTGAATCCGGGATAAAACCATGTGATCTTGCCAAAGAAGCTCTTCATGAACATCCTTTGACACCTTTAACAACATTCAAGGTTGTCATTCTTGGTTATTTGGGGATCACTTTCATTTATTGGATGTTTTGCTTTTTAAGGTTCTTTGTGCAGTTGAAGGATACACTAGACATACGCCAGTTCTACATTAACAGGTATTTGTTGATGTGTAATTAAGTATTGGGTTTGTTTGGTTTTGTGTTTTAAGAGTAGAGGTGGCAAAATGGCTGGGTTGGGACGCAGGGTAACTGCCAAAACAGACATTTTGTTAATATAGAGCCAAAGTTTTACGGACCTGTCATCACCTGTTCTTTTTATTTTTGCAGCATTACGGTTAATTAATGTATTAGTAAGATAATATAACTATCTAAATGCTATAATAGTTGAATGCTTTTGGAAGCTTTAAGTATTTGAAAACACTGCAGATGACTTTTGACCTGTTTTTAAAGCCAAGTTTTTTTCATCTTACAAATACATCCCAAATAGACCCACTTTAGGCAAATGGGTTGAAATTGATTATATGATGAAGTTACAATAACCAGTTTTGTTGTTTGTGTAACTTGCTTTGCCTATAATAAAATTCTCTATTTGTCCTTATACTTTCTTTAATAATCAATTTTGTCCAACAAACATCATCAAAAGTATGATTTGTGACAACTGGTTATATGATTCTGATTAAAAGATATCACATAATCACTTTCAAACCTCACATTCAAACACTTCCTTAGAGTTTTAACATCACCTTTTTTATAGTTTATATTACACCTTATCCTTAAATTTTAAAGATTTTTTTTTATTTTTTTTCAATCACCATAATAAATGTCTATTTTTTATCCTAAATCTTTATATTTAAGCCTTATACTTAAATCTTAAGGGATAAATATAATGAATTGGTAAATATACCAATCCATTACACATATATGTGTTTTTTAAGGACTAGGAATGTGATGTAGAGCGTTAAATTTTATGGATAAATGTGTGTGTGTGTGTTTTTTTGTTTCTTCTGTAATTATAAAAATAAAGGCCCTATTATGAATGCTCTAAGATGAAAATTTAGAGATTGTTTTTGTTGATCTAAACACTCTCTTCTTTTTTTGTTGCAAGTCTTGGCGTGACTGACAATGAGATGCAAACCATGCCATGGGCATCAATCCTTGAGAAAGTTGTTAGAGTTCAAGAATCACAACAATTGTGTGTGGTCAAGGATCTTTCTGCTCATGATATAGTGATGAGATTAATGAGGAAGGAAAATTACTTGATTGGCATGTTAAACAAAGGAGTACTAGCCTTCCCTATCTCCTCATGGGTCCCAGGTGCGGGTCCAACTGTCAAGAAAGATGCAAATGGCACACCTTATTGCCTAACACTAACCAAGACACTTGAATGGACTTTAAATTGGTGCATATTGCACAGCATGTTCGATAGGTTCGTAATATATCTATCTCTCTTTCTTAAAGTACCTGTGAATCTTGATCATGTCAATAAAGTTTATAGCCTTTTGTTGTGTAAAAAAATACAAAGATATAAGAATCTGCTATTAGTGTATTCTCTAAACAGATTGTGTTATTAAAGGTGGAATATTTCAACACATTTACTAATGAATGGGTTGATCGGGGATTTTATTTATCTTTTAACATGTGAAATTAGTGACATAAAAGTTGCTGAGAAGAAAATGAGTCAAATGAGCTGAGTGTATTTATTTAAGGCAGAAAACGTTCTAAATCATTTTATTCAAGATAAATTAGATTATTATTTAACTTATATAATTGCGTTATAATTTGTGGCACACTAAGTTTTCACAAGAAATAAGTATATTTAGTACAAAAGTGGTCCTTTTTGACCCTTTACCCCAACTCACCCATGCGACCATTTTGTCATCTCAACTTTGTTATGATATTTAAAATTCTTGAATAGAGCAAGTTGTTATTAGTTGTGAAGGCAACACAATATTTATAGTGTAATGTACTAAAAAATTATATAAAACATTTTGCAGAAATTTTTGCATTAGAAAGGACTTTGTTAGAGACCGCGATACGTTAAAGAAAAGGTTAATGGTTGTTGGGATTGCAATGCTTCTCCTCTCTCCATTTCTAGTTATTTTTATGCTCGTCTATTTATTTCTGAGACATGCAGAACAGTTCTATAATCATCCTAGTACTGCTTCTTCTAGAAGATGGTCAAATCTTTCAAAATGGGTGTTCAGGGAATTCAACGAGGTAATCTTTTCTCCCCATTTTTTGTTTATTTATTATATAAATGGGTTGATTAGGGTCATGTTTTATCTCTTGTTGGTCAAGTGGGTAAACTGAGTAAAAATAGCTAATAAAGAAATGGGTTGATGAGGTTAAACAAGTTGAAACTCACAGAAATGCATTGTTAGTGCATAAGACCTCCTGAATCATTTTTTTTTCCAAAAAAAAAAGTGTTTCTGGTCAACTCAACTCAAGCTATACAGATACAAAAAACTACCTGTTTTGGGCCAAACCCTTTTAATCCATTACCCGATCCTTCCATTTTTCAACCTCTACTGTTATAAATGGGATTCAGGTGATGTTTTATATTTAACTGTTCAAACGGGTAAAACATACCTTATAGAGAAACAGGTCCAATGGGTCAAACAGGTTAAATATCTCCATAGTGTGTTTTTAAGGCATCAAACCTCCTATTTCATTTTATTCAAAATTTTAGATTTAGATTATCATTGGAGTAGTATAGTTTTTGTAATCGCAAGTGATGCAATAAAATAGATTATCATTGGGGCAAAGCCTCTTTGGTGGAAACCATGGTTCAAACCTTGGCAATGGTGACTGTTTAAAAATATATATATATATGGACAAAAAAGTTTCTGGTCAACTCAACCCTCAACCCAAATCCTTACCAAAACTACCCTTTTTTACCCAATCAGCTTTTAGTTTGTTACCAACCTGCCCATTTGCGACCTCTGCTTCTTGTTATATATCTGAAATTTTACATTTTTTAGGTGGATCATTTGTTCAAGCACCGTATTAACAGCAGTGTTACACATGCCTCGGATTATTTAAAACAATTCCCGTCTCCTATTCTTTCAATCATCGCAAAGTTTGTATCTTTTGTATCTGGTGGCTTTGCTGCAATCTTGATTATCATCGCGTTTCTTGAGGAATCCTTACTTGAAGGCCATGTAATGTTTTCTCACATGTTAATGTAATAGCCTGAAAAGTCAAACTGACCCGTTTTGACTTAACTCTTGAACTTTCTGATTGCAGATTTTTGGTCGTAATTTGTTCTGGTATGGAGCTGTGTTTGGAGCAATAACCGCCATAAGTCGAGCTCTTGTTTCAAATGAGCTGTTAGTTCTTGATCCACATGGGACTATGTCTTTAACTGTTCAACATACTCATTATATGCCTAAAAAATGGCGCATGAAAGAAAACACTGAATTTGTTCGAGGAGAGTTTGAAACTCTTTTTCAGGTATACCCTTTTTTGCTAAGATTCGCCATTTTGGCCCATTTACTTAGGTTGCCTTTGGTTGTAGGTGTAGATGTTACCCACTTTCTTTGTATGCTACTTAGAATTTCTTATGCCAATCAGCTTTTATATTTTGCTGCTAATATTAGTTCTCTTTTTTTCTTGTAAGTGTTTTGTATAAAAAAAAGAAGGTTTTTCTATAGTCGAGAGTCGAGGTGTCTCTGGGAGCAATGTTTGTCCTCATCTCACCTTCCTAGAATTTACTCTTTGAGTGGGATTTTTGCTGGATGTTCTTGTTTTTATGTTTGTTTATTTGGTTTGTGTTTTTATCACAAACGGGTCAAATAAAATATCAGCTAGAAAGGAATCAGGTTGAAAGTCCTCTAAAGTCTATATTTAATTCATACACTTCACTTTATTTAAAGATTTAGATGGTTATTATAAAAAAATTGTTTTTGTAATCATATATTATGCATTATCCATATCCATTTATTGTTATGCTAATGTGGCATTGTTTATTCATAATATAGTACACCGGAAAGATGTTGTTGGAGGAGATGGCGTCAATCTTTCTAACTCCATTCTTGCTCATCTTTGTTGTACCGGAGGTATCGTTAATAATCTTTATGATTAACTATTAATTACTCTTTGTTTTGTGAAAATTTACGGTAGCGGAGTAATTTGTTATATGTTTAAACTTTAAAAAGCCATTCAAATGAGAAAAAAACAGAATCTTTTGGACCCAACGATGGCTGTGTTTGGATGTTTTCGATGTAAAGTTGATTATTATGTCATAAATGTAGATAATTTAAGAATTTATGGAAATTTGTCATTGGTGCAGCGGGTTGATGATATTTTGCAGTTCATTGCGGACTTCACTGTCGATGTTGAAGGCGTTGGTGATGTTTGCAGGTTCATATGCACCACCACATCTTTTTTTCTTTATTCTTGGTTTTAATTTTACAACTTGCTCATGCAGTTTAGTTTCGGTATGTATTTGCAGCTTTAGCTTATTCGACTTTCGGGAACATGGCAATAGCAAGTATGCATCTCCACATAACTCTTCAAAGACTTCGAGAAGTTCCCAAGGGAAAATGGAGAAATCATTCCTGAGGTAAGAAAAATTTTCTAACTATATATTAAATGTCTAAAATACCCTTAAGTACTGTGGTACCGAAAATACCGAAACAGAAAATGACTTCAAACACATACCAAATATCGCATTGAATTTGTCGGTTTGGTACCCGTACGGTACTATACTAGTATCGGTCCCGGGTTTTTGGTACTATACCTTATTGGTACCACATTGTTTTTTCCTTTGTTTCCAAAACACCTCAAAATTGTATGAAAATACATTCGTTATCATGAAACAATAATACCAAAAACATTTGAAATGTCACAAAATTGTATAAAAAACATTTTGAATGACAAATAAGAGAATCTATTGAATGTAAGTGTGTTTATGACTTTAGAAAAATGGAATCATTGTGATATCAAATAGGGGTGCAAACGAGCCAAGTTTGAGCTTGCCTAAGCTCTGGCTCAGCTTGTTTTATTTAAGCGCTCGGCTCTTTTCGAGCTCTATGTATAAAGCTCGTTAATTTTATAATTTACTTTTCTTCCTAAAATGGAAGCATTTGGTTGTTGTGGGGGCATGATTTGATAATTTTTTTGCAGCTTTCAAAGTAGCTATCCTTCTTGGGAACCAAGTGCAGATGGAAAGCAATTTCTTTCAACACTCAAAACATTCAAGGAACAAAAGTTTCAAGAACAGGGTATAAGTCCCGGCTACGTGAGCCCGAGCCCAAACCGACTAGCTCAATGGACTCCTACCTGCCCAGCCCATGGTGACCCAAACAGCTACTTCTCTAGGGACACGGGCCCCAACATTTCAAGAAGTGCTTACCAACGCGATTGTTTGTGGCTTGTTGATCCGGTTCACAAGAACCACCCGTACATCCTCGACTGGTACTACACATCTTCTCACCATCACATGCGTCACGGGCCACAAGACATCGAGTCAGGCCCAGTTGATAATGATGATAACATGGCAAACATGTGGGACCCGCCTGATCTAGGTCGGGACAGGGACCCTGTCCCGTATGACGAGAACTGGGGAAGCTTTTTTGACGACCGAATAGAGAGCAACGTAGAAGCTTCTACGTCTGTTCCGTTGTCACGTGGAAGTGTTCTGCAACATCATGATTCTGGCAACATGGGCCAGACGGGTAGGAGCCACTGGTGGGCCCGGGATGGTGGCCCACGAGGGGGACCTCAAACGAGCTTTGTTGAGCCGCCAAACTTCAATCGGGATGATTATGACGACTACAATGATAATTTCTCGGACCGGAGCTTTGAACAACATGGTCAACCGTTTGACTGGCCGGCTTCCAGATTAAACGAATTATCTAAGACTTTTTATATGGATGATATGGGAGGAAAATTTGATCTACCTTTTGATGATATCTATGAAGGACATTCTCAAAGTCCCCCAAGAACCTGAATGTAGAAGGTGTTTCGGGTTCTATAATCTGCCATCTTTTGTAAGAAAAACTGTTTGAAACATTCTTTTATTGTATATAACTTGATGATTAGGAAAGTTAAAGGTCCAAACGACCCCAAGTATATTTGCTTGTTTTCATGTTATATCACAACTATATAAAAAGCTTGGCGGCATGATGTGAGAGCATCTTCAACCGAGAGGTCTGATAGACCCCTCGGTTGCAGTGGTTTGTGAGGACGGACTTGTCTTGGCCCGATGTGGTGTTCTTCTCTTCGCTTTCAGCATAGCCACAAACGTTGTGTCGCCTCGATTGCATATGCCCTTATAGTGTGATTGTTTTGTATATACTTTAAACTCTGTAAGAGGTGTAGAAAAACTAAATGAAGTAGATATTATAACTTCAAATAAATTATTATTGTATATGTTATAAGAGTCCAGTAAGGACTTGTTTCTTACATGAATAGTCGTCTCAATGAAAAATATATAGTAAATTTATAAATTTATTTATGTGCTAAATAAACGAACATACCCCGAGGGCTGGACCAATAATGGATTAGGTGAGAATGGTATTAGTGCAATTCATCTTATGTGCTTTTTAAGTAATTCTAGGAGTGTCCATGAGAGGAATTTTTGGTATTAAAGTTGGTATTCTTATTAAAAAAGTTACGGATTTAAATCATATAAAAAATGGCTGTGATGATTTTCCTTTAGAAAAATGGTGTTGACGTTCAAAAGAAGCATTCTAATAGTCTGGTGACCATTTCCACAATGACTTTGTTCATCGTAGATTGATTCTCAAAATAAATGGTTCTTAAATGAACCTAACCGTATATAATAGAAAATACTTTTTATGCAAGAAGTGAATGATGTAACATCCCGAATTTTAAATGGTTAAATTTCGTTAAAATGTATTACGTGCAATGTAGATGTAAAATTATGTTTAAATAATGAATGCTTGCAATTTATGCAAAGTTTGGGATTTTTTAAGGATACGTGGAAGTTTTGGGTTTAAATAACTTAGATACTAAACCTAAGGGAATAGGGTTGCAATTAAGCAAATTTTAATTAAACAAAAAAAGAGGGGAGGGGGTGTGGAGCCTCCCCAAAGCAAACCCTAAATCGACTCTTGAAACTTTTCAAGTAAGTAGTTTTCGAGATTTCTACATGAGTAGGTCTGAATATTTTTAACATTAATTGATAAATGGAGCTGCGATTTTTGTACCTACTATGTTCATTGATGTCTATGTGTTGCTATGAATACTTGAATGCTAAGATTTGTGACCTAAATGTCAAGGTTTGGCCATTTGGGTATGAAAACCCTAGATGACGGAAATGGTTCATGGGGTTGATGATATTACTGATTTAAAGTGTTTGTTAATCTTAGTATGTGATGGTGTAATGGTTTATATTGGATTGAATCATGTTAGACAAAACATAGGAATAAACCTAAACTAGTTAGGTTTAAGTTTTGCTACTTTATGTTATACACATAAGGTGCTCGATGAAATGCCTACATGAACTACTTAGTAATTGGTTAAATATGGAAGCCAAACGAGTCACATAGCTATAGTTAGTTGACACAAGTGCCAATTATGTGAAAAATATCTATATGTGAGTTCAGGTTTTATGACATTTGTACGTGAATGAGAATCAAGCTTAATAATGGACGGGATTGAGTTATAAATGTAGTATAATTTGCTTGAGTTAATGATGTTAATGTATGAGGCTAACAAGGGTTGAACCTTCTTTAGATAATCAGGAAGGAGGCTCCAACGCTAAAATGGGTAAAGATGGTTCTAATTCACGAGGTAGCATCTATGCTATGTTATAAATATCATATAATGGCTCATAATGGCTATAGTGAATTGAGATGCAAGTGATTAGAAAAGCGATTGACTTGGCTAATATGGTAAATTACTAAATTGTGAAGTCGAGTGGATCTACTCCACTCTCTCCGATGGACTCCTGATTCGAGTCATCGAGACAAACACTACTTCCGATGACCACCCGCTCATGCCACATCATAAACCAAAAGATTTTTATTCCGTTCTCTTCTCAAACACACAAACGGATTGTTTTCAAAAATTCGCGAACCCTAAGTCTTCTTCTTTTTTTCTTTACCCCTCAATTGTCACAAGTTATAAACTTATAATGCATTTCTTTGTAAATCCAACATAAATCACCACAAAAGAAATACTCAAATGAGTAGCTATGTGATGATTACTTTGTTTAAACCATTTATAACTTTAATTTATAAAACAATTCTATTTTGAACAAGATACATGAACAAACATGCCATAAAATTCAAGAGATTTTCATGAAACACTACTTAAGAAAACAATCATGGTCGATGATGCTTCTTCAAATACAAACAAAAACTATCACAATGGCTTTGGATACCCCAAACACTAAAGTAAGTTTGAACACTACTAAGAAACAAGCCCAAAAGTCCAACTAAAAGTGCAACAAATGCCCAAGGAGTCTTGATATACTCATGCTTTAGTTGGCTAATCCATGTATTCCTCTTACTCTCATAATGTTTTTGAATATCAAACCTTGCATCTGAATAAGCAAAACTATTAGGTACAAGATCTGTCCCTATTTCATTGAACAATTGCGCAACTTGTTCGTCGCTCCCAAGTCGGTTGTCGAGAATCCCAGCTTTTCGAAGAACCTTAACATCCTCGGAATGATCAATAAGCGAATCAAGAAGACATATGTATGAGGTGACCCATGAAGCATTTGTATCATCAGAACACATTTCATATGCTACCAAGTTTAACAACATAGGTTTTGTGGAATCATCCACAGTGATGGGAGGAAGTTCTAGGTTTGCGAAAAACCCATGCTTAGAAAACTTAATGCGCGCCAAAGATCTATTTCGACTCGGCTTGAAGTGAATCCCTACCTCTATAAGCTCGTTAACATTACGAAAAGTGTACCTATCGTTAGGCAGTCGACCCAAGGATTTCTCTTTTGTAAGCCTAGTTTGCAAAAGTTCAAGAAGATGATTTATAGTGGTTGGAATTTTGTTATCCAAGTGAGAGTTTGGAGAATTTGCCTTTGATCTTCTTTTATGTCTTTCCCCTGCTAAAATGTTATCATCTATAAACTGTTTGATCTTTAAGTCCCATGTTTCATCCGGGACAAACTTCATCACCTCGGTTAGAACTCGATATGGTATTTGGTTCTCAAGCAAGAACATATCTTGTTGAACAAACATAATCTGGTGGCTTTTCAACGAAAGAGTATCCGTTTCATTATTCGAGAACATATGTGCGATGATATATAGAATGAAACAAGCATCTAGCAACATCATTCTTGTGAACTCGTCATCCGAGAGGTGATCAATGTCGTCTTCATAATATCCTCTCAACGTATGAACCATTTTAGCAAGACTATGATACAAGTTGCGAATCGAGTCTTGGTTCCCCTTTACAAGTTTGTTTGTGTAGAGCGGTTTGAACCGCTCCACCGGCTCTAGGTTTGGTTTCCCATAATGGTATGGGCCAAGAGAGACAACTTTTGGGACATAGTATTTGTCATGATCCATGTGTTCTTTTAGGATCATAGGGACTCTATGAATCTGAGTTGTACAAGAAGGTGGTGATTCGGCTTTGAATATCGAACGAAACCAGTCTTCGTTACTATCTTCGATGGTTCGTGTGTCATCAACGACACCCGTCATTGATAGATTTCTTGGGGTATAAGTAGTGGTGTCAATCTTAAAGGGCTAATGTATAGTTTTGGTATGTATGTTGATTTGGTTATGTGGTTTTAATAGTGAAGATTGTGATGAGCTATAACCTAGTGTTTATAGATGAAATAAGAATCATGCATAAGGAAACATAGTTAGATTTGTGTTAATCTATGATTAAAGAGATATCCTTAACTTCAACCATGATAATAAGTAGGGAATACTTGTTTAACAAGAAAGACCAAGCATTAGTTCTTTTATTATACTTACAAAGTGATTGCTTCATGTGGAGGCCCATGTGAGATGGCCTATGGGATTTATCACATGGATATGTTTCAAAGTTCAAACCAACAACATATATGATTTGTGTTGTATTGATTAGCAACAAATAAGTTTTCTCAACTACCATACACATACTATAGGTTTTAAGACGGGTGAATGGAGTTATAGTAAATCTAGTTTACTTACAAAAGTAAATTTATAATATATTTATGATTATTTGTTTGATTAAGTTATTTGTTTTTCTTTATTCTCGTTTATTACTTTTCTTATTTTCTATTTACTTTTGTAATAGAATACCCTTGAAGTTATTACAATGCACATATTGTTATGATACAAATGGATCGATTTAGAGAACACTAGAAAACATATAGAGTAAAATGTGATGATTCTTAAATTCATGATAATTCATTACATTCATTCTAAAAGTGATTAGTCATAAGACTCGCACACTAATCACAATTACATTGCAGATCCCTCTACTATTATAACCTTAACACACATCCTAATTCCCAAGTTTGAAAAAAGTAAAAATGTCCCATGATGATCAATACAATGAGTTGGAGACTTGGAAGATCCTGCTCTTTTTATCAGTCGCATGTAGAAGACGGACAGAACTCAGAAGACGAAGAATGGCCGACGAACATAGAGCAATAACACCACACTTTCGAAGTGCGCCACCATGTAGACCAAAATTAACATACTCATGGACGGAGCTTTGGGCATAGTCTTACAATCCACAAAGTCTTTAAACCTAGCTACTATTAATCTACATAACAACCGACAACAAGACTTGAACTCTTAACCTCTTAAAAACGAAACAAACACTACTTAAACACATTGATATCATGCATTATGCCGCTAACAAAGAAATCTCTTTGAGGAGAAACGAGAAAGCTAACTAGTGGTAGACGTCTGGGCCCTTTTATACAACCCAATATCCGACTTACTTAAAACAGTAAAACATTCTAAGTTTATGTTAAAACAAAGATAAAAAAATAAAAAAAAATATATATTACTTCATGCTGATTGTTGTGTAAAAAGATCAAATCAAAGTTTGAAACTTTCGGCAACTAATTTCCCTTTTTTTTATTTTACTTGACTTACTGTAAAAATACTTTAGATTTTTTATTTAGAGTAAATTACGGATTACGTCCTTAACAGTTATTAAAGTTATGGATTTTAGCCTTTCTCAAAACTAATTGCACGAGATAACCTTTAAAGTTATTTTTTTTTCAGAAATGGACCTTTTCACTATTTGCCATCCAAATTAACCGTTAAATGGACACATGATTGGCACATGCTGGGGTAAAAGGGTAATTTGACCCTTGAAAAAACCAACACACCTATACTCCTGATCGTTTCTTTATTTTGTTTTTTTAAAGCAACAATCTCACCCTCATCCAATTTTTATGGTTCTTTACTTCTTCATAATTTGAAACCATTATATCTCTTTTCTATATTCAAAATCCCCAACAGTCCAACACATTTATCTTTCTCGATCCCGTGGTGAACCGTTAACCATTTTCTCTCTCTTTTTTTTTCCTTTAAAATCTCGATCCCTTCATCCCTATACATTCCAATCATCTCGATCCGCCCCCAATTACAAGTATGCAAAGAATCGTTTTTCTTAAAACTAACATGAACATCGTTTTTTTTTTAAATCGATTTTAATACTTGATCAGGATGAGTGAAATTGCCCCCATAATGTAACAGTAACATAACTAAATTCAAAGAAGCAACATTCATAAACTTACGGTACATAGCTTCAACTTCATCTGGAAGAGTGATGAGCGAATGATCGATTTTTCCATGGTTTCCAATTTCTTGAAAGAGCAAGCGTTTTATCAATGGGTGGGTTTGGATCGCCGTTCAAAAGAAATAATGGTTTATCAATTTTTAAGGGTTTAGATCATTCACATCCCGTTTGGTATAATTCATGTGAGTGTAATCCTTAAAATTTAAGGTTTAGTTGTAAGTGGTTGTGAGTGGAGGAGACATAAAAGATATTAAAAATCTGTATATTTAACAAAAGAAGTATAAATTCTATAAAATTTAAGGCTTGGTTGTGAGTGAAAGAGAAAGAAAATGGTATAAAATGTATTATTTAATTGTTGTTGTGATTGAAAGAGAGAGAGAAAAAATAATAATAAATGTATAAATTATAAGGATATAGATAAGGAACGGACTGTGAATGCTCTGCTCTTATCACGAAAATCAGGAGTATAGGTGCGTGGTTTTTTTTAAGGGTAAAATTACCCTTTTACCCCAGCATGTGCCAATCATGTACCCATTTAACGTTTAATTTGGATGCCAGTTAGTGAAAAGGTCCATTTCTGAAAATAAAATAATTTTAAAGGTTATTTCGTGTAATTAGTTTTGAGAAAGGTTAAAATCCATAATTTCAATAACTATAAAGGTCGCAACTGTAATTTACTCTTTTATTTATTTAAACTTCTAAATTTATTTGTTTCCGGTTTATTAATTAAGTCATTATTTATTAAAATTACAATAATTTTTCAATTTCTATTATATATAGTATTGAAAACAATTTTTGTTTTATTTTTATTTTTATTTTATCAACTATGACTTGTCCTAGTGGTATTGGTGATTGTAAGAGACTAGTTGGCTGAGAGGTCACTAGTTCGATCCTTGAGCCTCACAGGTTTTTATCACCCGGCCGTTTGCGGAGGTTGATTTATCTTGGAACGGGCTCAACTGATGACCTGGTTACCTGCACGGTCTGTGCTCGTAACGTCTCATGAGTAACACCGTTATGCCAGGTGTTCATCCCCTGGTGGCCTGGTTGAAGTTCAATACCGTTTTAAAAAACATATAGAGATTTTTTTCTAAAGATGTTTTGATAAAAACTCAAAATTTCATTTATAAAATCCTATATATACCAGTCAAAAGAAATTTTCAAATAAGAAGTTGCATTTATTTAAGAAAGCTAAGATGGACTCCTGTAATGAAACATGTCTTTTGATTATTTTTAAAGGAGAGTATTTTAGTTTTAGCCATTTTTTTGACTTTTTACCAACTTCTCTCATTTTTCTAAATTTTCATAACTTTTACAGACGAAATTATTTTAAAAAAAAAAGTACACCACAAAAACGAGCGCTTTTATCTTTAAAACGCGTACAGTGTTGCCATATATAAATTTGAAAAAAAAATACGCTTTTATTTCCTTGAGCGTAATTGTGATAAATACGCATCATTATGTCTTTATGCTATTATTGTGATAAATTTATCTAATACATAAAAGACAATAACAAAATAACATGAATGAGTTAAAATATAAAACACAATGATAAATCCATATTACATAAACATAACATACAATAATTTGAACATAAGACACAATAACAAGTATTTACACAATGTGTTTTTTTTTAATTTGTAAAAAAGACACAACCTTACACCCACCTAATCTCCTTTTAGTCATTTTATATATAAAAACTAAATAAAACATTTTTTTTAAAAAACAACTTATTGACTTATGACTTTTCTAACCATAAAATCTAATCCAAACTCATTTAAAAAAAAAATCATGAGTCAATATCCCAAAATGCTCTTAGGAGAGGGAGAAGAGATATTTGATCTTTGCTCTCTTTTTTTTTTCGATTCTTAATTAATTGAATCTTGAACTTTTTTACAGCTTTTGTCCCTCTTCTTTGGTTATTGTATATATATACAATAGCAAACCTTACCTATGGTCTTGTGCCATTCACATATTTTATACTAAAAACCAAATTTTTGTTTTCTAGCCCTTGACCAAGCCGCCGACTCTGGTTCTTAATCATCCGCTTGTGCCGGCATTCGCCGCCGCTCGCCGGAAACATCCTCATCCGACCACCGTTACCATTATTACTCCCCAGCAACCCCGAGGCCCTTGACCGAGCCGCCGACTCCCGATTCTTAATCATCCGCTTGTGCCGGCGGTCGCCGCCGCTCGCCGGAAACATCCTCATCCGACCACCGTTACCATTATTACTCCCCAGCAACCCCGAGGCCGGCACATCAAGCGCCTGATCTTCCGTCAGAAAGTTCATCTGGTCCGGCCCGGAATTCAGGTTCAACAGCATCGGCGGCGGCAGTGGCGGTGACGACGGCGATCCATACCCAGGTGGAGAAACCGCGGTACTGGGTGTGTCGTTACTCGAAAAGGGTTTCGCCAGAAAGTCTTGGAGGATGAACCCACGGTAGCCCACCGCCTTGACGGAGGCGTCACGGTGGTTGGTGGCGGAGAGGTTGATATCCTTCCAAACCTCCTCCATTGTCCTCACGGCGTTAGAAAACGGCGAGTGGTAGTTGCAAGAAGAAGAAGATGAAGAAACCCTAGCAAGATTGCAGTGATCTATGGTGAGATTGTGATTAGCATCATCATCATCATTAGCACCATAAGATAACATTTGTATTTGTGTGAATAATGAATAATGATGTGTGAAAATATAACTGATATAGGATCTACGAAGATTTTCGTGTAGGATCTTTAGGTTACTTCATTTTTCCTCATCTTACGGTGAATGGTTTTCTTCTTTTTATGATTTCGGCTGAGATGCTTTCTTTGGTTCTTGAAATTAGGGCTTTAAGCCTATGTTTAAATCAGTTGAGACTTGAGATGTCTGTTTTAAGCCCATTTTCGTGGTGGATCTTGAATCTTACCATGATGGCATGATTCCGTTTGCTTCTTTTTATAATTTCAGATGTGAGATCGTTCTTTGGTTCTTGAAATTAGCTCTTTTGAAGCATATACTTAAATCAGTTCAGATTTTGTTACATTGATTTGTTTAATTGGTTTTTTTATTAATATGATTATGAATTTGCTCATTTTAGCATGAATCTTTGACGGTTTTCTTTAGGTATTTTGAATCCTTTTCATGACTTTTTTGGGGTTTCAACGTCATCTGAGCCTTATGGTTGTGGTGACTTTTTTTTGGGGATTCAACCTCATCTGAGCTTTATGGTTGTGATGACTTTAAAATTCAATTAATCCAAGATTCATGATTTTCTTATACATTTTATTCTTTGGTTGCAGGTTTGGAGTGTTCTATTCCTAATAACATCCTTGCAGGTGTGTTTCTAAATTATAGTGTTCTTATTCTCATTATATGGATTTGGTAATTAGTTAGTTGAAATTGCATCTATTAGTTGTCTAATTGTCTTTGTGTTTTTGCTAAAATCGATTATACCATTTAAAATTGAGCCTCTGATGTTTGTTTCACTTGGTTTTGATATATTTGTTTGTGGGGTATTTAAATCCTTGGAGAATGTAGTTTAGGGCCTACCTTTCAAAACAAAAACTTCATGAATCTAATTCAGTTGTTGTACAGTCTGCAACATCTCTATGTTTCCAATATAATTGTTATCACAAAACGATTGTTTATGTTTAATGTTTAGTTTCAAATGAACTTGATTACTACTGTCTCTTATATGTGCAAGTCTTAAGAAACTATTTTTTATGTTCGTCTGTTTTCAAAAGTTTACAACCTATGTGGTTTTTATCACAGTCAATTTCATCAGAAAGTCAAATTAGATTATTATAAAGTGGTTGTTAGCTCAAAAGAATGATAGTATTAAGCATTAACTTTCATTAAACTTATGTGTTTAGAACTTGGATAATTTTAGCTTCCATTGACAGAAAAATACATTCTCCATACTATTTTAAAAACTTTTAATTTTCATTTCATTGTTCTATCCTTAGACTGCTTATTCTGTGTATGTATGTTTCAGTAGATTCATGACACAACCAACGGTGACAGATCGTTTTGATCATGTTTTTTTTTATAACAAACCAAAGCATAATAGGTTTGAGGAGTTAGTTTGTGAAAGACCTGTTTAGCTAATTATGTGATAATGGTATTTCGATCTAATATCCATATTTATCGTTTTAGCAGTTCTAGAGGTTCTGTTTCCTGCGATGATGACACCAATGCGGGTGGTTCATCGGGGAAGGTTGATGAAGGCAATTATGGGTTTGTTTTTTTAAGAAAGACATTTTAGTGTGTCATGATTATGGTCTTTAGATAACATGTAGGTTCATAAGGTCATTGCAACCAGTTTCTATTATATTAGTTAAATCATCTATTTAAATTTTGGGGTTTTTTTTTTTGACAATATGGCTTTCTACTGCTCTCTGTTTGCTTACAATTTTTAGTCTTGAATTGTTGAATATTTTCTTGCATTATCTTCATTAATTTTTTTTGTGAAAATGTGTGTTTAATGTATCG
>JBCNJP010000014.1:1222731-1245231 GCA_039602395.1 Deinandra increscens subsp. villosa | reverse complement strand
TTTCATCAATCCCCTCCATTGATGAACAAAACAATCATCCCCATTCTTCCACCCATCTCAAACCATGCCCTAAAACCCAATCATTACTCTTTTCAAGAAAACCAAACCATTTTCTTGAAACCCCATCTCAAAATCTCAGCACCCTGGTTGACCCACGAGAACCCAGTTCCCAATTACCTTCTAGACAGAGAAAGATCAAAGAAAGATCACAACTTGTTGACGAATTCGAGGCTGCGAAAACATCTGATGAAATGATCAAAGCTTTCGAACAAATGGAACACATTTTGGATGAGAATGAGCTTGGTTTAGCTTGCTTGAAAATTGGGCTTAAACTAGATCAAGAAGGTGAGTACCCTGAAAAAGTTATTGATTATGCTAACAAATGTTTGAAAATCTTGGATGGAAATGATGATAATGATGATGATGGTTTGTCTTTACCTCTTGCTATGAATTTACAGTTATTGGGTTCTGCTTGTTATAGCTTGAATAGGTTTAGTGAAAGTTTAGGGTATTTGAATAGAGCCAATAGGATTTTGGTCAAATTAGGGGAAACAGTTGGTGATGGTTTTGAAATCAAACATGTTTTACATGCTGTTCATCTTAATTTAGCAAACACTAAGAATGCAATGGGTAGGAGAGAGGATGCTATTGGAAATTTGAAAAAATGTTTAGAGATAAAAGAAATGACTTTGAAGGATGACAGCCGAGAGCTCGGGAATGCGTATAGAGATATGGCGGAAGCCTATGTTGCTATTTTGAACTTTAAGGAAGCTTTACCATATTGTATGAAGGCTATGGAGATACACAAAGTCGACCTAGGGAATAATTCGGTAGAAGTGGCGCATGATAGACGTTTGTTGGGTGTGATTTATACCGGACTAGAAGAACATGTAAAGGCGTTGGAACAAAATCAGTTATCACAAAAAGTTTTGAAAAATTGGGGTCTTAGTTCGGACCTGCTTAGAGCTGAAATCGATGCAGCCAATATGCAAATAGCATTAGGAAAGTTTGATGAGGCGATTAATACTTTAAAGTCGGTTGTTCTTCAAACTGATAAAGAAAGTGAAGATAGAGCTATGATTTTCATATCAATGGCAAAAGCTTTATGTAATCAGGAAAAGTTCCCAGAAGCGAAACGGTGTTTACAAATGTCGTGTGGGATTTTAGATAAAAAGGAAAAGTCAAATCCTTTAGAAGTATCCGAAGCGTATATGGAAATATCGATGCAGTATGAAACTATGAATGAATTCGAGGCTGCAATTTCTTTATTAAAAAAAGCACAAAACATGCTTGAAAAGATACCAAATGAACAACATTCGGTTGGTAGTGCTTCGGCTAGAATTGGGTGGCTACTTTTATTAACGGGTAAGGTACAAGAATCAATACCGTATTTGGAGGATGCAATTGAGAGATTAAAAGAAAATTTTGGTTCCAAACATTTTGGTGTTGGATATGTTTACAATAACTTAGGTGCAGCTTATCTAGAACTGGATAGACCTCAATCGGCTGCACAAGTTTTTGCATTGTCTAAGGATATTATGGACACTTCACTTGGTCCTAATCATGTCGACTCAATCGAGGCATGTCAAAATCTTTCAAAAGCATATAGCGCAATGGGAAGGTAAGGAACTCACATTTGTGTGTTAATAACTTAATATTACTTGAATGTGCGTTTTAAAAGTGGTAATATGCGTTTCAAAAGATATTTGGATGCACTTTTACTGATCGAAGTTGTAATTAGATATGGGAATTTTGAACAATTTACTTATGAATGGGTTGATATGGGTTATATTCTATTTTTAACTGGGTCAAACGGGTGAACACAAAAGATTTAGGTAATAAGGGAACGGGTCAAATGAGTTGAAAGTGTCAAGTATTTAAATATATAGTTTTTGTTCGGCAAAGTAACTTGTCGAACTGCTCAAAGTGTTTTGACCCGACCCGTAAAAAAAAGTTACTGTTTTGACCAGTTTTGTACATCTAGATGTAATTATTATATCTATAACTATAATCAGCTTTTTTGTGTCAAGTTTTTTATAACTCAAATGTGGGTCTTTTTATCTGGTTTTGCAGCTATGCACTTGCAATAAACTTTCAGGAGAAGGCGATTGATGGCTGGAGAGGGCATGGGCCAAGTGTGAGTGATGAACTCAAAGAAGCCATTCGAGTTCTTCAGGAACTGAAGGTGAAAGCTTGTGGTGGGTTGAATGATAAAAACTTGTTGCCTGAAAATCAGGCTAGGAGAAGAAGCTCAAGATCTAGCGATTCAGTCAATTAAAGATTAGAGGAAGCATTTTGAAGAATTTTGACTGCTTGATTAATGTTATGTTCTGGTGAGCTTGCTATTGACTTCCATTTATATAAGGTTGAACTTTTAATCAGAATGTTTTTTTTTGGTAGATAACTTTTTGCTATGTGGGGTGTAGAAAAGATGATTGGATATATAAATTCTGTTAGAAAATGTGTGAAGGTTATTAAATATCTTGACTCGTTTTTAGTATGGCGAGCCAAAAAGTTTGGGTAATGGGTCAGAACGAGCTAACTTTTAGTATGTGCCTAAATGGCAAGTTAGGTTGGGTTGAAAATCCGGCTTAAAATGCAAACAATTTTTTCTCCCTATTTTTCAAATAATAACTAAAGTGGTTATCATGATTGTAAAAACCATATTATCATACTAATTAGAGTTTACGACCCGTGTGTTGCTGTAGGGATAACACGGGTATAATTGTATTGTTAAAGCGTTACGTAAAGGAAAAAAAATGAAAAAAGACAATGCAAGAAAATTTAAATTAGAAGTCTTGTAAAATATAACAGTACAAACAATTTGATACTTAAAAAAATAGCGTGAAACGCGTTGGTGCGTGGTAACACAGATACACAAGACAATTGTATTGATATAACACTACATAGAGAAAATGGAAATAAAAAATGTACAACGATCAAAACATGCGAGTCTAAAAATATGTGACACGAATGTACCTAGTATACTATCAACTTCTATGCTAAATTGAATGAGACTAGAAATAAAAGAATAATTAAAATATATGTATACCTATTACACCACTAACAAAACACAAACTTCTTTTCTAAATTCACACGACTATACTAATTATACAACCAAATCATATGTTAAATTAGTTCCGTTTAAATAACAAAATTATTTATTTAACCGCGTCACGTAGCGCCAGTAGTCAAATGATACTCCGCTATTTTTTTTTAAACGACTAATAAACGGCTAACATACACCCACTAAACTACTTCTAAATTACACCTTAAAACATCATTGTCAGGAATTGAACCCATGACCTCCAGGTAAGACAAAGTCTTATCACCTTCCCTTTAACCACTAGAACAAGTTAACCACTAGGACAAGGGATCATTGTCTAATATTGATCAAACGATTACTATGACTAGATGGATATACTTTCTTTATATGAAGAATGGTCAAAAACATTTATTGAAACAATTTTGGCTTTTTTAGCCACTTTGACCCATTTCACATGCTTGTTTTTAGCTAAATTTTTTATGTTGTCCGTTTGAAATAAAATATAACATACAAATTTCTTCGAAAGTAAATGATTAACAATATGCATGTCTTTTTCTACATGTTAGGTATACAAGAATGATTCATGCTTTCATGTGTATACCTTTCACCTACCAACAAACCAGACTTTGATATATAGTTATAAACCAATTTAGGAATTTTAAACGACTTTTCGAGTAATGTTTTTAGAGTCGGCCCCGGTAATCGAACCAAACCGACTATGTGACTAGTTTGGTTGCGTGTTTGAACAGACCGGACCGATTTTACTAGACCAGTCTGATTAGTGGACCGATAAGATATCAATTGTATATGAAACTTCAAGAAGATTGATTGATATTTGGCCTACCTAACATGTGGCATGGATCTAGAGGAGGAGGTCAATCTCTTCATAAGCAAAAGCTAACTTGAAAGACCAGCAACAATGATGAAAGTTACTTTGTGATTACTCAAAGTAGACCAAGACATACCTTAATGATATTTCAAATCATCCTAAAGTATACCCTTCTCTTACAAATGTCAAATCCAAAATTAAAATTACTTTATTAACTTGTACACCATGCAATAAAGATGGTACCTTCCATATGATATGGGTCCATCCCTGACTTGGGCATATTGTAATGATAGAATACAATGATTTACATTCATTAAAGTTTCTTTCTGCTAATCAAAAGTGATATTTGCATTTACCAATCATTCTTACACCCCATGCTACCATTATACCATAACCAAATTCTCCCTTCTTTCTAATGTATGTATAATCTTTTGTTACATCATGTTATCTTTTCTAATACAAACCCGATAAAAGAACGTAAAAATTAGTCGAAAAAGAAAGAAAACGCGATTCGCCTATACGCAAAACACTAAAGCTAGATTGGCAAAATCGCGTTTCTTGATCCTCGACCATTGCCAAACGAGAAAAAATGTCGTTTTGATCTGCCACTCGTACTCCCCTCTTCATTGTTCCTAAGTTCTTGGAGATTCCGGTTGCTTTGCAAGATTTCTTGAACCGATAAGCAAACATGGCGGTCGATTGCCGAATCCATCGAGAAAGATCTCCGGATCGGTTGGATCGAAAATTGCTCATCTTTTCCCCTTACATCAATACTCTCATCTCCCATAATCGAAACATGATGAGTTTTTCTTGTTTTAAGCCTCTTCCCACCAATCTTTCTTGGAGAATGACCTCTTGATTGATGCAATCTCGACCCGTTTCCATCTTCAACCAACTCGATCACCACGAAATCTTGATCCCCACCGATCGGGCTCGATTGGGGATCTTGAGGTGACGAAGTTGGTGCAACTATTTGGTCTTTCGGGTATCCTGTTGTACCCGAAATACTCAATCTACAAAGCGGGCAATTCGCGTTGTTTTGAAGCCAAATATCGATACAATCCAAATGAAAAGCATGATTGCAGCTCGGTAGAACCCGTAAAGTATCCATTTCTTGAAAATCATTCAAACAAACTACACATTCATACCAACTTCTCTTTTCCCCTTCAGTTTTTGTGTATTGACAAATGGGAATCTCTCGGATTAGTAACTCATCAAGCCCTTTGACCCGCCAAGGAGGAGTTGAGTAAGCGGAGGATAACGGGTCGGGTACGGGTCTTTCTCGGGCCATCGAAAACCGTCTCAACGGGTTGACTTGTTGCCAATTGAAACAGCCTCGGGTCACAAAGAAGTAGTAGGAAACAAGCAAGAAAGCAGTTGCAACTATGCATAGTGCTGCAATGGCCAAGATTGGGAAGTTTGAACTTGATGTATCAGATTGGTAGGTTGACTTTTGTTGAATCTTGATTGGAAGATGAAGAAGATCCATTGAATGATTGAATTGAATTGAATGAATGAAATTTGAGTTTTTGAGAAATGGGTTTTGAAAGATTTGTGAAGAAGAGATGGTGAGATTGAAGAATGTGAAGGGGGATGAATTCAAAGATGGGTCATGTGAGTATGAAATGAGAAAGAAAGTCAAAACTAGTTAAGAAAAGGAGTGGAAGTACAAGGAGCAATAAATGAGTGGGGATGTAATTAAGAAACACATGGTTGCTTCAATGGAGATCTTGAAACATGGAGCCATGGAGGGGTTTGACTATATCACAATGTGCTAAATGAGGTTGACAAACAGATCCACCAATTAAATATTAATAAGGGGTCCTGCTATTAAAACATCCCAAAACTCTGCGTTTTGGCAAAAACTCTGCGTTTTGGCCAAAACTCTGCGTTTTGGCCTTAATTAATGATATCAGACATTCTAACGCTGCGTTTTATCCAAAACAAGACATTCTAACGCTGCGTTTTATCCAAAACGCTGCGTAGTTAACGACATAATCACGACATAATCATTGATCAATCAGTAATTAGGGCTGTACATTTGTCGGTATTCATCTCAAAACTCTGCGTTTTGGCCAAAACTCTGCGTTTTGAGATGTAAAAAGTATTTTGTCTTTTCCGCCTGTACAATTAGCTGATTCGTTAATAAATATAGGGGCCTTTGTTCATATTATACATTTTATATTTAATATTTATATTATATTCATGAGGAATTACATTAATGATCCCTGTGGTTTGCCTATAATGTAGCTATGGGTCCTTACATGTTAAAAACTTACATTGGTGCTCTTGATAGTATAATACTTACATTTGTGTAGCATTGATGCTACCTGCCTTGAATGAAATGTCGTATTTAATATAAATTGTAATAAACAAACAAAAAGATGTAGTTAATTCGTCTAAATAACTAAATTAGTTTAAACTTCAAATTAGTTTTCTATATTTCTAAGAAACTTAAGTTAAATTTTACATTATATAGGGCCGTTCAATGGGCCAAGCAACCTAAGCTACGGACTCTAAAAAATTTAGGGCCCTCATTTTCTAATTATTTTTATATGTATATATATTTTTAAATAGGTTTATATACATGTGAATGCAATTAAATCAACAAATTAAATATTTTTATTTCTTTCATTCTCTTTTCTTATTTCTTTATTTTTTTAGACTTCTTATCTCTTTTTTTTTTCTTTTTTTATTTAGTTTTTCTTAATTTTAGTTTAACATATTTTTGTCTACGTATCAATCATATTTATATGATTTTTTTAGTAGTAATATAAGATTTGGTTTATATTTTAGGGGTCCTTTAATACTCGCCTAGGGCTCTATAATTTGTACGAATCTAAAATTATAAAAAAAACAATATTATCTAAGATCTACAATTTCACAAGATAGTTTGAACAATTTAACATTTGTTAATTGAAAGAGATTTTGTTAAGAGAAATTGACTTCGAATGTTTTATTAAAAAAGTTGTATCGAATAAGACTATAAATATAATTTATTATAATTAATAAAAAGATTAACTATATTAATTATAAACTATTAATATAGTTATTATTGTCGGCCCCAAACCAAAAAGACAAAGATTTAAAACGTAACTTTTAAAAATACGAAAGACCCCAAAATATATATTCGCTTCGGGCCTTTAAATTGTTTGAGCCGTCTGACATTATAAAGGTGATGAAAGTTTACTTATTTTTTATTAGAGTTCACTTTGAGTTTTAGCAAATAAATAAATTAAAAGTAATATGAAAACATAGATGGAGTTTGTGCGCGCGATTGAAACTTAATCAGTTGAGGTGTGAATAGAGATTTGAAATGCAGATTGATCCGACAACTTTGTTATAGAAAATTGGAAATGGAAGATCCGTCTTTAAACTTCTTAGTTCACGAAAAATCGTCTCATGTAACATTTTATCAGCTTTAAACATTGTGTTAAATACAATGTTTCAAAAGAACTCAGAACGTTGACCAACCATATATGGCTCAGTCTATATATCATTTGTTACATGAGTCATACACTATAAACAATAATTTTTAACTACCTCAATAATTCACGAAAATTAGGCATATGTAATCCAGCTCAATGTACTTTGTCCGTCGATGCTGAACTGGGTTGCCAGATAAATAAATGGAGCTAATGTTATCACAATAAACAAGTGAGACACGTGTAATCAGCCGATGAAGCTCAAGCAAAAGGTTGCGCAACCAAGAGAGTTCGGAAATACCACGGTATTCCGCTTCAATACTAGATTGGGAGATGGTGGACTGTCATTTGGAGGACCAGGAGATCAGGTTAGTACCAAAGTAGAAGCAATATCCGAAGGTAGAACGGCATGTGTTGGGACACCCGACCCAGTCAGCATCTGTGTAAGCAATAAGGGTTTTCGAAGAGGTACGACCCATATATAAGCCATAGCCCTAGGTGCCCCACATGTATCGGATAATGCACTTCACGGCATTCCATTGGTCCAAACGAGGAGCATGCATGTGCATACACACTTGATGAACAACATATGTGAGATTCGGCCATGTGAAAGTCAGATACCGGAGCGCCTCTGTAAGACTCCGGTATAGAGTTGGGTTGTCAAACGGCCGACTCAATTTTTGTAACACTCGTCTCATTCCGTTTTATAGGACCGATCCGTTTTAAAATTTTACGCGTTTTCGACTTCGGTTAAATGATTACCAGGGAATTTCGATTATTTACAAAGGTTATACCCTCAAATAATGTATTTAAATGATCCAAAACTATTTTTCAAAATAAAAGATTTAGTTGATTGATTTTTTGTAGTAAGTAATTTATTTTTAATGGAAATAAGACGATTTACGGTGTTTTGGATGATTTCGGTAGTTAATCGGGAGATCCGATAATAATCAAAAGTCTCGTTTAACTCAATAATCATATATAAATGTTCATATGTCATTTATCAAAGTCAAATATTGGTTTGTTTGGCTATGATTTGGATTTGTCGCTTCAAAAGGGGAATTTATCAATTCGCGATTTTTACTTTTTTTCAGTTCGTGAATCGTTGTAACTGGGAGTCTCGTAAATTTCAAAACTCATCTTTTTCAATTTCATCATGTTTTTATAAGTTTTGTATACTTGGGTACAAAATTGGGGCTAACCGAGTTACAACGAACGCAAACGAAGCAAAAGAAAAAAAAATAAAAATAAAATTTATGACACCCGAGGATGTGTGTCATGAACTGGTGTCACATGTCGTTTTATGACACACATTTTTCGGCTCGTTTTATTGGATTAAAAGTTGACTATTTTGTCTTATTTGGGGTCCAAATCCTATCCAAAGCTCGTTTTTAACCTCCATATACCTCTAATAATTATCTCTTATCATCCATATCAACTTAGAATTGTCTTGAACATCGTAAATCGATTACAATTGATTCAATTTAGATAACTATTTATTTATTTAGTCAAATTAGGATTATCATTATCCTCTCAAATTCGACTACCACACGAACTCTACATTATAAATGGCACCCTAAACTTCTTCAAGATCATATTTGACGATTCCTAACTCTCAATTTCGTCTCAAAGTCTCTCGTTCGTGTTTTCAAAAGTCAAAGGCTTAAACTTTGACCGTCCGATTTCATCACCTTCCTTCGACTTTCTCAAGTAAGTTTCTTCATGAAACTTCTTCTATTTTACATGTATTTCAAACACCCTCTGTTGGATTTTACTTTTGAAGCCTTCTACGAAAAGTCAAACGTATATGCAATATATATAACGAGCATGAGACCCGTCCGCGCGTTGCGGCGGATGACTGGCGTTTGACGTTATGGATATTCATGTGACACTAAGAAAGTTAGGAGAGAGTTAATGTAGAACTTTGTTGCACTGTGAGCGCAAATGCCATGACATTAGTTGTTCTTTACAAAAATTGCAGTCTTCGCTAGCATATGGCCTTACATGCCTTTTGTTACAACTACTAAGAAAGCTATTAAGATAGCTATTGCAAAAAAAATTATGCTTCATCGTTGTCATAAAGTAACCCAGACCTGATAATGGGTTATGTTTAACTAAGAACCATGTTCCTGCATTAGCCTTCCAAAATATTTACTTGCCCTGATCGTTTACTAACCATATTTCTGCATTAGTCTTCCAAAATATTTACTTTCCTTGAACATTTACTTATACTAACAAAGGACAGGATTTACTTCTGTTGTAATTTTTTTTTGTCAATCCTCTTTCTTTTTTAACTTGTTGGGGGATGACTATTTTTCATCTGCATGAATGTGGGATATAAAAGTGAACTGTTTAGTCATTTAATTTACTTTATCATATGTGCAACCATATATGAGATACATTAGATCATTTTTGTCATGGCTTCACTTTACACTTAGTTTGGAGATGCATTTTATGACTGTAGGTTCATTTTTTTTATTAGTTACTTTTCTAAACTTATTGGGAGCGTTGAAAAGTAAAATTAATGAATGATATAAGTCTAAAAAATCATGCAATACATATAAGTATTAAAAACAAACGAACTAACATTTTGCAAATAGCCTTATGAAAACATGTTAGGTGCAGAGCGGAAGTCCCAACCTGCAAACATAAATCTGCATCAATGTTTTTCATACAAAATCCTAATAAAAAACTTTGATCAGTCAAGTACAAAACAATTATGCAATTATTCAGATTACTCTTAGCTCATATATGATAAAAATACTTTTTATTTCACCCTTACCTGTCTTGACTACAAATAAAATTATTTTGACCCATACAATGACCAAATCCCTACATGGCGTAAGAGTGGTTGACCTTTTAATATCCATGTACTTAATAGGAGATTTAGATACAAAGAGTCACTTGGCAGACTTGGTAACCTCTAAAACAATTTATCTTTCTTAATCACAATAAACATGCAGATAAACTTAATCTGATGAGTAAAGCTAAAGGATTAGGACCACAGAAAACGCTAACCCCTAAGAGAACATAGCAGCCAAGTTCATATATACATATTATCATAGAAATCACGTGTTCTAAAGTTTTGCACAAAGGGCTTTAACCGTTTTTGCTAAAGGTTATTTAAGAACTAATGTTGCTAAGCCATAGCCATGACTGGCTACGATGTTCAGTGCTAAGCAATCACATTTTCTGTAGGTTAACCTAATAGCTATGTCAATAGACCAACTATGTCTATCAATAAATTGATCGGGTGAGAGGCTACTATTGTTCTTGCCACACAAACTGATCTTTCAGCGTTCTTGCCACACAAACTGATCTTTCAGCAAAGTACATATTGATATAACCATATAAGTATCACATGGATAATTGTAGTCTATCAATTGATAACATCAAAGTTTAAACACTCATAACAACTGGTTTTATAGGAAAAAAAGACCTAAATTCACAGTGACAGAGCAATAAGAGAAGCAAAATCCTAGCATACAAACATTAAAACGACGAAGGAAGACGCACAACAACGAATAAATGGAACAGAAGAACCGAGAGTAAGTACCCAAAATTTACAGAACCCTAGAACAAACATCGACAATTATACCTCGAAGAGCAAAGCGAGAAATCACAATCGCAAGTCGAGAATCAGAAATCGTCTTCCGTAGTTAGAGCGATGGCTTTGAAAGCGAAGTAGAAAACATCGGTGATTACTTTAAACAATTGGCGCAGAGTAGAAAGAATAGGCAAGCGATGAATAGGCGGAGAAGAAAAAAGGTGTTCTTTCTTCTACACCGTGAGTTGGCAACGGAAGCGGAGAAACAGAGCAAAACACTTGCCTTTTTTAACCCTAGCTAGCCAAAAAAAAATATTAATAATAATAACATGGTCAAATGGCACAAAGCCATTGGCCATAACATCCATGTGTAATTTACTAAATGGTTGCAACGTAATAGTAACTCTCCTCACAAATTAAGTTGCAATTTGTAAATATATATATAATTGGGGGATTTCTTCGTAAATCAAATTAATCAATGTTCTAATGATCTTTACTCGTCCTAAATGATTTCTTAATTATTTTATGATGTTTCTAATGCAAAAAAGACCAAATTTGATCATAAAGTTTGAAGCTTTATCAAACGACTTGTTTAATCAAGACTTTTCTTGCTTAAATTTTTATCCGGATGATTTGGTAATGATTTAATTGTAAGATTCTGATCCGGATTGTTCATAATCATGTTAGATTAGTTTAGAAATCATAATCTTGGTTAAATATGCGATTTGGTAAACTTTAGTGTTGTTTTTGTAAGTATGGAAACAAGAGGGTAGATTTCTTTATTTAAGTAAACTATGATATTTTCAATTTTGACCATGTAATTTATGAATTACCGAATTGAGAACCTAAGTTTAATGTATTCTAAAATTGACGCATAAAACTTTAGGATCAATTTCCACAGAATTGCAATTTAAGTCCAAACCATGTAAATCAATCTAATAAATGTTTTCGTGTTAGCACTTGAAACGAATTGGACATGTACTAACTGAAAGAGTGAAAACACCGGTAGTTAGGGTCTCCGTCAAAGGTAAGTGTTGCGTATATATCCGGAGCTACTGTCGGACCTGGATGCTTACCTGAGACTCCCAGATGAGAGTGTCGTAACCTATAGGCCAAAGCATGTTCAAGACGTCAAAAGTGTTGATACAATTAACTTAAATGCTTTTAAACATAGATATACATAATTCGCCAATTATATATAAATGTAGACTTTTATCGTTTCGATTTCTCTATTCATTTAGCCTATTCGTTCAATTAGGGTAACCTTAGGATTCACGATTTCTTTTGCTTTCGGTGTTAATCTCATCACTCGCACTACTATTCCTGTGAGTATTCATAGCCACTTTACTTTACTGTTTGGGGTATAACATGTACACTGTATCTAAAACTCTATATTTCTGAAAAACTTTATGCGATATTATGTTTGTCTTTGTGTGTTACTTGATTATGTGAACTTATGTGCATTTGGTACGATATGATTGGAATAATATGGTTGGTACGATAATCATGGTAAGTTTGGGATGAGCGTAATCATTAACGACCACGTGCCTATGGTAACAATAATAGCTATTGGTTGACAACCCACTTGATTTGACTGGTTTGGCATTGGGTGATTGAATACATAAATTGTCAAGGATTAATTTACGTATATTACTTACGCTATTATATACACCTATTATCATATTCTAAGGAACTATTGTGGACACATTAATCGCATGTGTTAACTATATAGTATACACTAAAGTTACTCACCAACTACTTTTACTTGACCCTATTTTATACATGTTTCAGGTTATTATGTTTGAGGACTCGAGATGCTATCACTTAGGAACTATGGACCTAGTTAATGTTTTAAATCAGACTTTGTTGTTTATTGCTTATGGATATTTGTTCACATTATTATTGTAATGAAGTACGTTTGATTAAGTTATCACAACTTTAGTTAGTGGTTGTGTGCATCTGGATAATCACCGCGTCCCGACATATTTCGTCGTCGGTTGGGGTGTAAGAGATTGGTATCAGAGCCACGGCTGTAGGGATCTAGGTTATTAGAAAAGGATTAACCTAGACTATTGCCTTAGGTGTCCCGCATGAGTACTTCCGCCCCATTAGTTTGGTTGGGTGCATCTCGAAGGTCATTTCAAAGGTGCTCGTGAATAGGATGAAGATGGTGATTGGTAGTATTATTTCGGAGTTTCAAATGGCATTCATGGCAAGCAGAAACATCATTGACGATCCTCTTATTGTTAATGATGTCATTTCGTGGGGGTAGAGAAGCAAGTGTAAAATGATGCTCTTCAAAGTGGATTTTGAGAAGGCCTACGACTTTATATAGTATGATTTTTTGGACTCGATACTTTCTCAAATGAATTTTCGGAAATAATGGAGGCTTTGGGTTTGGGGCTGTCTCAGTTCGTCTAGAGCGTCGGTTCTTATGAATGGATCACCCACATGGGAGTTACAATGTTCACGTGGCCTTCGACAAGGGGATCCCCTTTCCGCGTTTCTTTTTCTCGTGGTCATGGAAGCATTCTCATGGATGATGGAGAAAGCCGGGAGGGTGTGAGTTTTTAACGATATCCCTATCCCGATGGGGGACCGATTTTATCCAATATACTTTTTGCTAATGACGTGTTAACCCTTGGTATTTGGTTTGATTTGAATTTTGCAAATTTATCCCGCTTGCTTGGTCGTTTTTTTCTTGGTGTCCAGCCTTAAAATCAATCTAAGCAAGTGTTGTTTGATGGCCTTGTGAAACGAGGGGTTGTGATTCCATCGTAATGTTGTCCTCTTTGCGAGGAGGATTAGGAAACAAAATCGTATTTGTTCACTGGTTGTAGCCATGCTCTTTTATTATGGAGTTTAATATCTCAATGGTGTCATGTCCCCGATTTTTATTTATTTTCGATTAAGGACATGTTGTTGACTTCCTGGACCGTCCCGTAAGGAAGACTAAAGATGCGATGCTGGATGTTGTGTTTCAGACTATTTGTTGGGTTATTTGGAGGTGACATAACGATTTGGTGTTTAATGGCAAGAGATCGACTATGGTTGGAATGGTATCGGAGATTAAATCTATAACTTTTTTCTGGGTGTTGTGTAGGGGCTAAAGGATGGGGTGTGTTATGGTCCGAATGGTGTAAGTTTGATTTATGATGTTTTAGTGTCGTTTGCAGTTGGGGCTGACTTAGCGTCTTGCTAGCCGGTGTTCCTGTTGTAAATAAAATCGTCATTCAGAAAAAAAGGTTGTCGTGATTTTGTCACATAATTTGCTAAAAGAGAATTTTTTTAACCATTTTGACAAACAATTTTCATAAAATGACCATTGACTTTTTCCACACAATGATCCTTCAACACGGTTGTCAATGCCCCTATTTTGGTCAAAAGGGGACCGTGTTACACCAATCAAAACAAGTTACGTCAAAAGAAAAAAAATATTTTTAATTTAAAGTTTGTCAATACGACCTTAGCCCGGCAAAATTAATTTTTAATCCGAAATTTGTCAATACGTGACCACCATATTAACCAATTTTGAATTAAAAGTTCATTTTTTACTTTTGACGTTGCTTGTTATGATTGGTGTAATATATGGTCAATTTAGATCAGACGTTAACGATTGTGTTAAAAAGGTTATCTTTTTAGATAAGAAAAAATCAATGGCCATTTTGTATTTTGTGACATTTTGACCGATTAAATGGACATTTAGTTTTAAGAATATGTTAAAAATCTATCTCGTGCCGGCAACACGTATATGTATTTAAATCTTCACCAACTAAAAAAGATTCCAATTCACAGTGAAACATTCATCTCAAAAGTCAACCTATTCAAGTCTTTAAGTTATTCCAAATCTTGCAGATCAAGAACCATGGAGAATCTAGTTTCAACCTGGTCCAAAACTACTAAAATCTTACCGGAAAACTACATCTTCCCCATCGATGAACGTCCAGGATCAGCCGAGGTTTCTTTGTGTCAAAACATCCCACTTATTGACCTCTCTGGAAGTCAAAGTCAAACAGTTCAAGAAATACTACATGCTTGTCAAGAATTCGGATTCTTTCAGGTTAGCTCTTCATGCAAATTGATCCAATTTATGTTTTTTTTTTTTTTTTTTTTTTTTGAAGTGAAGTTTTAAAATTTTGATACAACCAGGTAATCAATCATGGGGTTTCTGAAGATTTAATTGATGACACCATGAAAGTAGTCAAAGAATTCTTTGACATGGCTGATGAGGAGAAGGCGAAGCTATACTCGATCGATCCAATGAAAAGATGCAAGCTTTACACAAGTGGTTATAATTACGCTAACGAAAAGATTCATTTCTGGCGGGACAATCTACGACACCCATGTCATCCGTTAGACGAATGGGTTTGCTTATGGCCTGAAAAACCTACCAATTACCGGTAAGATGACCTAACTCATGACCTTTAGACCATGTGTAGTGACTAGTAAGTGTAAGCTTGATTATGCATGACACCTACATGGTGTTGTTTTTTACCTCATACTGATTAGACACTACGACACTACACATAGCCATAGTTATTTAATTATATGACTTGTAACCGGCAATCGTAACCTATCATTTAAAGAATGTGTTTATTTAGGTAAAAACATGATTCGCTTAAATCAACTTAAACTATACAACACATTAAAAACAAGAACTTGTCCATTTGCAATCCAACTACGCTCCGCCCCCATCATCATTACGTCCGTCGCTATCCATCTGTCGGCACGAGACATCATAAACAGTGATAATGGGTGTCGGCTGACACTCATGAATTTTTTTTATATTGTTATATACACGATCTGATACTCAGGGACCCCAAGAAATTTCGTTAGGGACCCCATCAAATCTCAACGACTCAACCTTTAAAAAAATTTATATTTAAAGAATAAAATTTACAAATATAAACTGATCATGAACTTATTAGTACAGTTGTTTATAATACAAATATTTTAAAACTAAGACTAATTAAATTATATCCAATATACATTACCCATTTACCCATATATGATAAAGGCCAATAATCTTTACCCAATTCTTAAGTACCCATAGCCGTTTAATCTTAACCTAATTGTCAATTCTTAGTTACCTATAACCCAAATTAATTTTTATCAATTACAATTCCAATCCCCACTCAGTGCAGTAATAAAAAATTGAAGAGTTTAAGATTTATGTAATTATTTAATTATTTGTTAATTGTTAAAACTTGGAATTTTATTGGATTGGGTGAAACTTATTGAGTTATAATTTGTATATTTAGGTATTATGAAACGGTTTTATAAATTAAAAGAGGGTTTTCATCTTCTAAGACTCCATGCATGTGACCAGACTGGCCTGAACTGGTCTTTCTTTTTTGTGTGTGTGCATGTAGCGATATAGACATCTGGACCTAACCTAAAGAATTTCCGACCCATTAAAAAATTTTCAAAATTTACCACCGACTATTTTGATACTTTTTCTTTTTCTAAACTACTCAATTCAACCCGATCCTATTGTGGCAAGAATTTGTTTTTTGACCCAAATCAAATGATGCTTCATTCAAAATAGAAACAATTTATAAGGTTACAAAGTGAGACAACTTTTAACAAGCTCACCAATTTTTTTTCTTCTAAATTTTCACTTTTTCTATATCTGTTAAGGAAAACACAAACCCAAATTCACCATTAAATTACTTGAAATTGCTATATCTAACGATTGATTTCAAAAGGTTAATGTTTCTTGCTTTGTTTTGAAGAGACATTGTTGGAAGATACTCGTTAGAAGTGCGAGAACTGTCGTTGAGAATGTTGGAGCTAATTCGTGAGGGACTCGGACTCGAACTAGGATATTTTGGAGAAGAGCTAACCGGGGGTCAATTTTTGTCGATTAACCACTACCCTCAATGCCCTAGTCCCGATTTGACATTAGGGTTACCAAAACATGCCGATCCTAACCTCATAACCGTGCTTTTACAAGAAAATGTTTATGGACTTCAGGTTTTCAAAAATGAGCAGTGGCTTGGTGTTAAGCCACTACCTCATGCTTTTGTGGTTAACATTGGTCACCAATTACAGGTTATCATTTTAATCCATTTTTATTCATAAAGTAGTCGTTTTTTCATACTAAAATGTGAATTACACGATTGGTGGAAATGTGTTTTAGATAATTAGCAACGGGAAGCTAAGAAGTGCGGAACATAGAGCGGTGACAAACTCAAGGGAGGCTCGGACAACGGTTGTGAGTTTCATCCATCCTTATCAAGAGACCCTTGTAGAACCAGCCAAGTCGTTGATCGACACAAAAGTACCTCTTTTTCGACCCTTTAAATTTAAGGACTTTTTGAAGTTTTATGAAGAGAAGAAGGGAGACACTGAAGCAATGATGGAGGTTTATAAGATTAAACCTTAACAACAAATGAAATTTAGTGTATTAATAGTGCTTGTAATTTCCAAATGAAACCTTATGTCAAACGTTCTAATCTTTTGTGTGGAATGGAATTGATGTTATGAAAGGTGGTTTGACATATATCTTGGCATTCTAATATTTAAATACTTTTAGTAATATAAGTTTTTTTTATATGTTTTTGTACAAAATCTCAATTTAAGTCTCTAAAATAAACAAAGAAATTTTAAAAAATAAGAAGCCAGATATCTAAAAAAAATATAACCAAAGAGAGTTATACACACAAAAATGTTTAGAAACTAAAACTCCAAGGTTTTAGACAAATCATATGAAAGTAAACATGGTTTTCTATTTGTAGAAATTAACTAATTTGATCACCACCCAATTTATCAACTTCACCACTAACCCAATAAGTCATGCCTGATGTCCCACTTTTGCATTTAATCTATGTACCGTAAGCAAATTTAGTCACAAAACTTTGTTGAAGATGACATCTTTTCTTTTAACTTGATTTATATGTCTTCTTCACAAGAATTATAAACAGTTTAGCCGATGGCATCTGTTGACCATCTAATTGTCACTTTGGAAGACATTTTGATGATGTCCATGCTCTACTATTATTAATTTTATTGCCTCATAGTTGGTCGGGAAGTGTTACAGCGATTACGAGTTCTACCAGAAAATTCACTTTTGATGGGATTCATGATACTATTTTGGGTGAAGACGTCAGAGGATAAATTCAGGTAAATCGACGAGTGAATTAACCATGTTGGCAGAGGAAGAAAGAATAACAGAGGTAGTGGGAGCGGGAACATAAGGAGTCAGTCTAGGGCTCAAGATGACGTGACATGTTGGAGTAGTAAACAGGTGGGGTCACTTCAGGAATCATTGTCTGAATGCTAAGAAAGGATTAAGACCGTAGGAGACTACGTAGAAAATGATTCCTTAATCTATAGCGTGTAGAGAAGTGTGGATTCCTGGGTTATGGATTCCGGTGCTTCATTTCATGCTACCCGCTGTAAGAGCCTGAGAGGATCTTACTACTGGTTTGATGACCAATATCGATGAAATGAGATGTATATATAAGAGTTGTTGTATTAGAAATCACTAAGAGATAATACAAGACTCTCTCTAGTTGTTTCTCACTCTAGAATGCTCTTTGCAATCACCTAGAGGCTCAAAGACAGATCT
The DNA here is from genome assembly GCA_039602395.1 of Deinandra increscens subsp. villosa. Classification (NCBI taxonomy): domain Eukaryota; kingdom Viridiplantae; phylum Streptophyta; class Magnoliopsida; order Asterales; family Asteraceae; genus Deinandra; species Deinandra increscens. The sequence continues at coordinate 1,226,811 of JBCNJP010000014.1, read as the reverse complement.
GTCCTAAAGTGTTACACACATGAACGATTTATAGTCTATGTTGACCAACTAACCAAGCCATCCAGCAAACCATTGGTTCGCTGGCTCTGAACCAATGGTTAGGATCATGGTTAGTTGACAGCCTTACATCGATCTCTAAGCTCTATTTCATACATCACACGAGACACAGATTGTTCTTTACAGAATCTGAAAGTTGCTGACTTTGGTAAGGTTATGCTAACAAATGATGACGCATGTTCTTGATGTTACGGGCATGGGTGGCATTGATTTGAAGACTTCAGTCAATTCTTGGACTTTGAAGGATGTCAGAGTGATTCCAAGTTTGAAGAAAAAGTTCTTTTGTGTTAGATAATTGGATGAACAGGGACTGGTATTTGTAGGGGTGGGAGCCTGGGTCGTCCTTCAGCTAAGGTTACCAGTTGACAGTGGGTAAAGAGAAACATAGGTCCAGTTGATAAAATCTCTCTAGTTGATTACTTGCTGAATATGGAGAGTGTTTGTCCCCATGATATCTCAAAATCCAACAATTTGTCTCAGTGGGAGCTAGTAGGGATAGAGGACATGTCAGGAGCAGTTCAGCCGTGACTGATGTGTTGGAGATCTAGGGAGCTTTAACGTGCCTTCAGGTTAACTGATCAGAAGGTCGATGCAGCCAGAAAGATGAGGAGATTATAGGAGATACAGAGTTCATAGCGGATGGTTGTTTGAAGATGATCAAGTCTCCAAGTGGGAGATTGTTGGGTTTGGTGTAGGCTCGATTGGGTCGTAACTTGAAGACTTAAGGATGGACCTATTTTTGCCCGTTTAGTTGTGTTTTTTTCCTAAGTCTCTATCCCTAGATCATCTCTATATATACTTATCTTGTAATTATAATTCTTCTCCACGAGTGAAAGTGGCAGATATCAATATACGAATCCTAGTTGCAGCCTGTGGGAGTATGTCACATCGACCGAACAATGTTAAATTCATGTGTTCATCCTTTTCCTTTAATAACAGTCCTGATTGTGTGTATGTGATTGAATACCCAAATCCATAACAAAAGCTATATTTTAAACTCTAAATCTTAAACCGTAGATCTAAACCTTAAGTAACAATGAGTAGCCGATCAAAAAGACACAATGAAGAGCAGAAAGACACAATGAGTTGGAAAACAAAAATTCTATAGCCTAAAGCTAAACCCCAAAAAGCTAAGTTCATATGACGAGCCGGTTCCAATGCCACTAGAATGAGTTCAATCAGAGTTAGTTTGAGCCAGCTTATGAGTTTTTAGAAATCCTTCTTAGACTTCATAAATTTAGGAGCCTTTTCAGATCAACTTTAACTCTTATGAGTAAATATATATTTTGATCCTGTTTTGACAAAATGCATATTCCGAATATAACTATCATGTATGGCTTCTTGGCAATCGTACTAATTAATTACGCAGCCCTTGAACTCCCACAAAAAATTTGTGCTACCCTTTAAGAAAATTTCTAATTCCGCACAGGTTAAATAATACATGATTAAAAGTAACTAAAGGTATACCCCGCGTGCGTTGCGCTGCGAGGTCACCTTGTTGGTTTAGATGTCATCATAAGAAGTCGAAAGATTTAAAGTATAATGTTTTAGATGTTCTGCATCATAGACATAAAAAATCTGAACTAAATAAGTTGACATAATTATCACAATTAGAATCATTCATAAAAAATCTGAACTAAATAAGTTGAAATAATAGAAAGTAGCTACATTCTTAGGCTTCGAGAATCTTTATTATAGGTTGAATAATTGTCCTCTTGTATGCCAGAAAGATGGCAATTTTCAACAAAGTCAAAGTTCATCAATCATCTTGGCCATGCTTTCAAACACATATCCATCATCAGCAATAATCCCTTTGTAAAAAGCTTACATGCTAATTCTATAGGTAAGAACATAAATTCAATCAGGTTGCATCCTTGTTCTTAAAGCTTAAGTTCTTAAAGCTTAAGATGCTAAAGAGAGGACATTCTGTGTAATACTAACATCTTGGTGTTTTAGCACCCTTTCAGATTTACTTCTTTCCTTCTAAAACAATTTGTGGCTCATGGCTTCAGATTTACTTCTTTCCTTCTAATGAACAATACTAATACTTTGTTAACAGCATCACCAACTTTCAGCATATAATACGAAATACAAAAAGATACGGTTTATGTCCATGGTTTCTAGAGGCAAACATTTAAAATAACATACTATAAAGGTGTTCAATTCTATTTAAAATAGTTTCTGCTTTTTATATTCTATACAAAATATTACCTCTAACCTTAATTTAATAAGGTCCAGCCTCTTTCTTCATAGTTGGTGTGCGTTCGGGTGTATATAAAAATATGACGATTATGGGTTTGTTTCAACATCACTATTGCATCTAAGCTTTATATTTATAAAACATGATAACGAACAATCACTATACACCACGTACACGGGCAAGTGCACCTATTACGGCATAGTATAGCAGATGTAAGATACCGAGTTCGTCCAATGACACAATGTATGGAAATGAGGGCTCTTGATACTTTATCTCTGTTAACGACTAACCACATCTTACTTTAAGTTTAAGATAAAACTAAATTAAGCAAATAAACTAAAATAAAGATAAAATGGGTTTTAGGCTTAGACAATCAGAGAAAATATCACTTGGGAGGACTTACCAGTTGCGGGGTTGATGGCCTGTTTATTTATAATTTTTCCTTAAGATTGTTGCTAACAGACGAATAGACCGCCTCTCAGCCTTAAATCAGTTCTCACGTTCCTCCCGTTAATCACCTATTTGGTATGAATCCCATAAGTATTTGTGTTGTTAGTAACAAATATAGTCTGCTTGAATGCCATTTAGTTGTAGGGTCTTATGGTCAAAGTACCGTTACACTCGAATACGTTGTCATGAACTAGCAGGGGCACAACTCAAGCATCAGATTAATTTATTATGAAAAGATCTTTATAAAGGACTAAGGTCCGTTTTCTCCATGCACCGCTCACGTGCATACATGGGCGGTCGTGACCAGAGCCAAGTTCACCAACGCATTCACCATCAAATCTACACGGTGACAAAATATTACAAGCCCTTCATCCCAACCATTATCTTCAGACTGGACATGCGTGAAAAGCGAGTTTGCTTACATAGACATAAAACACTCGAATGTATTGCTTTGCATGGGGTGTGAGTCACCATAAGGGTTATGCATCGTCCCTTAGTCGGGTGTCACGAGTCCTGTAGGTCCGAAAATCTCCCAAACACACGATATAAAGATCTAACACGAGTGCGGAATCCTCGTGAAAGATTGATTCAAGAAGAATAGTAGAATAAAAGACTAGATCTTTAAGAAAGATGAAGTCTTGAATGGAAATAAGCTACTATGAAGCTTGAAGAAGAGCTGATCGGAATCACACACACAAGGGGAAATCGTAAATAGGTTCTCCAAAGCTTACTTGATCATAAACATGAGGTGGTATTTATACCACCTCTTACAAGGCCTTGGGCCAATCATAAACTCTAACTAGCCCAATCATAAACCCAAGCCCATGCCCAATCTAATAGTAAACTAGCCTAAACATAATAAAACTAGCCTACTAATCTAATTAAACCCTCTAAGCCCAGCCCAACTTATTTAATATTACAAGCCTCATAATCTAGCCTCTACAAGCTTCCCCTAGGCTTGTGATATTAAAAGTCTTCGATCTTTGAACTTCTTCTTCTTTACTAGCTGGCATAGATGCTGATGAAGATTCTTTCCGCAGAAATCTTCATTGGGTTTCATGACGGGCACTTGGGACTTCCTCTTGATGAGCATCAGCTCGAACTTTATGAAATGAACAAGCAATGAAATGGAGGACTCTCATTGACTTGCTTCTTTTGAAAGAACTGGTTCTTGCTGAATCTTCGGTAACTGTCTTGAATCTCCAAAACAATTAGAGGTTAAATTTTGAAAACCTCTAACTGTGAAGAACTTGATTGTTGAACTTGGATCTTCATGATCTCTGACTGCTCTCTGCATCACTTTCTTTTTCAAAGATTGACTTGAAATCTTCAGCTTTCCTCTAAACTTGTGAGCATTTTCTTTGAAAAACTTT
>JBCNJP010000014.1:1169879-1222231 GCA_039602395.1 Deinandra increscens subsp. villosa | reverse complement strand
AGGAAAATTTTGAATTTATTTTTTATCTTGGGATCTAATTAGGGTTTTAAAGAGGAAGCTAAAAAACATATCTCCTCAATATCTATGTATCAATGCCCTTTTATCCATATCCGCTCCAATATCTATGTATTCACCCACCACCACTAAAGCTCACTACCATGACCAGATCTTACCAGTGTTTTAAAGAGGAAGCTAAAAACCAACGAGCACGAAAATGGCTGAGCATGAAACTACTTACGTCTCATAAGGATTTGGGGGTTTTCCGAACTCACCTTCTGCCACCTTCTACTTCCACTGGAAACCCAAATCCTCCAACTCATCTCCTATTTGACAAGAAAGACAACATGACCTCAATCCACATGTTTGGTAGCCGCCGAGATGAGGACCTAGACCGGTACCACCTCTTGTTAGATACTCGTCGTAAACCGCAAACATGAGACCTCTGTGGCCCCGTCCTATGTAAGCTTCGTTATAACTTTTAATGTATCTCCTCCAATAGCCATCCGAAACATATCAGCATCGTATCCAATAAAGGATCAAGCACAAACCGTGTATACTCTTTATGTACCAGTGATTAGTCCAGAACTATGTTATATGTGTGAAAGTGTATATGAAAATATGGTCTTACACTATCAGGTTTTAAATTTATAAAAATGGTTATCCACCTAGGGACTACACACACATGTAGGCAAGTATATCTGCCATGTATAGTATAGTGTTGGTAAATACCGGGATGTCGAACCTCAAGGACACGTTTTATGCAAAACAGTTGATCTTTAGTTAAGCCGGTTTATTTTTTGTATTTTGAAAATATGAATTTGAAATGTGAATGGTTTTGAGAGAACAAATTGAAGATTGGGTTTGTTTAATTCAGTAGTGTAAGAGGATCGCCTAGGCAATGACTCCCCCACCCAGGTTTAATCGATTGTATCGGTTTTGTGCATACGCCTTGTCGCTTATGTGAATTGGGTTCCTAAGGCAAGGTGACCTAATTCCTATGGACTGGTTCATTATTAGGGTTATAGACAGGCCCTAGATGGTTACTAATGGTCCATGGTGAAGTGTAGACAAGTTGGTTATGGATTTAAAGTACCCTAGGCTAAGTCCCGAGTTATCGGTGACTCAACTCACAACTGGTTGAATGGTTAGGGTATGGATGATCCTAACGGTTCTAGGTTGTGAAGCGGTTAAGTTCTATGGATCAATTGACCCAACAGGTCCAAGACACGACTAAGTAAGGGCAGACCCGACCTATCGGTGACTACTTGGTTTACTTGACAATGTCGAGGGTGGCTACTGGCAGAGGGTAGGTAATTTCTTACTCAGCCCTAAGGGTTGGACTCCTGATTGGTGACTAGGGTTCTTAACGATCGTGACTATTGCTAGTTCACGCGTACGCCGCAGATTCTGTGGTTCGGCTATACAATAGGATTCCTGATCGGTCGGTGCTCTGCAACCTAATGATGAGGGTCCCACAAGGCTAAAAAGTATCCAAGAACAATCAAGAACACAAATGTCATCAATTGAAACAAAGAAACAAAACTATTACTTCAAACCATAATCGTATGTAAAAACCGACACAATTGCAAGATTAAACCATGGTTGGGCTCGTCTATGCCTAAACGATTTGATTGGTTTAGCCAACCATGTTAATGTTTAAACATAAACAAATCAGATCTAAACAAGAATTCATGGCTAAATGTAAAATACAATACCAAATAGAAGCTTGAAATGATAAAAAACGCTACTTGACGACTCGTTGAAGGCTCCAAATCTTCAAATCTTCGAAGGACTTCAATGAGGGCTTTCTCTGGCTTTTTCTCTGCTCTCCAAGATGTTTCAAATGGTGGAAATGAGCCCTCTATTTATAAGGGCCGAAATCACAAAACTTCCAAAAATGAGTCTAGGGTCCTTCACGGCCGTGAAGGAGCTCTCACGGCCGTGAGGCAGTTCTCACGGCCTGGGCTATCCAGGGAAAGGTGCTTCACGGCCTGGGCAGGGTCTTCACGGCCGTGAAGGCTCTCACAGCTTGCAAGTCAGGCCGTGAGGCAGTTTTCACCGGTGACTGGTTTGCGGCTCAGCATCACAGCTTGATCAGGTGCTTCACAGCTTGGTCTATCCAAGGAATGGGGGTCCCACATCCTGCAGGCCGTGAAGTTTTTTAGCACTTTTTGATTTTGACTTCTGCGTTTGACCGGTTGACCCGAACTTTGACTTTTCTCCATTTTCACCTCATTTTCCGTGCCAAACTTGTTTTAACCTGAAAACTCACAATAATCATCAGAAACAAATATAATTTAATATTTTCAAGTTTATTTTGACGTTTTTCAGCCCGAAATCAGTTATATTTTCATAGCCAAAACCACACACATCACTATGGCATCTCCATCTTCGGCATGTCGATCCTACACAACAACCACTCTTCAACTCTGCTGATGTATAATAGAAAATACACGTAGTTGACCTCCTAGAAAAAGAGGGAAGAGTTCATCCGTACCGTTGGCGTAGCTGGCCATAATCTTGGTTTCTTGATGGCATAAGTCTTCTCTAAATTGTAGCGGTAGACACGACCAACATAACCCTGATGGACCATTTTTCTTCATTAGGCCCTGTTTTCGACGCACCATTTGATTAACCCAGCCCTCTATATGTTGTAACATACATAAAACACAATCGTTAAACATATACAACCTTTGTAATATTAACCGTAAACATATTTAACACAAGTATGATTACCTTTGGAAACATGTCACTATTATGGTGATAACAAAGCAGAGCACCCCAGAACCCACAGTCAATCTTGGTAACACAACAAAAGTAATTCCTAGATGCTAACACAACAAAAGGAATTGTTGGATGCTAACATAAAAATTCCTGGGCTAAAGATAAAAATTCTTCATCTGAACAGACAACTGAAGAATTGTGATAATTCAGCTACCTTTCTGAGTTATTTGTACAAGATAGAAAAGGAGGAGGATAGTTCTAAAGATGATATTTTACAGCAAGTACCGGCTCCTGTGAATATTATTCAATCTCCATCTGGAATGTCATCTGGGATTAATTCTGGTAGTACAGAGCATGATTATTCACAGTATTTAAATCAAAGTTCAAATAAGCCAAAGAAATTAAGATTTAGGAAGAAGAAGTTGGAAGGAGGACAAGCTTCAAAATTTGCTTCCATTTCTACATTTCTTGATAAAGAAAAAGTATTTGAAATTAATACAGGACATGTTAAAGTTCAACAGTTTTTAGAAGTTATGATTGATGAATCTTTGCGTTGTAACAAAGATGATCTGAATGCAATAAAGTCTGAGTTCTCAAAACTTGCTAAACAAGGTCATAATAAGTCTGACTCTGTGAAAGATAAATTCAAATCAAAGAATGTTGGTCTGGGGTATCAAAACTAGGAGGGTCTGGTTCAAATGTCCGAGAACAAGAAGAATGTTGTTATTCCTAAAGTTTAAAATGTTCAGAAGAACAAGGGAAAACAATAACAACCAAAACAAAAAGTTTCTTCTTTTGTGTCAAAGAATGAATGTTATTCCTCGGGATGTTCTACAAGTGGTTCCAATGATTCACCACGAAGTTCTTCTACTCCAAAAGGTGGTTCTTTTACGAGGTATAACATATATGAGTTTTATAGTAAGTTCTTTTACACAGGTAATCTTGGTTACTCTCATGCTTATTATGGCAAATCAAAGAGTTTTAAAGTTAACCGTTCGGTTAATGAAAATTTTTCTGATGATGCTTCGATGAATCCGTTTCATCGACGTTTATGTTATGCATGCCGTCAGCGTGGACATAAAACCTCCGATTGTCCTATGGCTGCTAACACAAAATCTTTTGTGCATAATACTACTAAATTTGTTGATTCAAATGTGATATACATTAAATGTTATGCTTGACCTAGTTGACAACATACTGAAGCGTATTTCTAGAAATATAAAAGATGTGTTGAAAATGAGAAGTCATTGTGTATATATGTGTTTATTTTACAAAGATTCAAACTTGTATGATTTTCTTTATTTTCTCAAATGGTCGGACTATCTTTGCGTATACGGAAGTATTGACCTGATAGTTGTTCATTCGAGGTTCCGCTTTATTTTCTTTGGTGTTTCTTCAATCATCTAATTTTCTCTTCGTGTCCACAACCGACCTGATTATTGTTGATTGAACAAATCCAACTTGTTTTTATTTTTCTTATCTTGTTAAATCAAGGCCATATCTGTGTATCGAAAGATCGACCTTAATGTATACGATTTGACGTTCTTGTTTCTTTTTACATGGAACACAATTGACGATATCATGAACACAAATGACTATGTGTTAATCACTAGTGAATTCCCAAAATATGATATTTGAGATATCTGAATATGTCAGATGGTGTGGGGTACACTGGTCAAGCAAATTAATAATATCTTAACATATTCAGATATTATGAATATGATTATGCATGAGTTTAAAATGGACAAATTATACCTCCAATCAACATGGCTTATGTGTTGCATTAGTTGAAACTGAATTGTAGTTCTGGACGTTGTGACCAATATGATCCCAGATAGTGATATTTCTCAAAACAAAAATGGAGTTCTATTAAGTATTGCATGTTTGTTTTCATTTTAGAAAATCCAAAAATATTTTAGGTGTGTTTTAATATAATTTTTGAAAATTCAGAAAGATTTTTGATGAGTTTTGATTTAAAGTTTGTAAAAGGCAAAAAGATTTTATTTCTAATTTGTTTTTGATCGATCTACACAAGATACAACAATTTCAAAGTTGGACTTTTAAATCATCTTGGTTCTCCAAAGGATATATTTTCCCAAGATTAACTTATGTTGGCGTGAAAATAGAAACCACGTTTCTGTATTCTAAAACCGCAGGTTAAATGTGAGTCACGAGCATGGTAAAAGAGGGAGATAATGAAGAATTTTTCACAAGTGGTTCAGTGATATGGTCCTGTTCCAGCCATGCAAGATTTTATTTCTAATTTTGTTTTTGATCGATCAACACAAGATACAACAATTTCAAAGTTGATTTTTAAATCATCTTGGTTCTCCAAAGGAGATATTTTTTCCAAGATTAACTTATGTTGGCGTGAAAATAGAAACCACGTTTCTGTATTCTAAAATCGCAGGTTAAATGTGAGTCACGAGCATGGTAAAAGAGGAAGATAATGAAGAATTTTTCACAAGTAGTTCAGTGATATGGTCCTGTTCCAGCCATGCAAGCTCTGCAACTAACAACGGAGTTCAAGATTGAAGATCGAATACAGCAATATTGAAGATCGGATACTTGAATATTTGAAGAAGATAATAGTAGATACATCACACGTTAAGGGGGAGTCTGTTAGAGCATAAACAGTGAGTCTCAGGTGTTGTATTAGAATGTATTGTGTTAGTTGTTCTAGAGTTAGTGAGGTGTTGTCTAGCTACCAACAAACCTAGTTGCTAACTGCTGGTTCATTGCTTAGCTAGTTCGTTGGACAATAACATACTATATAATGTTGAGTCTGGTTCATTTGTGACAAGGATAAGAGTTAACTGTGTGTTTCTTGTGGTGTTTTGTGTCCTGAGCATTTGTTGTTGAGTCTTTGTGATCAAATAAAATCAAAGCTTTGTTTATCTCTTCGTGTTCAATGTTGTCATCCCAATATCATCTAGATCAGTAGAGGATCTCACGCTCCACGAATTTACAAGTTTTCGTAATCCACTAAAAAACAACCTAACTCAGCTAATTAGTTAGGGTAAGTAAGGGTTGAATCTATAGAGAGTATGTGGAAGGTGATTCAGTTGAAACTTAAAGAATTTGGGAATTAAAAGATCAAATGTAGAATGAATTTAGGGTTTAAACAAGATTTGGAGAAGATGATCATCTCCGGGTTCAGGTAATCAAAATCCCAATGCTCCTAATTGTTTATCTAAGATGTCCTTAAGGGGGCGGTGCTAAGGAATAGTCCGTGATAAACCCGATTTCTAACTTAAATGGTTATAATGTGCGAATTACCGGATGCATTCATAGTTACGGGTTGTGACACATGTATCTTTTACATAAACTAAACCTGACTCGATTTACCCACTAAACCGATCTTATGATACATAAACAATAAAAAAACAATGAAGAAAGTTAAAAACCCTACACCTAGAGAGAACCACAAGTGGATTAGCTACTCATATTCCACATGAAACAATTAAACATTACCGAATTGAATGATTGAAACATGGAAGGTTGATGATTTAAAGGTGTTTTAGCTCTTAAATTCGCCTCCAAAAGATCCCAAAACGGTTGGAAGGGGATAATAATTCGTAACCCTAATGTTTTAGTTTATATATATATATATATATATATATATATATATATATATATATATATATATATTTTTGAACGGTGGAGATAATATGAAAGTAGCAAGAAGCTAGAAAAATGTACAAGAAAGAAGAAACACCCAAAAACATGAAAGACAATTATATAATAAAAGAAAAATTGCTCTAGTTGCGCCAACCCGTCGAGTGCTTGGATCTGTTGTTCACCCAAGATGCGATAATGATTTGTTTTCCCCAAATAGTTGTCCCGCTGATTTTACTTTAACCTCATATACCCTTTCATTTTGAGTTTTCCAAAGACACTAAATCGAAGTAATGACTATAACTTGAAAAATCTTCCTCATTAGCTCACTGTCGTGCATGGTGCTGTGTAGCTTTGCCAAGTCAAGGATCAAGAACACAAAGATAGGCAATGATTTGATACAATTAGAGATTAGGACCTATACCTCGTTCACAAATCTACATCCCGTAAATAGATGATCTCCAGGTTTTGGCTGATATAGGCACAAGGGGCATGTAACAGATGGTAGTGAAATGCCTTTGTGGGAAAGAGCAATGCGAGTGCATAATCTTCCTTGAGTAGCCCTCCACATGAAAACGTTTGAATTTATTGGTACCCAGTTATTTCATTCGAGCTTGAACCGATTCTCTTCCAAAATCTGTGAGTTCACAGGTTTCCTAATCGTGCAAGAATGAAATGAGGTACCAGCCTATGCTCTAATGTCCGAATAATCAATATGCAACTCTAGAAGAGAATTTTCAACTCTACACATAGCCTTCCAAATTCCTGCCACACCATTAGAGAAAGGGACCGAAGCATCCGGATTAGATCTGTAGGTGTGTAACACCGTAACAACCCTTCTCCACAGGCCATTTTAATCTGAGGTGTACATGCAGATCCATTTAGAGAGAAAAGATAAATTCGCAGCTTTTAAGGACCTAATGCCAAGTCCACCTATTTCTTTTGAGGCGATAACTTGAGACCACTGAACCCGATGACTTTTGTTAGTTTCCACCCCTCCACCCCAAGGGAATTGCATGCGTATTTGCTCAAATGATTCAATGACATTATTAGGGGCCCTGAAAAGTGAAAAGTAGTAAAGAGGTAGAGTGGAAAAGATGGATTTTATGAGTATTAAGCAACCGCGGTGGACAAACTCCTGCATTTCCAAAAGGATAGTTTTATTATGAAAGCATCAATGACCAGTTGCCAACTGCACGGAATATTCATTCTGCCACCAATAGGTAACCTAAGGTACTTGAGAGGAAAGTTCCAATGCCACACCCGATCAGGGAAGCTAAATCATCTAATAGTTTACTGTATACTCTGATGCCAATGATATTTCTCTTGGCAAGGTTCACCTTTAGAACTGAGACAAGAAAAATTCAACACAAAATTTGGACTAGGTTAAGCTCATTACTACGCGAACACTAAACAATAAAAAGAGCATCATCAACGAAGAGGAATGTGATATGTTTGGTCCCTCATTTGGAAGTTAAATCCCGTGAAATAGTCCCCCGGACACAGGCTTATTCATCGTAGATGAAAGAGCTTCCATGGCAAGGATGATAAGCATGGGGGATCGTGAACGCCCTAACGTAGTTCTCTTGAGCATGTGGTTTCTTTAGATGGACAAGCGTTTAGCAAAACTGAATCATGTGATGCTCTAAGGCACCCCTCAATCCATGTGCACCAACGAATAGGAAACCCATCTGAAAGAGGACCGAAAGGCGAAAACTCCAATTTAAGCAACCAAAGGCTTCTGAATGTCGGTTTTGAAAACTAATGCTTCCCTTTTGGCTTTTTTGAGCCAGGAGTAAACCTCGTTTACAATTAATGGTCCATCTAAGATATTCCTCCTTGATACGTAAGCCGTTTGTGTTTTAGAAATAACCGACCCAATGACTTGCTTAAGTCTATTAGCCAGGCACTTTGACACCACTTTTGTATAACACCGATTAACCCAATGGGTCTATAGTCCTTAGGATGTTGAGGGTCATTTATTTTTGGAATCATCGTTATGAAGGAAGAGCAACAAGAATGGTGAGTGGTTCCAGTCTCGTAGATCTCGTCAAGGATAGCTTTGAAGTCGTTTTACAATATATACCAGAAGTGCTAGATAAACCCAAATGTGAATCCATTCTGGCCTGAAGCTTTGTCTGACCCACAATCACAAACTTGTAATAGCCCAAGTCAACCGTACCAAGACATTGTCCAGTTTGACTCCGGTGGATGCCCATCCAGGAACTCACGGTTTTGTTTTCACCCGAAGAGTTACCCGTCGAGGAAAAACGTGTCTTGGTAGAGAAGGTCTTCACCTCTTTATTAGGAAGGTTTCGTTCTCCTCCTCAACCAATATGGGACTTACATCTCCACCCCCTTTAGGGAGCCCAACGTCCTCACTGGCACACCGGTCCAAAAACCTGGCTTTGATACCATTTGCAACAGTCCAAGCCAACCGTACCAAGATATTTTCCGCTTTGCCTCTAATGGATTGACCATCCAGGAACTCACGGTTTTGTTTTCACTCGACGAGTTGCTCGCCCATGCAAAACGCACCTCGGTAGAGAAGGTTTCCACCTCCTTACAAGAAAGCTTTCATTCTCCTCCTCAACCAGTCGGGGCTTCCATCTAGTAATTCCCACATTTGTTGAGGAGGAAAACGGAGCCTTCCTTATAAGGAGGTGGAAACCATCTCTATCAAGAGGCGTTTTGCCTGGGCGGACAATTCGTTGGGTGAAAACAAAACTATGAGTTTCTAGATGGACAATCCATCAGAGGTAAAGCGGACAATATCTTGATACAGTTGGCTTGGATTGCTACTCAACTGCAACCTTAATTTCTTGGCTTGGATTGCTACTCAACTGCAACCTTAATTTCTATCTGAGAGAACCCATCAATTAGGACAACACGCTAATGATTAGTTAATTCTTATCTCCTCCTTTCAATTTATTCAGCCCACACGCCACTTGACTTTATTTCCATTCAATTGCTGCTCCATTTCTCTCTTTCTTAATTGGGCCAAACCCATATAATTTTTCTTGGTTTATCAAGCTACACAAAACATAATTTAGTAATTCTTCATTTCACTCTATTTCTTGATTTCTTAATATCATTATTTATTTATTTTCCGTATTTTAATCTTAAATAATTTAAACCGTTAGTACTATAAACATGTTTGAAAAGTGAGTGCTAAATCGTTAAAGTTCGGGTTTCAACTTAATTACACCGTTAAGCTTATTTTTTTCATAACACAATAATTACAAAAACTAATAAAATCAATATACTTTATACACAAATTGCACAAATTGGTGTATTTAAAACAAAATTAATATAAAAAGTAGTGAATTCAAACACCAGACACCGGCTTGGATTACAAAGACAAATAAGTTGAATCTTAGTGTTTTATGTTTAAATACTTTCATTTCGTTACATTTAAATAGGGGGCCTTAAATATGTCTTTTTATGTAAATATTATGTTAAAATATTTCCTGTGTTTATTAATTTTTTTATTATTTTAAATATTTTAAATTGGGGCCTTATTTTTTATTATTTTAAATCTTTTAATTAATTTTTTTATTATTTTAAATCTTTTAATCTTAGTGTTTTATGTTTAAATATGTTTAAATACTTTCATTTCGTTACATTTAAATAGGGGGCCTTAAGGGCCAGCGGCGCAACTTGTAACCCGCCTTTCCGACATGACGACTTGATGTCGTGTGTTTTTTCCTTTCGTGTTGTTCGCTGTATTTCATGTCGTTTTTGTGGAAAAAAAAAGTAAAAAAAAAAAAATCTTTTAATTAAATGAACAATTAAATAATATATGTTTTTAACGGATATGTTATATAACGTTCCTATGTTAAACGCCTTTATTTATAAAAAGCCTATAAATCTATAATCATCTCGTGAATAATATAATTTTTTAATTAAAAGAACAATTAAATAACACATGTTTCTAATGAATATGGTTTATAACGCTCAAATGAACAATTAAATAATTAAATGACGTAAGCTTATATAAGTTCTACCTATATGCTATCGTACAACTCATTGCCATCACCGTGGGCGTTGTCGACACGTTCGTCATCGTTATTGTAAGGAGGTCCATTGCCGCCATTATCACCGACGTAACCGCCGCCGTAGTCATCTGCGTAATTAGCCCCGTGATTATAATCACCCCGTAATTAGCTATGTAATCACCGACGGGGTTATCACCTCCGTTAGCAGCGGACGAATAACCCAATATATCATCGAGACACGACATCTCTTACGGTTTTATAAATCGAATAATAAGCAAACCTTAAGTACTAAATAGAGATAACTAAATTGAACATGAAATTAAATCATATCATTTATCACAATTGATTTTTTTTTATTTCAGTTGGCGATTACATACGATGATATGGCCCCCTACGGCTCATGGGTCTGGGTCGTATGGGTCTGTATGACCCAATAAAAAAACATCGATTAGACTGGAAGCTGTTTCCCAACCGGCGTGATTTCTATCATAAACCTATTTTTCAATCACAAACCTATGCGTAGTATTCTCAAATATTGAGCATATCACAAAAGCTTGAAAATTAGAAGTTAGAACTAGTTAGTCGTTACACAATAACCACCATTCTGAGTAAACCACGACTCCACAAAGCAAGTTAAAAAAAAAAAGAGTAAATTACAATTTACGTCCTTTAAGAAGTATGTAAATTTCAATTTTCATCCTTAAACTAAAGAAATAGCAGAAAACGTCCTTTATATTTATGGTTTGTTTCAAATCACGTCCTTTCGTCTAACAGACGTTAATTTTTTCCGTTAGACCAGGTCATGTGCAAGGCACATGAGGGCAACATGGTCATTTTATTATTTTAATATAGAACAAATTACATTTTACGTCCTTTAAGAATTACCCAAATTTCAATTTCCATCCTTAACTTAAAGAAATAACAAAAAACGTCCTTTAAGTTTATAGTTTGTTACAGCTGACATCATTTCTTTTAAGAAACGTTAATTTTTTCTGTTAAGCTATATCAGGTGCATTCACACGAGGACATAATTGTCTTTTTATATTGTACGGGCCATTTTGTAAATAAATAAAAATATAAAACTTATATGAATATAATTTTATTTATAAAATAAATAAAAATATAAATAAAAAATCTGATCAGACCAAACTTCAATATCTCCAATGTCCACCACATTCTAATTCCTTCATGGCACCGCTGCTTCTCCACCAAACCCTCTGTCACCGGCCCACCTCCACTTCCGATCATCGCCACACCACACATCCAACTCCATCGTAATACCTCCTATCACCATCCATCGTAATTCCTGCATCGTAAATGCTTTGTGGGATTTGTATTTCTAACTTGTTGATGAGGGAGTTTGATCTTCATGAACGAATAGGTTTTTATTGGTCGGGTGTAGGATGGATGGTGACATGATGTATAACGATGGAGGTAGATGTGTGGTGCAACGATGGTCAGAGGTGGAGCCGGGGCGGCGACAGAGGGTTTGGTAGAGAAGCAGCGATGCCATGGAGGAATTAAAATGTGATGGAGACTGGAGATATTGAAGTTTGGTCTGATCAGATTTTTCATTTATTTTATAAAAAGAATTATATTCATATAAGTTTTATACTTCTATTTATTTACAAAATGGCCCGTACAATATAAAAAGACAATTATGTCCTCGTGTGCAATGCGCCTGATATAGCTTAACAGAAAAAATTAACGCTTCTTAAAAGAAATGATGTAAGCTGTAACAAACTATAAACTTAAAGGACTTTTTTTGTTATTTCTTTAAGTTAAGGATGGAAATTGAAATCTGGGTAATTCTTAAAGGACGTAAAATGCAATTTGTTCTATATTAAAATAATAAAATGACCATGTTGCCCTCATGTGCCTTGCACATGACCTGGTCTAACGGAAAAAATTAACGTCTGTTAGACGAAAGGACGTGATTTGAAACAAACCATAAATATAAAGGACGTTTTCTGCTATTTCTTTAGTTTAAGGATGAAAATTGAAATTTACATACTTCTTAAAGGACGTAAATTGTAATTTACTCAAAAAAAAAAACAAAACAAAAAAAAAAAACCGCCGCCGAGAGAGAGAAAGCAACCAACCAACCAACACCGCCATTTAATTTGCACGCATGTGGATCCTAGGCGAAGCACAGAACGAGGAATAATATTAAACCCAAAACAGTACCACCATGAGATGCCGTGTGAACGCCGCCGTCGTTTCGCCGACCACCATGACTGCTGTGGCCATGGCCCACATATATCGGAATAAAACGAGCACCTCCACCACCACCACCACCACCACCACCACGGCCACCGCCACCACCTCCTCCTCCACGCTTAACAACTGCTCCGATTGGTTTAGACTGAAGATGATCACAAAGCAGTAGAAATAAGAACATAAAGATTATTATCGTCAACTTCTTCATCTTTGAGATATTTGGAATTTGGATCACAATGTGAAGAATTATGTGGGGGGTTTTTGATGATATATACTGAAAGGAATCAAGATGGAGATTTTGTTTCCTTATTAGCTCAATGGCAGAGTCGTAATTAACATTTCCTTAATGTTTTTGTTTTGTAATTTGTGAATATTAACCAAATATTGCCCTATAACTTTCCTCTATGCTTTTACACGGTATCACCAAAAGTAACAATATGAATTGATGGATAACAAAATGGTGTTGATCCATCATCCATGTCCGTGAAGAATTAATTAATTTTAAAGGAATCACGCGTTAAAAAAATAAATTAACTTGATTTTATATTTTTCATAAATGCATAATAAAGATTTATGACATTCATTATAACCTCGCATAATCCTTAGTTTGGAAGCAACACGCCAATATAATACGGGAAAAAAATGAAAAAGAAAAATGTAATTAGAGAGAAAAACTAAATAACTCTTATGCGTAACTCATATTTTTTATAATTAACTTAATAAAAACCAATATCGTCAACTTTTATCAAATATTATCATTCCTAAATACAAAATTCTTTTATAGGTAATTATTTTACTCAAATCAAATATTTTTATCTTTAATTTTAACATAATTTTGTTTTATAATAAGTATAATGTAAATATGTCGAAAATTTTTATTACATCTATTACTAAATTTACGATTATAAGTTAATATGAATGGTACTCGTGTGCCATTGCTCCACACGGCGTTCTTTGTTAGATGTTACGTGGCACCTTTTGGTTTTTTTAAACACAACACATTTAGTATAGGAGTTGGTAGTGTAATGGATAAAGCTATGTAACAAAACATTCATGTCATAGATTCGATATAGAGCGTTTGACTTCTAGATTCGATTTAGTATCTCCGTTGCGCTTTAGCATTGCAAATGTTTTTGGTACCCGTGTGTGATGCCCAGTTCCCTGACCTAGCCCCGGGGGATGCCACTCATCGGATTTACTCAAAAGGACATGGTTAAATAGAGATACATTGGAGCAAAAACTAAAACTTACGTAATAATAACTGCCAAGCACAAAATTTTATCACTAAGGTCTATACAAACACCCTGGTCTATGCCAGTATTACTTCAACAGGTAGTAGCCGTCTCTATGCCATCAACTTAGTGCTAGCTTACCCTTGCCTCACCCTGCAACAACCCTGAATATGCATTGCCAAGGTCAGCTTTCGCTAGTGAGTACTACGTTTTTATGTTCAAACCCATGTCCGGCAACGCCAAAAACCACATTTTCAAAACATCAGTACGTGCAATCAAGCAACAACTAAATCATGTGTCACATAAAACATAAATACCAAGACTTTAGCTATATCACACCAACATAAACACAACAAATATAACAGGTGAACCCCACCCCTTAATATATAACGTGATACGGGTGTGCCGTGACACTTAAAAGGACTCCGTAGTGTCGCGACTACTTAGGTCCTAACCACATTAGCACCGACGGCAGCCTGCTAACTGGCCCCATCCGCAAGCCGTTAAGGTTTTCCGTTCTGCCAGCCCAAAGAAAAAACATTTTAATAGCAGTTTGGTTTGATTTCCACAAAAACCCTTTTGAGACTTTCCTTAGATTTTAGAACCAAAACCATTTACCGACACCTCGCAAGGTGTTTGTTTTCACATAATCCAACGCATGCCTTAGCCCCAAATCCCCCCGAATATCTTTCTGAAAAGTGGATGAAGTTTACATATAGGGCTTACCGCGGCCATCCCACTACACCATCTAATGATAGAAACATACTCATGATAGTATCAAAGTTTCAGGCATTTTAAAAACATTATTAGACATGTCGTAGTGTCAAATAACATTTTAAACATACTTCTTTCAAAACATTTACATGTCCTTTAAAGTTTAATATAAAAGGACAAATTAAGATATTTTAAGTGTTTTGTAATAGTGAATATGATATTATATATTAAACTTTTAAGAATATAAGTATGACATTGCCCCTTTTATTCTTTGTTAAGCTTTTTGTTCAAAGTGATTTCTTATCATTTGTAAATTTCATCTCTTAAAGTTTCCGCTATTAACTGTCATCTTCAGCAACACGGTATATATGAAATTCTGCCACTCGCCCTGATAATTTTCTACTACTAACTGTTAAATTTTTGCTATAAACTGTCATTTGCAGCTCGGTTCCACACCAAAGACTTTTCTCTACATAAACCCCCGAACACTACAGAGGTTGAGGCTCTATTGCTAAGGTAAACACCGGACCTTATGCATCAAACATCATAATTGATGAACACACAATAATATATAGATAGGTACTACACATGAAACATATTCAAAGAAAAAAAAGAATCAAAACTAGGAAGGCACAAACAATCTCTAACTACAGATTATGTCGATGGAATCAAGACTACTATTGTCGTTTTACTACAGCTCACCAGAAATGACTTAACAGTAAGCTTTGTTATCAAAATATACATATCCAACATAACTCATATACTTACAAATATTACAAAAAACAACATGAAGATTGCATCGACTATGCAGAAAGAGGCTAGACCTCTTTAAATTAAGCTTAGAGGTAATTTTTTAACACGACTATTGATATGCATCAAATTATACATATTTTATACCAAATATTCCCCTCATTTGAGGTTATTTCTGACTAAGTATTATCAAAACAATGTCATATTGCTTCCTTTTTAGTTATTCACATTAATCCAGGCAAAAAACACAAAAGAAGCTAAAAATTGAGGAAAAAACGAAGAAAAGTGAAGTTTATAGTGAAACATGGCCTCAAGCACGGTCCGTGCCCCAACTGGAACACGACTTGTGTTACACATTAGTAAAGTTTCTAGAAGATTGACTTCTCTCATTGACAAACACGGCCAGTGTCACTAATCAAGCACGACCCGTGCTCCCGACTCTGGCAGGCACGACCTGTGCCCCTGACCTCGCACGACCCGTGTTCACTACAAAAATATTCCCTAACGATCGACTGTCAAGCACGGCCCGCACGGCCCGTGCTCGATTCTAATTCTGCCTATAAAATTGGCTCAAGTTCCATTTGCAACTTGCTCAAATCTTTCCTTTCTCATTAGATTAGATTTTCGTTGAGCCACTTGGCATTTCTAAGCATTCGACGTCAAAGTTTGTAAGAATATTAACTTAAATAGATTTTGTTTAAAGTTTGTCTATGAACTACTCATATTCTGTTAAGCTAATCTTTATGGCCATTATCGACTAAACTCTTACACTCACTTGGGGGTAAACGAACATTTGGCGAGTTGGTAAAATGAGTTTATAAGCTCACCTTAATGTACGTACGAATGACTTAATGAAAATTCCTTATATTTAAAGTGTATTGTCACTCTTTTAAACAAATGTATCTTGTGTATTACGGACTATTTGAGGAGTCGAAATCTCATCAGTTGGACTCGTGACACCAGACTAGGGGACGATGCATGATCCTTATGGTGACTCACACCCCATGCCAAGCAATACATTCGAGTGTTTTATTTCTATGTAAGCAAACTCGCTTTTCACGCATGTGCGGTCTGAAGGTAATGGTTGGGATGAAGGGCTCGTAATATTTTGTCACCTCGTAGCTTTGGTGGTGAATGCGTTGGTGAACTTGGCTCTGGTCACGACCGCCGATGCATGAACGAAAGCGGTGCATGGAGAAAACGGACCTTAGTCCCTTATAAATATCTTTTTGTAATAAATTAATCCGATGCATGAGTTGTTCCCTTGCTAGTTCATGACAACGTATTCGAGTGTAACTGTACTTTGACCATAAGACTCTATAGCTAAATGGCATTCACGCAGACTATAATTTGTTACTAACATCACATATCGATACTTCTGGGATTCATACCAAATGGATGACTAACGGGCAGAACATGAGAATGGATTTAATACTGAGAGGCGATCTATACGTCTGTTAGCAACAATCTTAAGGAAAGATTATAAATAAACAGGCCACCAACCCCGCAACTAGTAAGTCCTCCCAAGTGATATTTCCTCTAATTGTCTAAGCTTAAAACCCATTTTATCTTTATTTTAGTTTCTTTGCTTAATTTAGTTTTATCTTAAAACTTAAAGTAAGATTTGGTTAGTCGTTACAAAGATAAAGTATCAAGGGCACTCATTTCCGTACATTGTGTCCTCGGTCGAACTCAGTATCTTACATTTGCTATATTATATCGTAAAGGGTGCAATTGCCCGTGTACGTGGTGTATAGTGATTGTTCATTATCGTGTTTTATAAATGTTGGGTATTTTAGTGGTTAGTGACAAGTTAAGGAACTTCGAGGGTATAAACTGAAATTTCTTATTTCTTATAAACTCGAGGGGCTTCGCTGTCATTTCTAAAACTAAAAGGATGCTCGGAGTCAAGATTAGTATAACTTCTGTTAATTACCGTTGGAGGAGGTTTAGCTCATATAAACCAGTTGAGTTGTTAGATTTAGGGATATTCTCATTCATTGTTTTCTTTCCAATTCCGTTTGAGTATTTCTTTCTTTGTAATAAGCGATTATCTTCGCATTCGTAGTTTCTGATTTCATGTATTGATTCGTTCCAATTTCTCATCAATGGATTCGATTGTCTAGTTTTCTGATTCGAGTTAATTTGAGTGTGAATTGAATGTTCCGCGTTATTGATTTCAATTCTACAATTGGTATCAGAGCCACGGTGCTCTTGGTATGAATTAATCGAAGATCAGAAGTGTGATTCCGGTTCTTGAACTCAAGATGGTATCGGCTAAGTATGAGATCGAAAAGTTTGATGGTAAGAATGATTTTGGCCTATGGAGGGTTAAGATGCGGGCATTTCTAGTGTATCAGGGAATTGATGAAGCCCTATCTGAAAGACCTGAAGGAATGGCCGATGACAAATGGAATGAGATGCTGTCAAAGGCGAAGAGTGCACTGATTCTTAGTCTTGGTGATAAAGTTCTAAGGGAAGTCGCTAAAGAGGAATCAGCAGCAGGTATTTGGCTAAAACTTGAGGGTTTGTACATGACTAAATCCTTAGCTAATAGGTTGTATTTGAAAAAGAAACTATATACTTTTCAAATGACTGCTGGTAAGACACTAGAAACAGCATACAGATGAGTTTAATAAGTTGATCATTGACTTAGAAAATATAGATGTGAAAATGGATGATGAAGATCAGGCCATTTTGTTTCTGACCTCTTTACCTTCAACATTAGAGCATTTTGTTGATACTCTAATGTATGGAAGAGAGACCCTAGATATGGAGGAGGTTTTAGCATCCCTTAACTCTAAGGAATTAAAAAAGAAAATTGAGGTTAGAGAGCAGGGTGAAGGACTGTTTGTAAGGGGAAGAACTGAAACTAGGGAGTATCATTCAGGGTCTAATAAGAAGAAGAGTGGTAGGTCTAAGTCAAGGGTCAAGAGGAAATGCTTTGTATGTAATTCAGAAAAGCATCTTAAAAGAGACTGTCCAGAAATAAAGGGCTATAATAGGAATGAGGTAAGTAAGAATACTTATGGTTCTAATCCTAAGAATGTGAATTATAATACAGATGTAGAAAGTGAGGGTTATGAAAGTGCAGAGGTCTTAGCTGTTACGTCTAGGACTAAGTCTGATTTTTGGATATTAGACTCAGGATGTTCATTTCACATGACACCTTTGAAGGAAGTGTTTCAAGATTTAAGAATGATAGATACAGGGGTGGTTCAGTTAGGTGATGATAGACCTTGTAAAATTGCTGGTATAGGCAGTGTTAGCCTTAAGATGGATGGAGGTAATGAGATCATTCTAAAGAATGTTAGATATATTCCAGAATTGAGAAGAAGTCTAATTTCTTTAGGGACCTTAGAATGTGAGGGGTACCATGTTAGTTTAAAGAATGGAAAGGCTAGAGTGTCCAGGGGCAATTTAGTCATTCTCACTGGCACTAGGATGGGAAATAATATATATTTCTTGGATGGTGATGCTAGTGCTAATGTGGTACAGGATGCTAGTTCTAAGCAGGTTTCAAAAGCCAAATTGTGGCATATGAGGTTAGCACATACAAGCAAACAAGGTCTTAGTGAGCTTGGCACTCAAGGTATCATCACAGGGCTGAAGGACTATGACCCAGGTTTTTGTGAAAACTGTATCTTAGGAAAGTCACATAGAGTGAAGTTTAGTTGAGGAACACATCATTCCAGCAAGATTTTAGAATATGTGCATGCTGATTTATGGGGGCCTACTAAACATCAGTCTCTAGGTGGAGCTGTTTACTTTCTGTCTATTATAGATGATTATTCAAGAAGGGTTTGGGTCTTCTTGTTAAAGTCTAAAGATGAAACATTTCAGAAGTTCAAGGATTGGGTGTGTTTGGTTGAAAAACAGGTGGTTAGTAAGGTCAGAAAATTGAGATCAGATAATGGATTAGAATTTTGCAATAGGGAGTTTGATGATTGGTGCAGAATAAAGGGAATAGGCAGACATAAGACTGTTGCATACACCCCTCAACAAAATGGACTTGCTGAGAGGATGAATAGGACTTTATTGGAAAAGGTGAGGTGTATGTTGATCAATGCAGGAATGCCAAAAAGGTTTTGGGGAGAGGCACTTCAAAATGTTGCTTATACTATCAATAGAACTCCATCTTCTGCTATTCAAATGAAGACTCCTATTGAAATGTGGAGTGGGAATAAACCTGATTTAAGCAATCTGAGGGTATTTGGGAGCTTGGCATATGCTCATTCTAACACTGGCAAGTTGAATCCCAGGGCTAAAAAATGTGTAATGTTGGGATATCCTGATGGTGTTAAAGGATATAGATTGTGGAATTTGTCCAGTCATAAAGCTATAATTAGTAGGGATGTTATATTCAATGAAGAGGTCTTTTATAAAGATTTGGTAAAATCAGGGAAAGTTTCTTCAAAAGGGGTATCTGAACCTGGTAATGTACAAATTGAGGTGGAGAAATCAATCAGTGATGGTATAGGTAATGAGAGTGATCTGAATATGGGTGATTACAGTCAGGGAGATGATATTGATAGTGATGCCCAAGATCAAACTTCATCACAGGAAACAAATGGTGCAAGTGAATCAGGGAATAACATGGAATCTACTTATAGCATTGCTAGGGACAGGGACAGAAGGGAAAAGGTTATTCCCATCAGATTTAGAAGTGACTATGATCTAGCTGCATTTGTTTTTAATGTAGCAGCAATGGAAAGTGTAGTTGAGCCAGTGACATTTGAGGAGGCATTATTGTCACCACAACATAAGGAATGGAAGGCTGCTATGGATGAAGAAATGCATTCTTTGATTAAAAATAAGACCTGGGTGCTAGTTGATCCTCCCAAGAATCAAAAACTGGTTAAGTGTAAATGGCTATTCAAGCTTAAGGAAGGTGTGACTAAGGAAGAACCACCTAGATTCAAGGCTAGGTTGCTTGCTAAAGGTTTCACAAAAAAAGAAGGAGTAGATTATAATGAAATCTTCTCTCCTGTGGTCAAGCATACATCAATTAGGATATTGATGACAATGGTAGCTGGATGTCAAAACTGCCTTCCTTCATGGCAACCTTGATGAGGTGATATATATGAATCAGCCACAGGGGTATTTTGGGAAAAACCAGGAAGGAAAAGTTTGCTTATTGAAAAGGTCCCTATATGGTTTGAAAAAATCTCCAAGGATGTGGTACAAAAGGTTTGATGAGTATATGATCAAGAAAAGATTCAGCAGAAGCTCTTATGATCCATGTGTCTACTACAGGGAGTATAAGCCTAACTCTTTTGTTTATTTGTTGCTTTATGTTGATGATATGCTTGTAGCTTGCAGGGACAGGTCAGAGATTATAGCTACTAAGAAGCTGCTGATGCAGGAGTTTGAAATGAAGGAGCTAGGAGAAGCCAGGAAGATCATTGGGATGGAAGTCAAAAGAGATAGGAGCAAAGGTATAATAAAGTTGTCTCAGGAAGCTTATTTGAAGAAGGTGCTTGAAGCTTATGGAATGGAGAAATCAAAGACAGTTTCTACACCTATGGGACCACATTTCAAACCCTCCAAACAGGATAGCCCAAAGACTGCACAAGAGCTTAACTATATGGCAAAGGTACCTTATGCTAGTGTAGTTGGGAGTTTAATGTTTTTGATGGTCTGCACAAGACCAGACATTAGTTATGCAGTGAGAATGGTTAGTAGATTTTTAAGTTGTCCTGGTAAGGTCCATTGGGAAGCTGTTAAGTGGGTCTTGAGATATCTTAATGGTACAAGGTCTCTAGGAGTGATTTATGGTAGAATGTGTGATCATAAATCAGTTGTACAAGGCTTTGTTGATGCTGATTTTGCAAAGGATAGGGATAAAGGGAGATCTATAACAGGGTATGTTTTTAAAGTATATGGAGGGTTGGTTAGCTGGAAGTCAACTTTGCAGCATGTTGTGGCCTTATCCACAACTAAGGCTGAGTTCATAGAACTTACAGAAGCTGTTAAAGAAGCTATGTGGTTGACTGGGTTCACTAAAGAGTTAGGGATGGATGTAAGAACTGCTATGGTAAGGTGTGATAATAGGAGTGCTATTCAGTTATCAAAAAATCAAGTTTATCATAGTAGGAGTAAGCACATTGATGTCAAGTTGTATTTCATAAGAGAGGTTGTTGCTTCTAGGAAGGTTTTGGTGAAATATGTTGACACCAAAGAGAATGAGGCTGATGTGCTTACAAAATGTGTACCTTTAAACAAGTTTTTATTTTGTTTAAGTGGTTTAGGGGTAGGAGGTTGAATCTGCTGAAGAAGCATTTCAAAGGATGATCAAGTGGGTCATCAGCTCTTGTTCAAAAATTCAAAGGTTTTAAGTACTGTTTCATTTAGTGTTCAAGTTTAATCCTTTGTTTGGTACTCTCAATTTGGTTTAGGCTCCTTGGTGTGTAGTCACATTAGTATAGGTAAATCCATCAGATCCCTACTATACAATGATGATTGCATTTCAGATTGAGTTACATAAACTTCTTCATTCATCTCTGCATAAAGGAAGGCAGTCTTCACATCCATCTGATGCACCGTAAAATTGAGATACGTTGCCACAGCCAGAAAGATCCGAATTGCTTCCAATCTTGCCACCGGAGCATATACCTCATCATAGTCAATCCCATGAACTTGCCTGTGCCCTTGTACTATCAATCTCGCCTTGTTTCTGACAATTATTCCAGTGTCATCCTTTTTGTTCTTATATAACCACCTCGTAGGAATAACCTTCTTGTCTTCTGGCCTCTTCACAAGTCGCCACACTCCCATGCTTTGAGAACTGATTCAATTCATTGTGCATGGCCTCCGTCCAACTTGGATCTTTGAGAGCAACCATCACATTAGGAGGCTCAATCTGGGAAATGAAACAGGAAAACATGCAGAAGTTAATGTTTCCCGTGCGGCTTCTTGTAGTGACTCCTGCTGTCACTGGCCCAACCACGTTGCTGAGTGGATGATCTCTGTTTATTCTACTCACTTGGATATCAGGCACTGAAACAGTAACAGGCAGGTTAGTATTAATAATATTATCAGACATACCTGGTCCTTGAGAATCCACTAGAGCATTATGTGTTCCTGAACATTCTGGAATATTCGCATTAGAATTCTGTGAAGTCTCTGCTGATGCTCTTTCCACATGTGGCCTCACTTTAGAACTAGGAGCAATGATATCTTCTTCTTCTCCCAGATTGTGGAAAACATTGGAGAAGTTAAAACCTTCAAAGAGTGACCCGTAGTCAAAGATCCAATCTGGCCCAGTACCCGCATCGGTTGGATTATCCTCCATCCAATCCACATCAAAAGCCTCGATAATCAATTTGGTGGTTTTGTTGTACACGCGATAAGCACTATTTGCTGAGTAACCGACAAAATAGCACTTATCAGCTTTAGCTTCGAATTTCCCTACATCGGACTGAATTAGCACCATGCATGGACACCCGAAGGTCTTGAAGTACCCCACCCTCGGCTTCTCCCCATAAACAATTTGGTACGGAGTCTGCTCATGTCGCTTGTTCAGAAGTACTCTATTCTGCACATAACAAGCTGTATTCACCGCTACTGTCCAAAACAAGATTGGTAGTTTCGATTCACACATCATTGTTCTTGCTGCTTCAATGAGTGTCCTATTCCTTCTTTCTACAACTCCATTCTGTTGTGGTGTGTAGGGAGCACTGAACTGCCTTTCAATACCCTTCTCACCACAAAACATGTTCAACTCTGCATTCTTGAATTCTGTTCCATTGTCAGTTCTTATACCCTTCACTCTCTTGTTCAGCTGGTTTTCTATAAGTGTGACGAACTGTTTCACAAGGGCCGGAGTTTCGTACTTGTTCGATAGAAAGAAGACCCAAGTGAATCGCGAATAGTCATCCACTATCACGAGACAGTAAGAAAACTTGCTGATGCATTGTACCTGCATGGGACCAAAAAGATCCATATGTAAGAGTTGAAGAACATATGAGACAGAATTTGCAACCTTTGGACGGTGTGGCAACTTGTGTTGCTTCCCCTTAGTACAAGCCACACATTTCTCCATAGACGAGAAATCTTTGATTGGTAAGTTTCTGACATGCTCTCCTTTAGCCAGCTTAGACATATTCTTCATATTAGCATGCCCTAGTCGACGATGCCATAATAACGCTAGATTCTCATTCTGCTTGGAGATAAGACAGACTTCTTCAGTAGTTGGAGGTTTGCCCAAATTCAGCTGATAAGAATTTCCTCTTCTTGGAGTACGCATCAAGATGCACTCCTCTGGAATTTTGACACCAGGTCTGAGGATGATGCATTCCTTCTTGTTGAACAAAACATAAAATTCTCTATCACACATTTGCGACACACTGAGCAAGCTGTGAGATAGTTCCTCCACGTAGTGCACGTCAGAAAAAGTCAAACTTCCACTCTTCACTACCCCTTTCTTACTGATTCTTCCACCTACCCCACCTGCAAAAGATACTCCTCCACCATTGAAGTCTTGTACCTCTTCCAAAAGGGATTAGTCTCCGGTCATGTGTTGGGGGCAACCGCTATCAACGTACCAGAGATTGTCGATAGATCTACTTGGTTGTCCCTACAAAAATCAGAAATCAGTGAGATTCAGGTACCCAGGCCATAACAGATCTGGGCACTCCTTTGGAGTCAGTGTAATTAACCATTTGAAGGACCATTTCTGGTTTTGGTTCAGATACATTCACATTTTGAATGTTGACTTTTGGTCTCCAATTAGGTTGTTTTTGAGATTTAGAACTGCTAGCAGAGTTCTTTGCTGGTGACGGTTTCTTTGGTGGAGATGTGACCTTTTTACCTTTTGACTTAACAATAGGTGTACACTCAAGTTTCAATTTAGTATAAACCATTTGTTTTATTTGAGTGACATCTTTTGGTTTTTCAATAACTGCTTTGCCCTTAGGTTTAACAACATGGTTGACTTTAGGCACTTGTTTCTCAAAAGGTTTTGTTTTCATTTTTTCTTTTCTTTGATAAACTCCCTTATGTTTGTAAGATGAGTTTGGAGGTCTAGTCACATTCCACTTTTCTTCAACATGCTTTGTCATCGGAGCTTTTGTGTTCAAAACCTTAGACTGTTCAGTCTTCATTGGTTCTAAACTCTGCTTCCCCTTAGAAAAACACTACTACAAAAACTGCCTTCCTTGACACGCGAACGATGACACTCGATAATTCTTGACGTGCAAAAACTGAAGTGTCAAAATAAAATGTCAATTATATGTAATTCCTAAGAATTCATGACGCGCATTTTTGCGTGTCAAGAATTTCTGTCATATTTCAAAAAAAAAAAACACGGAGGACATATAAAAACCGCGTGTCAAGAAGAAAGTGTCGTCTTTTAATTTTTGGCTCCAAATTTCCCCCCAATATTTTGCCCTAATTTTCAAATTTCAGCCCCTATTTTCCCCCAAAACACTCGGTCTTCTCCCCCAATATTTTCATCACCGCTCGTCACTTTCTCTCTCGATCTCTTCCTCTTCGTAGCAATCGTCTTCGTAGCATTGTTCGACCGGTGACCCACCGGAACTCAAACTACGCCGCCGGCACCAGTGCTCGACGCCCTCCTCCACTACGCCGCCGGAAACTCAAACTCAACAAATCCGTCTCGAATGAACGATGCTGAACTCAAATCCATCGCCGCCGTTCTCCGCCGCTCTACAGTGAAGTCCATCTGCTACACAATCCTCTGGTACGCTATTCTCCTTCTCTATCTTTTATGGTTTTGGTTTTTGCCGGTTCAGAGACCTTTTTGTGTTCGTTTCACGAGAAATTTCAATTTGTTGAACAATTTGTTAGAACAAAATTGACATTACATCTGTGTGAGGAGATAAGGACGATTCCCCACATTTATGCTTCAGTTCTTCAAAAATCCCCTTCCAATCCAAGGTTAGCCAATCTGCTCTTGAATTATAATCACACTTTTTTTATACGTTGTTTTTTTATGCATCAAATTTGTTCTCGATTCCATTTTCTGTTAGAAGAAGGTCCTACCACCACTTGCTGAAGACGGAAGGTCTCACAACGATGTTTTACTGTTCAACTGCTGGACCTAGGATGATGTTCAGGTTAATTTCCTACCAGATCTATGTTAAAATAGGCAATATATTTGTTCATTTTGTGTTCTCACTGTAAATGCTTGTATGTAATCAATTAATCATGTGATTTAATGTTAAGTTCCTCTGTTGTTATGTTACTATAGTTTGAATGACTGCATTAGAACTAAATTTAATAATCGCGGCATTGAAGATTTTGCTTTCATTTGTAATCGGTGCTTGGTAATGTTCATAGTAATTAATGTTGCCTGGAATTTGGCTGTTGTATCCTTCAAATACATTCAATCATTCAATTGTCTGTTGGTTTGATCATGAACATTGGATTCAGGACGATAGAAAACGATTTTAATTCAAGTTTGTCAATGACATTACAGTTTTGTATGTTATCCTGACTTTTGATGATTATGATCAAAATTGATGTGGTCTTAATAACTTCAATCTGTTGCAACTTTGAAGTAGTTATAGAAGTTTGTCAACTGATGGATGTGAACATTAGCTGGATTATGTGAATGATGTTCTTATGTGATTATCGACTCTAATTTTATAGGAAAGCAATCTTTCATGGTAATTTTGTAGCTTATAACGCCTTTACTAAATTTTATGATGGGTTGAATTTCTGGACATACTTTGCTTGCATATTTACGATAAACACAAAAGTTTCTATGCATGCAACCCATTTTTCTACAACATATTTATCTCTGCTGTCAAAATTACAGTTTTCTTGGTTACTTATTTCTTATCATTTTTGTAGTCATTTGTGTTCATGTGCGATGATCGTTGCTTAAGAGCCGCTAAGGAAACGTCTAACAGAAAGGGTAAATGAAAGGTGGCTTCCGATCAAAGAAGGGAAGGATAGGGTAAGACTTTTGACTCTTATCTTCTCTAATTTTTGATAGATTTGAATTAATTCACATCATTTACCGCAGTAGAATTTTTAGTATTCATAAATCTGTGTTCATTGGTCTGTAATCTTTGTTGCAGAATTGTTACAAAAGTAAAGTAATATATACTAATATACATTTGTACTGACTAATCGTGTCTTTTCTTTATGATAGAGGAAAACTTTGAAATCTTTCATCCATTAAACCAATTGGAAGATATGTTTGCTTGAGACTCTTGATTAATGCTATCATTTTCCTCTCTTTATGGATCAATATCATGAATGGTTTGTTTAGGTACCTTTTTTTTAACACACATCTGATAAATTCTAATCTGCAGGTGACGTTGTTTGCGATATGAAAAAGACACATTATTCAGTCTAACCCATATAGTTAGAGAAAAACCAACATGGTAGCTTTTCACACCATGTCCTTAAATTCTGTACACCAGGAAGATACTCAGATAGCCTGAACCAGTCCCATGCTTTCAATTTCAAATGCCAGTCTACCTACGTAATGGGCAGGTCACATTTTCAGATTCTTTCAGTACTTGGTAAAGAAATATATGTTCATATTATTGTTTGTTTTGCCATTATTTTTAATACCATGTCACTCAATATATTATTTAATACCATCAAACATCTGCTTCTAAAAGAAACACATTGGTCATAATTAAACTTAATTCTCTGTGGCAGATTTGAGATTACAGAGCTGACTGGGATTTTGAAGTGAATCAGACTACTGCAGGAAATTGTTATGCACCATTGTTGTTGGTATGTGTTCTTTGTATTTTATGCACCTTTTGCGTGTGATTGCTTAAATGTTTCAACGTCATGTCTTGTTGGATAAACTAGACAATTGTCACTCTAAAGTGTTTATTTACAACTTATTACAAAGTTCAGGCGTGATCTGATGACAATAGTTGTTATAGTGTAAGCTAATCTGATTATCTGAAGTAGATGGTCTACTTTGCCTGTGCAACATGCCAACATCTTGAGTGTTACAAGATTTACACCACATTTTTAACCTTGGGAATGTTGCTTGATTCTTTATCTTTAGTACCCCTCTTGGCTGCATGTTCAATTGATTAAATTGTAATATTAACTTGTTGTCATTGATCATTGATCATTGAACATTTAAATCTTAATATACAGCTGAAAAGAAGAGGCATGGTCCACAAGCTACTAATGGTGTTAGAAACGACAACAATGGAACCTCTGCTGTAAGTTTCTTGAGTTTTACACACAATTAACATTATAAATATGATCAAGAAACAATAATTATAATTTTTAAATGGAAGATAATTAAAGTTTACCTGTATGTGATCAATTTTTTACTAATTTGATGGATTTCACAAACATGTGCAGGCTACATACCAAAATGGAAAGCCAGAATGATTTATGCAAAACCAGGTATTGCTTTTGTTGAGTTTGATAATGAAAATCAATCTTTAAAGAAGTCAGAATGAATTTCTATTGTGATGGTTGGTTATTTGACCTAATTGCCCATGGTAGTTTGTAAGGAATTTTGGCAGTTCTTAATCCCGCAACCAAATCCACATAGATCCAACCCAGTAACATCTTAAATATTTCTTGTTTACTTAGGAAACCTTTTGAAGCCAAGCTGCAGTAGCTTATAAGCTAAACTAGAATTCTATTGGCCTGCAACAATGAAGCATCCAATCCAGTTGTAAGACTGAACCCAACAGCCAAAGAAATGAAATATGACCCGACAATAACTAACCCATCAGCAGCATCATATATCATTGCTAGACCATACTTGCCATAAGTAAATCCATTTCCAACATCAGTAAAATATCTACTCATCAGAAGTCTTATGCAACTCTTAGTGCACCCAAACCTACACCATAAATGAGTAGAACAGCCCCTCACAGCAGTATATAACCCATAACAACTATAAATGTAAACAATAGTAATCCTGTTACAGCAGGTGACCCACAGCAGCCCAAGCTCATTACTGCTGACAACAGCAGCCAATTAACACCACGAACCATTAAAAAATAGAGACTGCTGGCCTGATTTATAACAGCAATAAACATAGTCATGGTACCAGCAGCAACTTTGATTGATCTGAGCATAATTTCATCTAACAGAAGAATCATTAAATTTCCAAGAACAACAACATTATTCCAACTAGTGGTCAATGGGTGAGTATACCTTATATGTAGCCAAGCCCAAATCCTAATCATTTTAGTGTGAGTATAGTCACTAATCAGCAGCAATTTAAAGTTATTCTCCCACTTCCCATCAAGCCATCTTATATATACAGACTTGGTTACTTCTGAATTGTAAAAGCACTATGCATAAAAAATGCTGGTAACAAATTACAAGCTGCCTTCACATTATGCTATGTTACAAATACCTCAACTGAAAATTTGGCACAGTCCCAACAATTTGGAGTGAAGCAACTAATGACAGCAGCAGCAGCAACAACTAGTAAAGTATTGTGATAGGATAGTGTTTATATTATGTATTTAGTTTATAGTTTATTTTTTTGTGTAAATTCATTTTAAGTTTGTAATTGTTTACTATTTATATATATAAAATGCATTATTTTGTTGTAAGTGTATTGTATTTTGTATTGAGGTTAATTGTCATTTAATGTTGAAATTAGTGATTTACAAACAAATATTTTTTTTTAATTTTTTTAAAACCTTCTTGACGCGCAAAAATGCGTGTCATCGCCGTTTATGACGGGGGCTTCCTTGACGCGCATTTTATGACGTGCGTTGCGCGTCATAAAATGCGCGTCATCGTTCGCGCGTCAAGAACTTCTTGACACGCATTTTGCGCGTCAAGAAACTTCTTGACCCCGGCTTCCTTGACGCGCATTTGCGTGTCAAGAAGGCCCTTTCTTGACGCGCAATGCACGTCAAGAAAGGCAGTTTTGTAGTAGTGAAAGCTTGTTGTTTTTGGTTTTTGTTTTCTCCTGCCATCATTTTCTGCAACATACTGGTCCGTGGGTTTTGCGGACAGTATGGTTGATAAGGTTTATTTAAGCAATTTGCAGCAAAATGTCCTGGTTTACCACATTGAAAACAATTCATAGGTCTAGGCCCATTTACATGACTACACAAATATGAACGTCTTGGGTAAGATGATTTCCACTCTGGCTTATCATCCCATTTGTGTATAACATGTTTTGTATCCTTTTCAGGTTGTGTGATTAAACAAAATTGTTCTGATTTAGACTTGTTTGTTCTATTAAAAGCCGACACAACCTGAGGATAAGCTACAAAATCTTTGGGTTTAGTCTCACGTCCTACTTTAGTGTTAGGCACACGAATTTTAAAACCATGAATTTCATTACTAGAATTTGAAACATGTTTTAAGGACTTGGACACAACTAATTGCATAGACCTAGACTCATTCAATTCAGACACTGATGCCAGTACATCATCTTTAGGTAAATCAGAAACTACACTACTCGACACATGACACTGTTTAACTCTCAAACATTCTGCATCCTTCCCAGATACATCTTTAATACCTACTTCATCTGCACATGAAACAAAACTATCAGCAGGTCCAACATTATTGTTTAATGACTCCTGGGAAGTACTTGATTCACAAGTGTCTGTCACAATTTTATCCTGATTACCCAACCCATAAGACATGTGTTTCTCATTTTCTATTTCCTGAGGGGTCAAAGGTGTCACTCCTACCAGAACACTATCTAAGGGAGGTCCTATCTCATGTGTTCCTGATTCAGATCTGTCTATCTGATCCTCCTCAAAGATTATTCCTATGATTTCTCTAGAGTTATCTTGAGGAACATTGTTCTTGCCCTTGTCTGAGAAACTAATTCCTATTCCACCCTTGTCTTTTCCCATTCTAACATCAGTTATACAGAAGTTCAAAGATTTTCTAGCCTCAAACATTCTTTTGCTTTTTGTTTGATTCATATCAAATTTAACCTGCAACTCATTGTACTTATGTGTGATCTCATCTACCTGATTCCTAAGCTCAGCTATTTCTAACTTAGCATTGTCATACATGAGAGTTTTCTCAGTTGCCAGTTTTTGATATTTTACTATGTCTAG
Organism: Deinandra increscens subsp. villosa; assembly: GCA_039602395.1. Lineage (NCBI taxonomy): Eukaryota > Viridiplantae > Streptophyta > Magnoliopsida > Asterales > Asteraceae > Deinandra > Deinandra increscens. Next base: position 1,191,967 of record JBCNJP010000014.1, on the reverse strand, counting down.
ATTTTGTGCTTTAACCTTCTCCTCATTTTTCTGCCATCTACCCTTAAATGAACTCCTTTCACACTTTATCTCAAACAATTCTATTTGATAATTTTTACAGATTTGTCTAAGACCAGGAATTATACGAGCACACGTGGGATTAGAACATACCTTGAGGTTTTCAGCTTCAGCAAAGAAGGCTTCCTTATCTTCCATAGGAGTTTCATCAGTAACCACAAAAGCATGCTCTTCCTCTTCATCCCTTTCCATGGCAGCAATCATTGCATGAGACATACTAAACTCTTTCAACTGAGGTGTCCAATCATAACCACCACCTTCTTGAACAATCAATGCCTTTGCCTCTCCCTTTCCTTCACCTGCTTTCCTTTCTTCTCCCCTTTTTCTATTCGGCTTGCTACACTCTCTTGCAAAATGCCCATACTCATCACAGTTGTAGCACCTCAGCTTGCTTTTGTCAAACCCCATCCTGATCTTGTCTTGATCTTTCCAGACGTTTCTCCCAGTCTTCGCCATGAACTTCTTTGCTCTGAAGACCGCCATAGCCATCTGCCATGAGACATCCAACATCTCAACATCTTCAGGATTTATCTGGTTTAGCTCACCCGATAACATATCAGTAGGCACAAGAGTTCCGGCCATGAGAGCATGGTAGCTGTTCATAAAACTCATACCAAGAGCAAAGTTGGGATCATTCGTATCATCAGGGTTGACGCCTCCACTTGAACTTCCTTGAGGTTGTGCCACAAAAGAAGTTGACTTTGCGACCGAGCTTGATCCACACCCAGTTGACTTCCCTTCATGCTTAGTCTCCACATCTTCTGACAACAGAGCTTGATTTAGTTTTCCCGCCAAACTAAGAGAGCTTATATGGTTCAACTCTCTCTGCTTGTCATCGATTAGCTTGGACTTGAGTTTGTTGATTAACTCATCAAGAGATAGTTCACTCAGATTGTTGTTGTCCTTAATGATAGAGATATTGGTGTTCCAAGATTTGGGTAAACTATTCAAAAGTTTCAGATTCTTGTCTTCCTTGTCTGGTTCAATATTATAGCTGGACATTTCAGCCATCAGAGACACAAACCTCTGCACCTGAGCTTCAAAGGATTCACCTTGTACATGGTTGAACAGATTAAACTTTTGCTTCAGCATTTGCTTGCGGCTTGCCTTTATGTCAGGATTCCTTTCATAAGCCACAACCAAAGCGTTCCAGAGTTCCTTAGCGGTCTTGCAGTGTTTAAAACCTTGAGCAATATCTGGTGTTAGTGCCATAGTCATGATGGCAAATGCTCTTTCTGCTTTGTTGCATCTTTCCCAATCATCGTCATCATACTCATCTTCCGTCTTAACCTTCCCTGCATTAACTCCTTCTGCGTGAGTAGGTGTGAATGGTCCATGGATTACTGCTCTCCATAGTCTTAGGTCAACACTCTTCAAGTGATTTTTAAATCGATATTTCCATTCCAAAAAGTTATCCGCCGAGGTGAGTCTAGGTGGGCGAGTGATGGATCCAATCTCAAAATCCAACTTCTGATACATACTTGGTTCGAAATCCATTTCGTAAGCTTAGGGAACCTAAAACTAATGTCCAAATGTCCAAACAAATGAGATTACGATCAAAAACCCCTGATTATGATCACAAACAGTTGATTACGATCGAGAATACCGATTACGATCCAAGCAAGAATCGTAAACACCAAATCCGATAAAAATAATCGTAAACCCTGATTACGATTACTGATTACGACTCCTAAAATCGTAAACACCTATTTCCGATTAGTGGCAATTGTAAACCCCGATTACGATACGAAGAAGTCGTAAACTCCAATTACGACTCCGTGATTCCGATAACAAAATGTCGTAATCTCCAATTACGACCAAGTACAGTCGTAAACACCTATTTCCGGATCGTAAACACGATAAAAATGTAATCTTGATATCGTAAACCCAAAGATGATGAATATCTTCAAACAATGCAGTCGTAAACACCAATATAACCCAGAAACCCACTCGTAAACGTGAAGAACAGCAACAGCAGTGATCGTAAACACCAAAACAGTGTTCAAATCTTCAAAAGCCAACACTTTTTCCAGAAACACAGCTTGAATCAATATCGTGTGAGCCTCGAATCACTGATTCTTGGCTCTGATACCAATTGTAGGTCCGAAATCAAACCAAGAACACGATATCTAATCACAAACGAGTGCGGAATCCTCGTATGTGATTGATTCAAGAAGAAAGTAGATGAAATAGATTAGATCTAAGGTAAAGATCTAATCTTGAATGAAAATCACAACTACTTGAAGCTGATCGTAAACCACAATTTGAGAGAAAATCGTAAACAGAAATTGAAAAGCTTACATTAATCATAAACAAGAAAGGCTTATATAGTGCCTTTTTACAAGCCCTAGCCCAATAGTAAACACAATAAACCCAATCATAAACTAAAGAAAATTGGCCACATGGCCCAAAACATTAACTAAATAAGCCCAAAACTAATGTTCATGCCTCAAATAAATATAGCCCAACATATTCTTCAGGTGCTTCTCTCTCTTTTGGCCCCACAAGCCTGATTTTTCTTCGGCCATTTCTTCTCCCTTTTGGCCCCAGAAACCGATTTATCTTCGGCCACTTCTTCACCATTTTCAGTTGATCATAAGTAAGTGCATGTGAGAAAGCAAAGAGGGACTTGATCTCTCTTTTCACTTGATCAGAAGCAAGTGCATGTGAGCAGCAAAGAGGGATTTTTCTTCAGCCGCTTCTTCTCCCTTTTAAGTTAGTAGTTTTTCAGTTGTAATTTTATAGATCAATGTATTAATGGAATCATACCCTTTGGATTATGTATGTAATTGTGTTTGTTAAAGTAGCAGTTGATTTTGTTTGTTTATTTTTTACTTTTATTGACTCTGGTTTGGTTAAAGAGAGGAGACCTGCAGGCACAGTCAAAAAAAGGAAACACTTGACTCAAAATTAAGATCCATAATATTCCAGAATACATAAAGAAAAAAACCAGATATTGTTGATACAGTAATTTGCTAAGATTTAAAAACATTACAACGATCAATTAATCGTTTTTACGTAAATTCATTCCAGTACAGTCAGCTCTATGTTAAACATTGTCACATGTATCTACGGGTGGCAATACATTATCGTTGTGAGGAAAAACTACCGTACTAAATTCTTCATTGGCATCGTCTTCATAATAATCTCTGTAATTTCTGGGAGGTGTCATAAAGACAATATGCAGTTTTTTATTCAGCTGGTCTTTGACGTAAAACAACTGTCGTGCTTGTGACGCGAAAATGAACGGGTCCTCCTTATGACCTAGTCTTTTAAGGTTGACCAAAGTGTAACCAAGACTATCTTTTTTGACCCCCTGTGTATTCTCAACCCAGTCGCACATAAATAGAGGGATGCTTTTAATATGGTATTCTAGTAGCCATATCTCTTTTAAAACCCCATAGTAAGATTTTTGTCCATAGGTTAATACCTCGTTAGAGATGTGCATGTCATTTACCTCTACACCAACCCCGCTATTCTGATAAACAATACCGTCTCGAGATTTTGTATGAAATGTATAGCCATTGATGTCATATACTTCATATTTCCTCACGCTTCTGTGCGGACCATGTGAAATCCACCTAACGCTCTCTGATATAGTTTCTGGGGACTCCGCTATCTCTTTTTCAACCTGAAATTCATAGTAGGTTCATCAGGAGAGTTCATTAGGAATAGGAAGGTTATAGTTCTTCCAAAAATAAAATAAAGTTGTTCCGGACAACTCAGGTCAGTTGTTCCGGAAAGTTACAGTTCATCCGGAATTAAAACTATAAGAAAATAGTCTCAGTTCACCAGGAAGGTTATAGTTCATCCGGATAGAAAATAGAGTTGTTGCGGACAACTCAGGTCAGTTGTTCCGGAAAGTTACAGTTCATCCGAAATTAAAACTATAAGAAAATAGTCTCAGTTCACCAGGAAGGTTATAGTTCATCCGGATAGAAAATAGAGTTGTTGCGGACAACTCAGGTCAGTTGTTCCGGAAAGTTATAGTTCGTCCGGAATTAAAACTATAAGAAAATAGTTTCAGTTCACCAGGAAGGTTATAGTTCATCCGGATAGAAAATAGAGTTCTTCCGGACAACTCAGGTCAGTTGTTCAGGAAAGTTACAGTTCATCCGGAATTAAAACAATAAGCAAATTTAGCTGACCTTGTTGCGTAACTATTTACCAAATGTTGTGCTCTGCTTCTTAGTCAGCTCATTTAGTCTACTACCAGGATGTTCCTTTTCCAAAAATTTCATGTGTTCTATGCAATTACATGAATTGAAGTTATCTATAAAAGTTTATAAATAATTAAACATATAAAAAAAGGTTAATAATCTAAATTACTTACTCGATATAATGCTCAATTTCAGGCGTATTTAGCAACACATATAAATGCGCTTTCGATAGGTGCTCTAGAGAGACTTCAACTGATCTACCAGCTGACCCAGGACTTCCATCAGCACTGCTATGCTTTTTAGTTGGAACACCAATAGTTGTGATGTTTTTTTGGTATTCGCTGAAAAACTCAATCGTTTCTTCTACAATGTTCTCCTCAGCAATGCACCTTTCTGGATAAGTTTTGTTTCTCACGTGGCCCTTAATTACCTTCATACACCTTTCAAATGGATACATCCATCGAAAGCATATTGGGCCACATAATTTTACCTCCCTAGTAAGGTGCACCGTCAAATGAAGCATAACATCAAAAAATGATGGCGGGAAATATTTCTCAAGCAGGCATAGTGTGACACAAAGATCTGCTTGCAATTTATCTAGTTCTTCGACGTTGATCTCTTTGCTGCATATTGATTTGAATAAAAAACAGATCCTGATAATAGCATATCTTTTCGGTTGAGGCATGACTGACCGAATTGCAATTGGCAGAAACTGTTGCATCAGCATATGATAGTCATGTGACTTGAGCCCCACAAGTTTCTTGTCCTTTAGACTAACCAAACTAGAAAAGTTAGAACAATAGCCTTGTGGAACCTTCAAGTTATAAAACGTGTCACAAAACATTTCCTTTTCATCTTTTTGTAACGTGTAACACGCTGTAGTAAGTACTATGTTATTCTTGTTCTGTTTAGGCTGCAACTCTGGTCTTAACCCCAAAAAGTTCAGATCCTTTCTAGCATTCAGTCCATCCTTTGTCTTTCCTGGAAGGTTGAGCAGAGTTCCAACAAGACTCTCAGCCACATTCTTTTCAATATGCATGAAATCAATGCAATGTTGGACACTATTATGCCTCCAATATCTAAGTCTTCGAAACCATGTATTGAATTTCTTCCAATATGGTGGCTTCTCTTTGTTCTTTCTTTTTCTCTTATCAATCTTCCCCCCTCTTCCGGTTGAGATCCCTTGGATTTCGGAATCAGTACCCCTTAATCCCTTTCCCCATTTGTTATTGATATGTTGAACTTCGTTGTATATCTGTTCCCCGGTCATAGGAACTGCAGCACCTTTCAACTCTTGTTTACCATCGAAGGCCTCTGTTTGCTTTCGGAAGGCATGCGTATATGGTAGATATCTTCCGTGACCAGCATAACACTACTTGGCTGAGAAAGGAAGCCTAATGCATTTAGTTTCTTCCCAACATACCACACAACCATGGAATCCACTGTACGGGCAACCACAAAGTTTACCAAGTGCAGGGTAATCATTAATCGTCCATAAAACAACTGCACGCATAGTAAACTGTTCTTGCGCATACGCATCATATGTTTCCACACCTGCCTTGTTGGGAATCGAGATTCCGACCCAACATGATTTGGATAGATGAGATTAATACTCAACGGCCACTTAACGTTACCGTCCGGACAACACGGTGAGGAACATGACAACTCAAGTTACAAGACCAACTAAAGAAGATGGCTCTAGTGAATATTATTTATTGTTAAATATTGTCACTAGTTGGTAGTTTTACTATTTTGCCCTTAGTGAGTTTTGTAGTATATATAGCAAGTCTTTCTCATGTGAAAGACTTGATGATGATGATGAGTGTAGAGAAAGAGTTAGTCATGGTTCCTTGAAGCTTGTCAAGGGTTCTTGCTCTTACCTAGTAAGAACAAGAAACCCGGGAATGCGTGGGGTAGGTAATGTAATCATTCGGTTATTGTTAATCATTTGGTTATCTTTTGTTATCTATCTTTCATGTTGTTTATCGTTGATCTATCTTGCTATTCATATCCATGTTTCCACTAGCTTTGTTCTTCATCATCATCACATCTCAAACACCATCGTGTTCATATCCGGGTGTTCATTTGTTTTCTCAAAAACGAGTTACACAAAGACTCGATCCGCTTCCGCAACCAAGGTATTTGGTCACCACCTCGGTTTTATCAATTGGCATCAGAGCCACGGTCGAGATTATGCAACCTATGGTTGATATCTCAACTTTGTGTTCAAATGCTTGTTTTTGTAAACAAATGGAGATGTTAAACTTTTTAGAAAGATTTTGAACTCCCCTCCATGTCTTTCAAAGTTTTCATGAAAAAGATCCTTGAATTTTTCTCATTTAGAATAGTCAAGATCTATTTATTCATATTTATTATTCTTGAGTCGTCGAAAGTAATTATTTTGAGTGGTTATGTTTTTGTCTGTGAACACAATTAGATTTATTTGATATTCCTATTATATCAAAATCTAGCCTCAAAAATTTGGTTCATGAAACTTCCTGCATATTTCACGTATGCATATCCTTCAATTCAAAATTCATGGTTAACTTTACTTTTTGTCAATCTCAAGAAAGTCTTGAAAGGTGTGATTATCCTTATCACATCACACTTTGTCTGTTTGTGTGTATAAATCAAATTGCTTTTTAGCTTTTTGACTTTTACTTTTCTAGAGTCCCACAAAACAAAGTGTATTTTTTATTAAATTCATTCTATTATCCGTCTCTTTTTTCTGTCACAAGCAACCTACTTGTCACATTCACATGTTTCAAGTCAACCACTGTACTCTCTCTCTCTCTGAAAATTAGAAGAACAAAAATATACACAAATATTGAGTGAGTTACAGGTTTGATTATTGAAGATGATGAACTCAGAAAAACGAACACGAGACTGCAGCTCGAGCACGTTCGTTACCCATTTTCTGTTCAGTTCAAGTATGAAGACAAAAGTTTCTAAGGTGACTAGTTGGTGAAGGTGCAAATCTGTCAACAGATGCGGGCTTCTGTTCTTGAAACTCAAATCTGAGTTTTTAGTTGATAACTCTACTGATTTGTTTTGTCCGGTCACGGAACCTAAGTTCACCGGAAAATCGAACCGGGTTCCGAGCATTTCATCTCAACCGGAAGCAGAAGCCAAATCAGTACAGTCTATATCAAACGGAATAGAGATGACGAACCGGAAACTCGCTTTCAACCGGAAAAACCAACCAGATTTGGAATCAACCGGAATGTGTGAAGTTCAACCGGAAAGTGAACTTGAACCGGAAATCGACTTCGACCGGTTTCTGACTTCAACCGGAAGTCGCAAAGTTCAAACGGAAAACTTGAGTTCAGACGGAAAACTTTGAAGTTCAACCGGATCGAGTGAGTTCAACCGGAACTCAAACCCTCAACCGGAAATATTTGTTCAACCGGAGATTCACGACTTCAACCGGAAGGAGGAGCTCAACCGGAAAACTTCAACCGAATCCTCAACCGGTTCTGAACTTCAAGCGGATATTTGAGTTCAACCGGAACTCTCATTCTTCAACCGGTTCCCGTCTTGCTCGTCAACAGGTCACGGGAGTTCTTTCCTGTTCACTTCCGGCCACCGAGCTTACTTCTTCTCAGCCTCGACTAGCCGGAATACGCTTATAGAGCCGCCGGTCTCTGGTTATTTCTCGCCGGAAAACAAATGTGCGTCGCTGGTCCTTTTCATTTCAGTCGTCAGAAAGGAAGAGAAAAAGAAGTTTCGTATGTTTGTTTTGTGTTTGGCAGCGCTCATCACCTTTAGGGTTGTATCTCTTTAAAGTCTATGGGCTGAATTCAATAACCGAATTGGGCCAGTTATGCTTCTGACGGGCTGCCAATCTTGAACATATTCATATTGGGCTTGCTGTTTCTTTAATGGGCAGACAAAGAATTTCAATGATCAGTTCGGGCAGATTAGTTTTGAAGACAGAATTGGGACAGATTCATAAAAATATATAACAATAGGCTACTGTTATATATTTCTTTTGTTGTCAACACATAGTAGCAACCAAGATTGAAGCCAAGAGGATCCACGTCAACCACTTCATATTCTTTTTCAACATTATTCGTTCTCTCGAGAACACGATTCGTCTTAAACATTTCAGGTACACCTAAATTAAGTTTTTATATCAAGATTATTTCTTTCGGCAGACGTGCTTTGAAGTGAATCGGTTATGAAAGTTGTGCACAAGTTTGGGTCGATATGTTGAAGACGAACGGGATTTATTATTGGTTGGATTATGAAGATTAACCGGTTGATATTGCAAGGCTGATTTTTATTTGTGATATGCTACATGGATGTGTTCGGTTACAACAACATGCCTTTCTGTTTGCTACGGGTTGCACAAGTCTAGGGGGAGAAGATGTGATGATCTTTGAGACTTTTTGCAACCAACTCAGCAAATGAAAGCAAAGAAAAGTGGTTTATCTTCGTGCAACGCATCGGTTTGGTATTCGGCCAAGTATTTCAAGTTGGTTGAATTGTGGATTTATTTCTCGCGTTTTTCATTGATCCTTTATATTGTTTATTTTCAACAATATTGGCAACTTGAGTTGTGACTTAGTCCTCAAGTAAATTGTCATTGTGTTGATATTTGTAAACACCCTATGCATTACAGCTTATGGCAGAAGCTTGAAGAATGTTTATTATAGGGGGAGCTTCACAAAGGAGAGTTGAAGAACAAAAGACTTGAAACCACATGAAGATTTTCTTGAAGTCAAGATGCAAGAATACAAAGAATCGATGTCACAAGTGTTGAGTATACCATCTACCAAATAGGGGGAGATTGTTGGGAATCGAGATTCCGACCCAACATGATTTGGATAGATGAGATTAATACTCAACGGCCACTTAACGTTACCGTCCGGACAACACGGTGAGGAACATGACAACTCAAGTTACAAGACCAACTAAAGAAGATGGCTCTAGTGAATATTATTTATTGTTAAATATTGTCACTAGTTGGTAGTTTTACTATTTTGCCCTTAGTGAGTTTTGTAGTATATATAGCAAGTCTTTCTCATGTGAAAGACTTGATGATGATGCATGAGTGCTAGAGAAAGAGTTAGTCATGGTTCCTTGAAGCTTGTCAAGGGTTCTTGCTCTTACCTAGTAAGAACAAGAAACCCGGGAATGCGTGGGGTAGGTAATGTAATCATTCGGTTATTATTAATCATTTGGTTATCCTTTGTTATCTATCTTTCATGTTGTTTATCGTTGATCTATCTTGCTCTTCATATCCATGTTTCCACTAGCTTTGTTCTTCATCATCATCACATCTCAAACACCATATCGTGTTCATATCTCGGGTGTTCATTTGTTTTCTCAAAAACGAGTTACACAAAGACTCGATCCGCTTCCGCAACCAAGGTATTTGGTCACCACCTCGGTTTTATCATGCCTCAAATAACAGCTCTAAGTCATCAATTAATGGTTCCAAAAACACATCAATATCGTTTCCAGGCGCTCCCGATATTAATAACGAAAGCATGATGAACTTTCTTTTCATACACAACCATGGTGGAAGGTTGTAGATGACAGATAGAACCGGCCATACACTGTGATTTCTGTTTCCTCTATTCACGTCGACCCCATCAGTTGAAATGCCAAGACGAAGACTTCTGGGATCGTCAGCGATTTCGGGATATCTGTCATCTATGGCTTTCCATGCCGGTGAATCGGATGGGTGTCGTAACACACTGGGTATTTTGGAACTGGTGGCATGCCATCTCAGATCTTTCGCTGTGGTTTTCACTTGAAACAGTCGTTTCAATATTGGAATGATGGGGAAATACCACATTACCTTTGCACGAGTATTGTTGTATAGTTTCTTAGTCCTCTCATCCACCTTCCACCTGGACTCACCACAAGTTGGACATACAGTTAGGTCCTTGTTCTCCTTCCTGTAAAGAATACAATCATTGATACACACATGTATCTTGGTGTACCCTGCACCCATTGACTTCAAAATCTTCTTGGCCTCATATGTATTCTTCACAATTTCATTACCTTCAGGTAGCATCTGTTTCAGCAAAACTAAAAGTTCTTTAAAAAAACTTATCTGATCCTCCATGCTTAGTCTTCAAGTTCAGTAGTTAAACCAAGGCAGATAACCTATGCAAAGGTATGGCATCCTTCATATAGGGGCTTCTCAGCATCCATTAGTCGTTTTTGAAACTTCTCATAGTCTTCAGTGAAATTGTCTTCAGTAGCTGCAAACTCATAAGAATCGATTTAACTCCATCCTCATATGAATGGCATTCCGGAATCAAAAGATGATTCCTTGTGAAGCTCATCTCCTGCGGGCTCGTCTTCCTCTCCGTGTTTAGTCCACGTTGTATAAGTCAGATCGAATCCCTTTGAAAACAAATGATAATCTACATCATCAACATTATAAGAGTAATGGTTTAGACAATTAACACAGGGACATGGAATTTCCGTCTTTTTCAAACTTGTAACTACAAACTCTAAGAATGATTTAACTCCATCCTCATATGATTTCGAGGTTCTACTGGTTAGCATCCAAGACTTATCCATGTTTGTTTTGCTAACAGATACAACAGAAAAGATTATTAAAAACGATTTTTTTGCTAATACTGAAAACCCTAATTTTCAATAATCTTTACTGTGAACCTGTTTATTGGAGAAGTAATATGACGGAGGGAAAATTCTGTCGATTAATGAGCAATGGAGAAATGGGGAGCGGGGAATTGGGGAAATCGAGAGTGATATGTGAAACATTCAATTGTATTCGCTCATTAATTTATCCCGCCTCTTTTAGAATTTAGTGGGCCCAGTTAGAATCATATTTAAATAAATTATAATTAAAAGTAACTTCTAACTTAGGGTGCTGCTCAGGTGGTAGAAGCGCTTTAGATTAACATACAATGTTCCGTGTTCGAATCCTTATTGCCTTACTTTTTTACCGTTTATTTTTGAAATTTTAAAAACACAAACAGGTGATGTAACTAGTAACGGCTAATTTCACTTTTCTGTTGTTTGTTTTTAAATTTCAAAAACTTCAACCACGCTATATAAACAAGTTAATCAATGAACCATTAAATTAAACCACCACTTTCACACACTCTTCGTTCTCCCCATCCAATTTATACTCTTGCAAGATGGGAGAAGAATGGACCCAGCAGGAAGAACTGGGGTTGTACCGAGCTTGGTTGGACGTAAAGTATAGGGACTATGTGTTGCCTACAAACCCTCCCTTGCTTAGTACGTTTCTTAATTTTTCTTTATGCCAATCATTTGATTATTTGATAAGTTATTCATTTTTATATATATATTAATTAATTAAGTCGATGTTTACCGATCAATTAGGTGATACTAATGACGAAGACACTATTCTCTTTTGGCTGGATGTCAACATAAAGTTTCATATTGCTATGGAGCGTTCCGACAAGTACCGTGACACAAGCGTCGTAAGATCGAAATGGCTAGACATGGACCAGAAAATCAAAACATTCAACAGGATATGCAAAGAGAATGAAGAGGAGAACCAAACCAAGGAAGACTTGTTGTTCATTGCGTTCGAGCACTACATACATGAAACCGGAGAAGATTTCAAGCTTCTACTGGTGTGGGAGATGATTAACCTGTTTAGGGTTCCGGATTAATTAAGAGTAATTGTTCTGGTTTGAAAATTGTTCTGGGATTAATTACTAACTAATTATATGTAATGAATTGATTTTTAATTTAAAATAATATATTTTCATCCGTTTCTGTTCATCTTCTCTCAGTTCGGATGAAATATTCTCCCTAATGAATTCTAGTTCTCTCCCTAGGGTTTCTGATTTCTCCCTAATTACTAACAACTTTGGTTATTTATAGTATATATAGTTCATCCTGAAGAACTCTAGTTTATCCGGTTCATCGTGAAGAACTCTAGTTCATCCTGTTCTATTACTGAATAATTAGTCTTGATCCTGAAAAACTCTAGTTCATCCGGTTCTATTACTGAATAACTCTAGTTCATCTTCTCTCAATCCTCATGAACTCAGTGGATAATTTTGACTTTCTTCGTTTAATTTTGACTTGTTAATTTGATTACCAGAAAATCAAAACATTCAACAGGATATGCAAAGAGAACTCAGTGGGTAATTTTTACTTTCTTCGTTTAATTTTGACTTGTTAATTTGATTTTTGAGATCGTGTGAAAGTAATTTCAGATAATTTCAGATCGTGTGATTAAAATTTTAGTGGTTTTTTGATATCGTGTAGAAATTTCAGTTTAACTTGGAGAACGTGTGAAACTAATTTGTAGGAAAACCAAAATTCCAACAATTATAATGTGCAATGTTCAATAAAATAAGACCTTTTGTATACTCTAGTGATTAGACGTCTGACCTTAGGCATGTCACACCCCAACCAACGGCGGAATACGTTGGGGCATGAGGATTATTCAGATGCTCGTGACAACTAACTAAAGTTACCAATATATAATAAACATGCCACTCGATTAAATATCAAAAATATAGTCTTACAATACAATCCAAATAAATGCAAACAAATCATGATACTAATTATTAATTTTAAGGTCATTCTAGGTCCATATGCAATCCTAAGTGACATCATCAACTTCAAGCATTTCCTGCAACATGTATAATATAAAAAGTCAACTACTACGAGTTGGTGAGTAAACATAGGTTTTAAATAGCATAAGTAAAAATATAGCAATCATGTGACAAGTGAAATTCATAGATTATGTGTAACATGTTATAAAGGTGTTGTGTAACCAAACCTAGACATTTAGGAAATCAATCACCCATTGAAAATAAGAATACATTTTCAATATAGTGGGTGGGTTGTCGACCAATAGCTATTATTGACCCATAGGCTTCTAAACAATCGTTAATGGTACACAAGCGATTAATGACTAGTGACAAGCGACAAACGAATACAACATATAGATTCAACACGTATTACATATCAAGAATATACATGCACAACATGGAATCGCATAGTAATGTAGATAGAATAACGATTAAAGATTTTGGAATAAGATACAATGTTGCACCCCAAATAACGAAAACGAAAACGGGGCTATGATTACTCACCTGATAAGCAAAGCAAGTTAAGTAGCGAGAGAAAAACAACGAACGCGAGGAAAAGCTAACCCTGCTGAAAACCTAAAGAATTCGAAGAATCGACAGTTGTAACGACCGATACGATTACCAAAGATTGATTGGAGATTTATTTATTATATATGTTAAGAATATTTCATTTAATAGTTATTGTTACTAAAAGACCCTTTTATGACCAAAAATACCACTTTTGATATTTTTAATTAAAGTTTGGGGTTGAGACTATAATTTCTTAAACTTAGGGGTTAATTATGTCAATTCGACAAAGTCTTAAAAATATAATTTTTTCCAGAATTTAGGTTTCATTATATAATTACTAAAACCTTGTGTAAAAACATAAAAATACACATCTTTAATATAATTACACTTTCTATCCAAAACTTTGAATAATTACATAAATGGTCTAAAAGTTACCATATTTTTCCATAGTCATATTTTAACTTACCAAATCCTTATCATATGTTTATTAACACCCCATACGTGTGTTGATATGTTTAATTCATTACAAAAATATTAGGTTAATGATTTATGCAACAAAACTACCCTTAATGGGTCAAAACGCATAATTCTCATGTTTATGATAAAAATCTAGTTTTGATGGTTTGAAATCATCATAATATACTTATATAACCTTTTAGAACAGATTAGGATCATTGGTTATTAGTAATGGTGATTTTTTGATAGCTTACCCCAAATAAAGTGTGTGTTTAAGGTTTGACTTTTAACTCGGAGGAGTTTTGGTCAAATCCAGAAATGAAGTATTGTAAAGCACACAAAAACAAGAAACATTGATGAAGAAACTTACTCATAAAAGTCGAAGGAAGCTGGTCAAATCGGAGGGTCAAACTGATGGACTTTGACTTTTCAAAACGCAAACGGTTGGACAAGGCACGAAATTGAGGCTTCAAGGAGCTTTAGGGATGTTCTTAGGAGCAATATCAACTGGTATTTATAGGGTAAAGGGTCGTTTAGGGTTTAAGTTTGATAAAAAGAAAGTCTTGGAGAGAAAGTCTAGGAAATTAAGAAAGGAAATGATTAAAATTGATTAAGAAAATCAGTTTAATTATGAAATTTTCTTGGAGAACAAGCTAGGCATGTTTAGGACGAAACCACAGGCGAAAACGGAGCTTAAAACAGGCTTGAAACGACGAAGATATGACCAAAACAGTGCAGCCCGTAGGCTAGTCGCGACCAGGGACAAATCAGACATGTTATTAAGGCAGTGTTTGGATATAGAACACTAAATGTGGCTTGCCAGAGTGGTCATCCCGCTGCCAGTTAACCCAAAGGTCTGGGGTTCGAATCTGGGCAGCCTCATCCCTTCTTTTTTTTTTTTTTTAATAATTTCTTTCTTTTTTACTATCTTTTATTTTTCTTTTTGCTCCAACTTTTTCGTTACATAACGGATGGACTTCAAATTTGAAACACAACTATAAAATACTTAAATGAACATTGTAAAACCATAAAATGTGATTTTCGAGATTCGCGGATCGTCCGGTTAATTCCCGAACGGGCACGAAAACCAAGATTTCGTTATTCGTGTTTCGACCTCCGATTTCCATGAAACTTCACACGGACCTACTTGTGTGCGTGACTAGTATTACCCACAAGTTTAATACGTGTTCGGATTCGTGAAATCACTCGGTTTGACTTAAATAACAAAAACGATCGAATTGGCGATTTAAAATGCAATAAATGCAAGACATTCAAATGATTCACAATCAATACATTTAATGACATGATTAAGCATAACCAAATGATAAGAGAGATAATAAAATGAAATAGAACATGATTCTTCATTGATTATCAATCAGGATTACAAGTTCGGGTTGGGTACAATCAAATGGAAAAACCGAAATGTTACAAGGCATACTCAAGTGATTTGCACATATAACCATACCACCTGATCAGTAATCAGAAACTTCTCACCTCCATTATCAAACCCTTCTCAAAATCCTTATCAAACCTTTTCTCAAAATCCTTATTAAACCCTTTCTCAAAACCCTCAAATCCTTCTCAAAATGGCAAACTTGAAATAATTAGTTGATCATTATTTGCACACGAAGATTGTTGCTACCCTGGACCGGTACTGGGTGATTATCGGGGCAGAGAGACAGAGTATCTCAGACGGGTTGGCCCTGCTCAACCAAGTACTTATAGAGCCACCAAGTCCATCAAGATACCAGATGGCAACTTTTCTGGTAGAAGAGATACACGTCTCCAATGCCAGGCTTCAAATGTTGGTTCAATAGAGGCAAGAAGCTATGAGTAGGCATTTGGAGTTGATGGAGGAGATGGAATCTAGGTTCCCGTGAACCTCAACCCGCAACTGCTCTGTCTTTTTTTTTAGGAATGAACATGTAAATTAGGAAACAATTTTGTGTATGGAATTGGAATCAGTAGTATGAAATCCACTTTTTGTTATATACTTGTTTGTCTATTTTTGTTTATTAAATCAATCTGTTAAACAAAAACCCTAATCCTCGAAAACAGAGACGATCAACAATTGCAATCCGATCAACAACTGATGCATGCATAATTTTAGGTAAAAAAGGTAATCTGTTCGCACAATCTCCATTCCGTTAACCAAAAACCCCAATCCTCAAAAACAGAGACGATCAACAATTGCAATCCGATCAACAACTGATGCAGAGACGATCAAAAACCCTAAACACAAAAAACAGAACGGATCTACAAAAACCTTAAATTTTGGGGAATTATAGTTCTAAATAAATTATATAAAAAGAATTAAGATAAAAATTAAATAATGGGTCAATTTGGGGTCAAATGGGTCAATTTGATGTGTTTAGGACCAATGAATCCCAATAAGGTGTGTAAGTAAACAATAAGTTGTGTTTAGAACCAATGATGGCCCAATTGGTGTGTATGTAACCAATAAGTTGTGTTTAGAACCAATTATGGCCCAATAAGGTGTGTATGTAACCAATAAGTAGTGTTTAGGACCATGTGATATCCCAATAAGGTGTGTTTAAGGGAAACGAGGATCAGTTGGGACCAATGTGTCCCAATAAGGTGTGTTTAGGGGAAATGAGGGTCAGTTGGGACCAATGAGTCCCAATAAGGTGTGTTTAGGGGAAACGAGGGTCAGTTGGGACCAATGAGTCCCAATAAGGTTTGTATGTAACCAGTAAGCATGTTTAGGACCAATGATGGCCCAATATGTAACCAATAAGTTGTGTTTAGGACCAATTAATGATGGCCCAATAAGGTGTGTTTAGGGAAACGAGGGTCAGTTGGGACCAATGATTC
Source organism: Deinandra increscens subsp. villosa (assembly GCA_039602395.1). Taxonomy (NCBI): domain Eukaryota; kingdom Viridiplantae; phylum Streptophyta; class Magnoliopsida; order Asterales; family Asteraceae; genus Deinandra; species Deinandra increscens. The sequence goes on along the minus strand of JBCNJP010000014.1, from coordinate 1,175,382 downwards.
CTAATAAGGTGTGTATGTAACCAATAAGCATGTTTAGGACCAATGATGGCCCAATAAGGTGTGTATGTAACCAATAAGTTGTGTTTAGGACCAATGAGACCCAATAAGGTGTGTCTAGGGGAAATGAGGGTCAGTTGGGACCAATGAGTCCCAATAAGGTGTGTATGTAACCAATAAGCATGTTTAGGACCAATGATGGCCCAATAAGGTGTGTATGTAACCAATAAGTTGTGTTTAGGACCAATGAGACCCAATAAGGTGTGTTTAGGGGAAACGAGGGTCAGTTGGGACCAATGAGTCCCAATAAGGTGTGTATGTAACCAATAAGCATGTTTAGGACCAATGATGGCCCAATAAGGTGTGTTTAGGGGAAACGAGGGTCAGTTGGGACCAATGAGTCCCAATAATTAAGGTGTGTATGTAACCAATAAGCATGTTTAGGACCAATGATGGCCCAATAAGGTGTGTATGTAACCAATAAGTTGTGTTTAGGACCAATGAGACCCAATAAGGTGTGTTTAGGGGAAATGAGGGTCAGTTGGGACCAATGAGTCCCAATAAGGTGTGTATGTAACCAATAAGCTATTAGTACGTATTATGTATATGATGTATAGAGGTTAAATAGTTGATAGTATAGGGGGTTATCCGTATTTTGTATGTATATATATAGGGGCTGTATCTTTCATAATAATCAAGGAATCACTTCTGCAAATATGGTATCATAGCCTAAACCCTAATTTTTTCTCTCCTTCAATCTCGCAGCCGGCCTCCCCTTCGAACCCTAATCTAGACGACGCCATGGCTACGGCCGAAGCTCGTCTCAAGGCCTAAACCGATAAACTCTCCAACTGTTATGGTGTTACCAACATCTTGCTACGATGTTCGACAACTGGATGGCGTGAAACTCACCTATTCGAATTGGGTGAAACTATTCCAACTACATCTAAAGTCATTCAAAGTCGCTGACCACATCACTGATCAAGAACCACTGGCCGAAACCGATGCTCTTTATGCCGTGTGGGCCGAGATTGATTCACTAGTCCTTCAGTGGATTTACGGTACGTTGTCCAATGAGTATCTTGCACGTGTTCTAGAAAACGACACCACTGCTCGTAAGGCTTGGCTAAAAGTACAAGAAATTCTGTTTAAACAATAACGGCTCATGCGCCGCTGCACTTGAACAAGAATTCACTAATATTACCATGGCCTCATGTGCAAACATGGAGGAATATTTTCAGAAACTTCACGACTTAGCCGAGCAGTTAACCGATGTGGGTCGTACGGTGGATGAGGACCGTAAGGTTCTCCAACTTGTTTGTGGTCTCCCTCCCGAATATGACACCGTTGCTACTATTATCAATCAGAACTCGCCAAAGTGGGATGCAGCTAGAAACATGGTTCAATTAGAGCTTCAACGCATCAAAGGCCGCCAATCTTTTACCCAACCTACCCATGTCCTAGCCACCCAACATGCCAACCCAAACCCACCCAACCCATCTCCACAAACTACACCTTCGGCCTCTAACCCCCCCTCCAACACCGTACCCTACCACCCTCCTCCCCAACGACCCTATGACCCCAACCGGTCGTTCTATCGTGGGCGCGTCGCGGGGGCGGATCGTTCGGGGTCGTCGAAACAACAACCGCCAAAACCGTTACCCTCCAAACAATTACCCTTCGCAACCCCAAAACTGGAACCCACCTCCCTCGCCTTACCCCTCCTACCCGACTCCTGCCTATAACCCATACCCACCCACTTACCAACCTTGGCCCTCCATACCTCGGCCTATCTCCATAACATTTTACCCGTTAAACGTCTCGGATTCACCACCACCGCATTCACCTTATACCGACGTCATCCGACGTACGACCACCTACGCGCCTTCGGGTGCGCATGTTACCCTAACCTCTCCGCCACTACCCCCTATAAGCTCCACCCTCGCTCGGTTAGGTGTATCTTTCTCGGGTACCCTAACCACTTCCATGGTTATCGATGTTACAATCCACTAATGGGTCGTGTCCACATCTCTCATCACGTGGTGTTTGACGAGACGCTCTTTCCATCTATCCACACATCCCCCTGTCCTCCTCCCGCTGATCCGGGCCCTCACCCGCCCACGTTTCGCACTCCGACCCAGCCTACCCCTATCCCTCCGACACACCTCGGCCCAAACGCACCTCCCACTACACCTGGCCCATCTCACCCGATCCCTCCCTCATACTTCTGCCGGCCCACACCCGGCTACTCCTACCAGCCCGCTACCCACCTCTCCAGCCGCTAGTACTCCCAACCACCCCCCTCCTGCCAACGGTCATCCAATGACGACCCGCGCCAAGGCTGGGATCATCAAACCCATCCAGCGCCTAAGCCTTCATGTCCGACACAATCCCAATATTTCTCCCGTACCCACCTCCTATACCAAAGCATTACAGGACCCAAACTGGCGCGAGGCTATGTCACTAGAATATAAGGCTTTGTTAGATAATAATACTTGGGAACTGGTACCTCGCCTACATGGACAGCCGGTAATACGTTGCATATGGTTGTTCCATCACAAGTTTAAGTCCGATGGATCTCTCGAAAGATACAAAGCACAATTGGTAGTGAATGATAAATCTCAAACGGTGGGCGTTGACTGTATGGAGACATTTAGCCCGGTCGTCTAACCTGCGACCATTCGGATAGTGTTATCTCTCGCTGTATCTCGTAACTGGCAGATCCATCAGCTCGACGTTAAAATTGCATTCTTATACGGGGATTTGACTGAGACTGTTTTTATGCAACAGCCTCCGGGGTTTATTGACAATTCTTTCCCGAATTATGTTTGTCGCTTAAAGCGATCGTTATATGGTTTGAAACAGGCTCCTCGGGCATGGTATACCTGATTCTCCACGTTTTTATTGAAGCAGGGATTCAAAAGTAGCGTCTGTGATAGTTCTCTATTCGTGTATCGCCACGGCGGTCACACGACTTACTTATTACTTTATGTGGATGATATTGTGCTAACTGCTTCGGATCCACGGTTTTTGCAGCAGATTATCTATCAACTTTCACAGGAATTCGCCATGTCCGACTTGGGTCCTTTACATCATTTTCTAGGGATTACGGTCACACGTGACCAATCAGGTTTATTTCTTCAGCAGTCTCAGTATGCCAGAGATATTTTGCAGCGGGCATCTATGTCTTCATGTAAGCCATCTGCGACACCCGTGGATACAGGTTCTAAATTAAGTGCGACATATGGGCCCCTTTTAGCTGATGGTACATTGTATCGTAGTCTTGCTGGAGCCTTTGCAGTATCTGACATTTACACGACCTGACCTTACTTATGCTGTCCAGCAGGTCTGTTTATTTATGCATGCCCCTCGGGAACCTCACTTCCAGTATATGAAACCTATTTTGAGGTACGTTCAAGGCACATTAGATTTCGGTATTCGGCTTAGTCCCACCTCTGTCACCGCACTTACCGCTTACTCTGATGCGGACTGGGGTGGTTGTCCCGATTCTCGGCGTTCCACCTCCGGCTATTGTGTTTTCATGGGAAATAATCTATTATCCTGGTCCTCGAAACGTCAAAACACCGTTTCTCGTTCTAGTGCCGAAGCCGAATATCGAGGGGTCGCCAATGCAGTGGCTGAGCTTAGCTGGTTACGAAACTTATTGTTAGAGTTGCACTTGCCCCTTCGTACAGCCTCAGTGATTTATTGTGATAATGTTTCAGCAGTCTATTTGTCAGGAAATCCAGTTCAGCACCAACGCATGAAGCACGTGGAAATCGATATTCACTTTGTTAGAGAGAAAGTTCGCGTTGGTCAGATTCGAGTTTTGCATGTTCCTTCGGCTTATCAGTATGCAGACATCTTCACAAAGGGCCTACCTCGTCCTTTGTTTGAAAGTTTTCGTGACAGTCTCAGCGTCCGTGTTCCTCCCGCTCAGACTGCGGGGACGTATTAGTACGTATTATGTATATGATGTATAGAGGTTAAATAGTTGATAGTATAGGGGGTTATCCGTATTTTGTATGTATATATATAGGGGCTGTATCTTTCATAATAATCAAGGAATCACTTCTGCAAATATAAGCATGTTTAGGACCAATGATGGCCCAGTAAGGTGTGTATGTAACCAATAAGTTGTGTTTAGGACCAATGAGACCCAATAAGGTGTGTTTAGGGGAAACGAGGGTCAGTTGGGACCAATGAGTCCCAATAAGGTGTGTATGTAACCAATAAGCATGTTTAGGACCAATGATGGCCCAATAAGGTGTGTATGTAACCAATAAGTTGTGTTTAGGACCAATGATGGCCCAATAAGGTGTGTTTAGGGGAAACGAGGGTCAGTTGGGACCAATGAGTCTCAATAATTAAGGTGTGTATGTAACCAATAAGCATGTTTAGGACTAATGATGGCCCAATAAGGTGTGTATGTAACCAATAAGTTGTGTTTAGGACCAATGATGGCCCAATATTGTGTGTTTAGGGGAAACGAGGGTCAGTTGGGACCAATGAGTCCCAATAAGGTGTGTATGTAACCAATAAGTTGTGTCTAGGACCAATGAGTCCCAATAAGGTGTGATTAATTTTCTTTTTTCTCATTATTCAGAAAATTTCACATGTGAACACATATGAAAAATAGCTATTTCACATGCGAAAGTGTCTACAATGAATCTCACCCTATATATATATATACATATATATATATAACCGATAATGTATATATTACAACACATTGAAAGATATATATATATATATATATATATATATATATATATATATATATATATATATATATACTAGGAGTATACCCGCGCGTTGCGGCAGCAACAGTTTGTAGGACGTTATTTGTCATTTGTTCGCTTCTTATGGCAAGCGTGACAATTTACATCAAGATATTTTCATTTTAGCACGATGTTGTCTGGTTTCAACTTATAATTCGAGATATGCGCGTTCATTGGCGGCCACAATCGCGGAAGTATTGTATGAGAGAACCAATATGGTAGTTGAGTTTAATTTGTTGTTAAATAACCCATGTGTTTAAAACGGTTAGATATATAAAAAAAATCAATAAGTTTGTATACAATTTTTATATGTTATGAATGCAAATATTAAAGTAAAATCAAGCTTTACCAAGTAGGGTGCAACAGATTTTTGCGGTCATGAACCAATTCACGGTTGATAACGGGACCGACAACTATGACACAACCAATATAGAAAAGTCTAAAAGAGACTTGTGATCAAATAAAAAAGTGTAGTTAAGTTAAAAAGACTCAAACCATTTATTTTATAGGAAAAAACTTGATAATGTTTTCATCCTATATTCAACGTGGATGAACCAATCCATATCATTTCATAACCAAATTTGTAGGTTTGAGACTTTAGTGGATATAATCTCATTTCTCTCTTTTATAGAGAGGAAGAACTTTAAAAATTTATCTAAGAATCAATGTGAGATATGAGCAAACTCATGTAGTTTATGCTTTATGAACTTGTACCGCGTTGGTTC
>JBCNJP010000014.1:1020804-1169379 GCA_039602395.1 Deinandra increscens subsp. villosa | reverse complement strand
CAGGTTGAGGGTATATTTTTAGGATGCTCACAGGAAGCTCACGCAGTTCAGGAATCCTATTATCGTCTGGGAATTCCACTCATCCAGGTATCCTGATTTATTTCATTTAACTAACTCTTATATTTGCCACGTGCCTATTTGACCAGGTACCGTTGAAGTCATCAACTACCTCCAAAACTTAAGCACGAGCTAGAGAAGATCGTGGACCAAGTGAACGAAAGGGCCATAACGGTCGAGTTAGTTGGACGATAGGATCCCGGGAATCCCGGAGAGTTTGTTATTATTGTATTTCTTATATAATCGAGGATTCGATCAGTAGCAACACACATTCGACACACCTTAGCTCACTTACAACTGTACAACATTGTATCACGTAGTTCTGATCGATTAAACCTCCAACCCATTGTAACTTTTTCATTTTGTTATCAATAAAAGTGTTAGGCAGCTGGCTCTTCAGGCCGACTCCCGAGTTTTTTGCTAGGATTCCTAGAGGAAACTCGAAGGATCCTGGATTTTTCCCTCGTGACATCCTTGTGTTCAACTTTACTTTTCGAGGAAATTGACAAGCACACTACCTCATATTCTAAGTTTGAAATACGAGATACCCTTGTGAATTTTTAACCAAAACAACAGGTATCTCTCTCATCTTCATCATCAAAATTAGAATCAAAGTTTTATCTCATGAATAGAAAGAGGCAAATGTCGTCTTCCCTGGCCAAAGAACAACCAGTAAATAACTCTAAATTGTTCAGAATGTCAAATACATTTAACAATTTTGACACTTAACAATATGAGACCTACCCTTCCATTTAGTATAGTAGTATATATATGTAACATTATATATATAAATGTTACATGTGTAACAAGACAATTTTTGGATATTTTTTTCTTAAAAAAAACTACTCAGTTTTTTTTTTCACCAGGGATGGCTTATACCAAACTTCACTTTTGGTCTTCAAGGTTTGCACATTTTAACACTTTTAATCCAATTTCTGAAATTATAACATTTCAGGACCTAAGGTTTGATTATTTTCTTAACTTTGGTCACTTTTTAAATTTTCATCCAAATTAACGTTTGAAATCAGTCAAATAGGATATAAATGAGGGTATTTTCATAATTTAACCATCTCCTTTTATTTATTTGATACAAAACGCAGTAATTGACTTCCCCATTTATTTATTTGAAAATAGCTGAGTTACATAGTGTTTTTTAGGGGAAGTTATTTACTGCATTTTGTATCAAATAAATAAAAAGGGATGGCTAAATTATGATAATAGCCCTCATTAATATCCTATTTGACTGATTTCAACCGTTAATTTGGATAGAAATTTAAAAAGTTACCAAAATTAAGAAAATAATCAAATGTCAGGCCCTGAAATGTTATAATTTCATAAATTGAATTAAAAGTGTTAAAATATGCAAACATTGGAGACCAAAAGTGATGTTTACTCAAACAATTATAAAAAACGATTTTTGATCCCAATTTTTAAGAGTTTCATCTGATTCCTTAACTCATAGGTATTTTCATTTTTACATATTCTCTCTCTCTCTATATATATATATACATATATATATATATATATATATATATATATATATATATATATATATAGTAGAGAGAGAGAGAGCTTATTGTGAGAAGTTTAGTTTCGATAAAAAAAATAAGAATGAATCATAACCATAACAATTAGATCTTCAATTAAATAAAGATCTATGGTTCAAAATTTTCTTATGTAAAATTGGAGAGAAAAAAAAGAAAACAAAAAATGGAAAGCATTTTTGACTTTTTTATCATGTTCCTCCCATTTTTTAAATCTTCATAACTCTTTGATATGACATTACTTTTTTAAAAAAAAATACACCATAAAAACAAGTGTATTTTATCTTTAAAATGCGTACAGTGTTGTTATATAATATAAAATTTTTTACTTTTTCGATTGTATTAAAATATTCAGATCATTGTGTCATTGTGTCAAAATGTTCAGATCATTGTGTCATATTGTGTCAAAAATGTTCAGATCATGGTGTCATATTGTAATAATATTGTTTCAAAAATCGAAAAAAGTAGTTTTTTTTTAAATTTTATATAAAACAAAACTATATATAATTTGACACGATGACATAATATATGAACATTTTAACACAATGATTTGAACATTTTGTGTAAAAAATCAGAGTAATTTTTTTAATTAATATATTTCAATACTATACGCGTTTTAAAGATAAAAAACACTCGTTTTTATGGTGTAACTTCTTATAAAAATAATGTCGTATGTGAAAGTTATAAACGTTTAAAAAAATGGGGGAACTTAATTAAAAGTCAACAAAGATGGCTAAGACCAAATTGTCCCTCATATATATAGGGTGAGGTTCATTGTAGACACTTTCACATGTGAAATAGTTCTTGTTCACATGTGAAATTTTCTGAAAAATGAGAAAAAAGAAAAAAAAGGAAAAGGAAAATTAATCACAACCATTAGATCAAGAGATTAATGGTGAAAAAAATGTCTATATGTTTACACTTATGGGGTGTCTACAATGAACTTTTAAATATACATACATATATATATATATATATATGTGTGTGTATATATTTCTTTTTAAAATAGATACTAGATATTTTTTAAGTTAATGACGCAAAGTATCCCTTAAAAACAAGTTGGACACAAATTTTAAATTATTTTCATAATATCTTACTTACGATCAACAATAACACAGGAAAGACTTAACGGGTTGAGAATTATAGCAATTGAGAACGAAATACTAGAGGATCTAAACTATGAAGATTTGATAAATCAATTTGCTATTAAAAATGTTAGGAGGTATGCACGATTTATCAATTAATTACTTAGAGTGTCATTTTAAAACTATAATTTTTTTATATTTTTTTAAATAACTTAATTTTTGTTAATTACTTAGAGTGTAATTTTAAAACTATAAATTTTTTATATTTATTCAATTAACTTAAATTTTTTCTTATTAAGTTTTTTCTGAATAGAACTCACTTTTTTAACTCGAAAGGACTCCTAGATCTTCAGCTGCCCTCCTTTCAAACATATTTAATCTAAACATGCATTAATAAATGAATTTAGATGTAGCAACACATGATAGAAATGTACACTTTTGAGGGTACGCATATAATTTTCTATAAATGAACACCTAACCCCGTTGTGAAATGAAAGTTGTATATATTCACATCTCATTCGATCCAATCATTTACGGGTACGCATATGATCAATATCAATATATATTAATATAACCGAACTTTTTTGTATATATATTTGACTGGGTTGTTGGAGTAGCGAAAATAATGAGAATATGCCGCTTAATTTTAGTTTTGCTACTCCTTTTCATACTATATATACACACATTTGATTAATTAACCTCCATCACAACAACTACAACAAACAGATCAAGCCAAACAAACGTCAGTTTTTTTAATTTCTTGTGAAAAAAAGTAGATCAAATGCTTGTTTATTGATCATATCTGCGTTGATTTCTTGCAGAAAGGAGGAGATTGATGGAGCCATCGGGGAACTTGCAGGTTCTAAACGCCCTCGATGGGGCGAAAACACAATGGTACCACTTCACCGCGATTGTGATCGCAGGAATGGGATTCTTCACCGACGCCTATGATCTGTTTTGCATCTCACTCGTCACCAAATTACTCGGACGGATTTACTATTACACGGAAGGCTCTCCCAAGCCCGGAAGTTTGCCGCCTCAAGTCTCAGCCGCTGTAAACGGTGTTGCACTCGTCGGGACCCTAGCTGGACAGTTGTTTTTCGGGTGGCTCGGTGATAAACTAGGGCGGAAGAAAGTTTACGGGATCACGCTTATGTTGATGTGTCTTTGCTCCATTGGTTCCGGTTTGTCGTTCGGTAGCCAACCAAAGGGGGTTATGACCACTCTTTGCTTTTTTCGGTTTTGGTTAGGGTTTGGTATCGGTGGTGATTACCCGCTCTCCGCCACCATCATGTCGGAATATTCGAATAAAAAAACACGTGGAGGGTTTATAGCGGCGGTTTTTGCCATGCAAGGATTCGGGATCTTGGGAGGAGGAGTGTTCGCGATCATGATGGCCGCGCTTTTTGATAGCAGGTTTAGAGCTCCGTCGTATGAGGTGGATCCAGTGAAGTCGACAGTGCCGGAAGCTGATTATGTTTGGAGGATTGTCCTAATGGTCGGTGCTCTTCCGGCACTGTTAACTTACTACTGGAGAATGAAGATGCCAGAAACTGCTAGGTTCACCGCGTTAGTTGCCAAGGACGCGAAGAAAGCAGCTTCCGACATGTCCAAAGTTCTCCAGGTCGACATAGAATCCGAGCAAGAGAAGCTTGATGAAGTTATGGAGGATTCGAAATTCACTTACGGATTGTTGAGTAAAGAATTCGCTAAACGTCACGGTCTACACTTGCTCGGGACAACAAGTACTTGGTTCTTGCTCGACATCGCATTTTATAGTCAAAATCTCTTCCAAAAGGATATTTTCACTGCGATTGGATGGATCCCACCCGCAAAAACCATGAACGCGATCCAAGAAGTTTACAAGATCGCGAGAGCGCAGACACTCATCGCCCTTTGCAGCACGGTCCCTGGCTACTGGTTCACTGTTTTCCTGATCGATAGAATCGGACGGTTCACAATTCAACTGACTGGATTCATCATGATGACGATCTTCATGTTCGTTTTAGCGTTCCCTTACAACTACTGGACCCAGCCCAAACACAACTTAGGATTCGTGGTGATCTACTCGTTAACTTTCTTCTTCGCGAACTTCGGGCCGAATGCGACTACATTCGTCGTCCCAGCAGAGATTTTTCCTGCGAGGTTGAGGTCAACCTGTCATGGGATATCAGCGGCATCTGGGAAATTGGGAGCAATAGTTGGGGCTTTCGGGTTCTTATACTTGGCTCAAAATAAAGATCCGGCGAAAACTGACCATGGGTATCCACCCGGCATCGGAGTAAAGAACTCGTTGCTTGTGCTGGGTGTGATCAACTTTTTGGGCACAGTCTTCACTTTTCTAGTGCCGGAAACAAAGGGGAGATCACTCGAGGAAATGTCCGGTGAAAACGAAGAAGAAACCGCGTAAATGTTGCTGAAGTGAAAAAATTGCCTTTTGTCGTCTTCTTTTTTTTAATGGTGTCCTATCGTGTTCACCTTAGTTAGATTGATAAAAAAAATTAGAAGAAAAGATTAGGCTTTTTAGTTAACTACTATTTTACTCTGTCGGGGTTGAAGCGCTCTAACGGATTCTGTGAGAGAGGGAAGTGGTGAGGATGAGGGTGTCTAGGTGCGCTATTTAAGGCCACCCGGCGAGTGTGACTTGGACGTGTTTTGGGGGCTTGCCATTGGCAATGCTCTTAGAAGTATCGAAAACTCAAAAAGTCATCGACATGTATTTTCTGGGTTTGCTTTTAGCTAAATAACCAAGACTTCATTAGTTCTTACTTATATATGAGTGTGAATTTCTGATATGATTTTGAATCAGTTTAGCATAAAGAGGCCAGGTAGTTTCAGTTCTACCCGTAAACATGTTTAACTAAACGGGTCAACTTCCAAGTTCCACATCTTCAGGCTAGTAAACATGCTTAGCTAAACGGGTCAACTTCCAAGTTCCACATCTTCAGGCTACATGTCCTTTTTCACTACATGTTGAGTTAGATTTTCACAATTATAGACAGATTTATGTATTTTATTGTTTATTTTGATGTGTATAGACACCAATTAAATTTTGGATGTGTGGTTTGTATAAGCATTGATAGCATAACGATTCGGAATGATAGATATTATATAATATTGGGGTAAAATGAGTTTGTAGAGAGATACTGTGAAAAACTAATGTAACATACTCAAAAAAGTTTATATATATTGAGAACCGCCCAGAAATTAGGATCCGTGACTTTTCGCCTCCGTAAATTTTTCGGTGAAGCTTCCCCTGAGTGAGGATTAAAACGGTTTAGGTATGTTAAAAGTTACAACTCAAACCTGCAACCATCAAGTCAGGTTACTAATGCTTTAACCTACTCTTGACTCAGATGTATGATATCAATGTCACCAAGAAGCAGATTCCAAAAGGCCGGAAAACATCTATATTCGTCACAATTGACGTATAGAACAATCCGAAAACTTCAAAATCGACAAAAACCTTCTGTCTCAACTATCATCATTTGAAAACCTCAAAATCATAAAACTTTTCGATGATTTTCAACCTTAATAAATAATTCTGTATCGAACAATTCAATTGTTTCAATGTCAAGGGTATATACTCGTCTACATTGTTTCTAACGTAACGTCCATTTGCAACATAAATATATATACATACACCATTCTCCGTGAATAGCACGAATTCGCATTTTCGCAGTTAACCGCTGATGGCTGGGGATCAACTTCAAGTGCTTCATGCACTCGATCTCGCCAAAACACAATGGTATCACTTCACCGCGATTGTGATAGCGGGAATGGGTTTCTTTACGGACGCATATGATCTGTTTTGCATCTCTCTCGTCACTAAATTGCTCGGTCGGATATACTACTATAAGGGGAAGGACAACCCCGGCACGTTGCCGCCAAACGTAGCTGCAGCGGTTAACAGTGTGGCATTTGTCGGGACCCTTTCGGGGCAGCTCTTTTTCGGGTGGCTTGGGGACAAGCTGGGAAGGAAGAAAGTGTACGGGATGACGCTTATGCTCATGGTGATTACCTCGATAGCTTCCGGGCTTTCGTTTAGTGATGACCCGAAGTCGGTTATGGTTACTCTTTGCTTCTTTCGGTTCTGGTTAGGATTTGGAATTGGCGGTGACTACCCGCTTTCAGCCACAATCATGTCGGAATACGCAAATAAAAAGACCCGTGGAGCGTTTATTGCTGCAGTTTTCGCGATGCAAGGGTTTGGGATTTTGGTGGGGGGTATTTTTGCTATTATTGTTGCATCATTGTTTAAAGCTAAGTATGATGTTCTTCCTTACTCGAAAGATCAACTTGGTTCGACCCCGCATCAAGCCGATTACATTTGGAGAATAATTTTGATGTTTGGCGCCATTCCCGCGGGTGTGACTTATTATTGGAGGATGAAGATGCCGGAAACAGCTCGATATACGGCTCTGGTAGCTAAGAACGCGGAACAGGCGGCAAAAGATATGGCTCGGGTTATGCAGGTGGATATTGAAGCTGAACAAGAAAAAGTTAACGATATTACCAAAAAGGACACGAATTCATTCGGTTTGTTCTCAAAAGAATTCCTTAGGCGCCACGGGCTTCACTTGCTAGGGACCACAACCACTTGGTTCTTACTTGACATCGCGTTTTACAGCCAAAATCTTTTCCAAAAAGACGTTTTCAGTGCGATCAAGTGGCTTCCTGACGCAAAGAATATGAGCGCAATCGAGGAGGTTTACAAGATTGCAAGGGCTCAAACCCTGATCGCGCTTTGTAGTACGGTTCCGGGGTATTGGTTTACCGTTGCTCTAATCGATAGAATGGGAAGATTTGCTATCCAGCTAATGGGTTTTATAATGATGTCAATCTTTATGTTCGCGTTAGCAATCCCGTATCATCATTGGAAACAATCTGAGAACAAGATGGGGTTTGTTGTTATGTACTCACTGACGTTCTTCTTTGCCAATTTCGGCCCCAATGCCACCACATTCATCGTGCCAGCAGAGATTTTTCCTGCAAGGTTGAGGTCAACGTGCCACGGGATATCAGCAGCATCCGGGAAGCTTGGGGCAATAGTTGGTTCTTTTGGGTTCTTATATCTTTCTCAGAGCCAAACAACTCCTGCCGAAGGATATCACAAAGGAATCGGAGTTAAAAACGCACTTACTATTTTGGCTGTTGTTAACCTTTTGGGCGCTCTATTTACCCTTTTGGTACCTGAAGCTAAAGGGAAATCGCTCGAGGAGATGTCAGGTGAGAATGATGATAATGATGATGATGCAGTAAAGCATGAAGATGTATCTAAGGTAGCAGCAGATGAACCTAGTTCAACCTAATACCTCTCTGCATACCTATTTGTTTTTATGTTTAATTTGTACTTTCACTCCTAATAGTGTGTATTTTCTACAATAAGCATCTTCCAATAACAATATGGAGACATACAAGTTTCAGCGTGATTAAAAATATATCAAAATGGGTCAGTTGGGTGATGGGTCAAAATAGCCTCAAAGCTAAATGGGTAATTTTTTTAGCGGGTTGGGTTGATCCAAATATTTTTTTTTTCAAAATTTTTGAATTCTTTATAAATAATTAGTGTTAGTTAGTGTGTCGAACGACAAAAGTTATATTATTTTATTAATACGATTTAGAAGGTTTATACATTGACTTTTCAACCTGTTTAGCACGCTTTCTTTTAGGCTAGTTGTTTTGTTTTTACCCGTTTGATGTCTTTGACCACCTAATATAAAACACAACCCAAATCGCTTATTTCTAAGTAAATAGGCCGAGATAAGGGGTGGTTACGGGTGAAGGACATGACCGGCCCGGTCCAAAACTAAAAAACGAGGATCCAAGACCAAAACGATTTTGTATATTTCAGGTTGGTCTTGGGCTAGTCTGAGTCTGTTCATCGGTTTTCTCAAATAGGATCACTAGATGACTCATAGTGTGATCATGAGTCATAACTGGCCTGGCCTGAGACCAGAACAGAATAAGTTGGAAGACAAGGATCGAGGACCAGACTCAGTTCATCAGCTTTCTCGGATAGACCCGGGAGATGCTCACCCCTAGCCGAAATGGCCACATCCACCAAAATACCAGAGCACAATAAGACAATAAATATAGATATTGATGGGTCACTAAATACATAATGATTTGTAAGTGTAAATAATAGGACAATTCTTACAATAATCAGGTGAAACAAGCTTAGTGTCAACTGGCTGACTTTTTTATGAAGCATAACTTTCTTTTGCTAGAAAGAAGCAGAAACTTGTTTGCAACTCCAAGAAGCTAGAAACAGTGGTTCAAGAAAGCTAACCGATTAGTATACGCGTTCCTTCAGCACGTCAAGCTCCATTTCTGTAGGGTCAGTAGCTTGAATCTCATAGTGGACCCCATCGAGCTCGTGTCTGAGTCTGTCTTTTGATGTTGCATATAGCATCTTGGCTCGAATCCTAGAGGTTGCAGGAGACCTACATAACATGCAAGTAAACTCTAAAAGTTTTGTCATCAAACCAATACCAGATCCAAGATTACCCAATCAGGGTATGCACCATCAAAACAGATATCATGGAATGTACTGAAATAACATCTTTTTCTTTTTTTAAACTACAAAATAATGGTCATTTAAAGTGTATGCACATGGATTGTATAGGTAAATAAAGGGGATGCACTATCATAACAGATTTTCAATAAGGGATGCACCGAAATACCATTTTTTCACTCTTTTTACACTACAAAAAGATACATGTATTTAAGGGTATGCTAATACTGGATCATATAAGAGAAAAGAAAAAGAGAAAGCTAACCAAGCGATGAAAAAAATCTTGCTCTTTTGACAGTTATCAGAGGTGACAAAGTCATAGTCAAAGATAGCGTATCTGCAATCATTTTCAGGCAAAGCGGATGTAAAATCTTCATAACTTTCAGCAGGATTGCCAGTCTTGTCTACAACAACTTCATTTTTCTTCTCGTCAATTTTAAAGATCACATAACGGTGTGCCTTCTTTCTTTGTAGCTCCAAGAAAGTACCTTTACAGTGATCAGCAACACCCATTCCAGAAGAAGCATTCTTCTGTGAATCAAAAGTGAATAGTGTGTGTTTGAGAATTCATAAGAAAACAGTTCTAGAAATCACTACTGATACAAACAATCAAAATAACGGTTACAAATCAGTCCGACACAAAATGTAAAAAGAGAGAAGTTTCAAAATCAACAACAGGTCACAAATATTTTCCAAAATTTGGATTATAACCAAAACTAGTTGTTTGAGTATTCAACAAATTGTGATTATTCATAGATTTACACATAAAATGCGTCAAAAGACCTCTAAATGAACTAATAAATAGAATCAGTTCTGTTGCAGCTACTATCATATGATTCTTCAAATTTTATTACCTCTATATAATCACAAAACAAAAGCAATAGATCCCTAGTCCTTTGAAAATATCAAATCTGGGGCATGGATTAGGAGCTCAAGTGAATTAAAACCAACAGGTTTTGCTCCAATTCAAGTTTCCCCAATTTTCAAATCTACACACCTCTAAACAGGTCCTCTCTAAGATCATAACCAAACTTATCAATGGCAGATAGATTACAGTAATTGCAAACCACATACAGAAAATATTCAGATCAATAAAATCCCCCCAAATATGAGAATATAATATCAAGCATCATCGATACGAAATTAGTAAGCAATTAAGTATACAGTTGATAGTAACACCCTGCAATTCGACTTAAAACCCTAGTGATATCCAATATCAGATCATAAAGTAAGAGAAATTATACAACGAGATAAATCGGGCATACCCCTCCGCGGAATCTGAACGACATGGTTGGACTTCGTTTGATGTGAATCAAAAAACCGTAATCGATCGAAGTTGAATAAATGGAGAAAGGGGGAAGTGGGTATAAGTTGGGTGGAATTAGAAAGGTAAACCACAAAATGAGAATAAAAGATGAGCGGACTGAAATTAATTAGAAGGGAAATTGAGTTGGAATTACGTCAAGATGGAGAAGATGATTGGGGCGGTGCGTAGATTCAACGCCGTGTTGATCTGAGTGGATAAACTCGTGTGCTTTCGGCTTTAGTTAACCTCGTCTCGTCTCCGCGTTTGTATCGAGATGGTGATAAATATCAAAATTTCCAATTTCTTATTTTTGTCAGAGTAAACTTCGTTTTTGGTCCTTAACGTTTAGTGTATCACATTTCATTTTTTTATTAATCTTGGTTTCAAAGTTATCTTTTGTTAAATTAGTTGTTAGACTGCCTTCACGTGCTCCTCACGTGAGGGGTATTTTTGTAATTTTCATACATTTTATATATTCTTTTATATATATTTAATTAATCCTTCTTGTCTTCTTCATATAAACATCCCCATCGACCATCTGCTCCTCACAACTCACAAGCCCTAATTTAAGTCTTAAAGCATTCGATTAACGAAGAAGAAAGCTTTAACATGAAGTAGAACAACAAGTCGATTCAGGAGTCGATTAACCTTTCCACCATTTCCTCACAAGCGTTAATCGATTCACCAGAAAGAACGTACCTGCAAATTAAGGGCTTCAATGCGGTTTACTTTTGTGGATATCCAACGACAATTCGCACATCTTGGATGAAGGAGATTCTTCATGTGCAAATTGAAAGTTAGTAATGAAATGACAATGAATTTTCTTTGAAAAAGCATTACTCAATTTGCTTGACATTGGTTTACATGGGTTGAAGGCATTTAACAGTTGTTCAATATGGTTTATATGACCATTTTGATGGCTTGAAGGTATTTGACCATTTTAAATTTAACAGTGGTTCATAATATAAATAACCAACCATTTGACATTGAATTGTATTAATTGAATGTAAATTTTGACCCACTAATTATGCAATAAGGAGAACTTTGAATTTTGACCCATTAGCCAATGTGGGAGTAGTCCACTTGGTAGAGGGATTGTCCTTTTAGATGTAGGTCCTGTGTTCAAACCCAAACAGTAGTGTAATTTAGTGTAAATATTAATTTATCGTTAAAAAAAATAATTTTGACCCATTAATTTCTATATGTTCGTGATTACCTATTAATTCCTACATATTCTTGAGTTTGAGATACGTATTGACTTGTTCAAATGCATTATGCATTAAAAATGCATTAAAAAGAATGTTAATTTGACTATGAGAATTTTGACCTATTAATTCTACCTTGTACGTGAATATGAAGAAAAGACAATGAGAATTTGATCCATTTGTCTTGGAGTACAAAGATACGCAAATAACAAAAAATACCCCTCATGTGGAGAGCATGTAAAGATAGCCTAACGGCTAATTTAACGGAAGTTAACTTTGGGACCAAGATTGAAAAGAAAATGAAATATGAGACACTAAATTGAGATTTTTGAAAAGTTGCGACTAAAATGGTTAAAATGATCAAACATTGGGGACTAAAAACGAAGTTTACTCTTCTTGTTATAACAAACACATCTTCAATATTTTTTGGGTCATGTTATGTACACCATGGTGTACCCAAGGTTAGGTACACCATGGTATAGTCAAGTACACCATGGTATAGTCAAGGACTCAAGGTATAATAATAATAAGTGTGACATCCTATGAACTTTGAGAATTGTGTTTGACAATTTGTCAAACCATAATAAATTAATTTGACCTGACCCATCTTCTCACATTTGACATCATATCCCACCTTTTTATTTCTTTACATGATTTCATTATGATCAATTCGTACTTGTCACAACCGCAACCGGTTAACGGTCAATCAGGGACGTTTGTGACAACTGCAACCGGATAACAACTGGTTGGTTCCGTACAAAGAGAAGCTTGTGAAGTACTGGATGAATGGTTGCCTCACCTATGGTGAGCATACAACCAACCGAGTTGAGGGCCAGCACGCAAAGCTTAAGAGATACTTTAACGGGACCAACAATTCGATACTCTCACTTATCCGGCTTGTAACTCAGATTGTAGAGGGACAGGAGCGTGATATCGGCAGAACTTTCGAGTTGTCACGTACCAAGGTTTATCCTCAACATAAAGATCCAGCGTATAAATACTTACTTCGGAAAGTGTCTATAAAGTGTCTCGAACTTATTGAAGCGCAAATGGCGTTGATGGAAAAGATGTGGGACGGTCTGTAAGAAGGGTCTACGTGCGGACACCAGGTACATACGTTCATAGGGATTCTGTGTGCTTATCTAGAATTGTTGTGCACCCAAATGTGAGTTTCACGGCCCCATTTAACTGTTTTAAATCTTGTTGGGAGAGATTAACATTCATGAACTATACAACTGAGATAATTAGACTTTTATATATTCCTAAAGTACTTGTAGCACACTGAATCAACAAAGTCCTTCTTATGGTACCGTCAGTATTGACGATAGCGGGAAATATATTGTAGTACTACTGGGTCTGACAAACCCCATCTGGGTCAGTCGCTCTAACACGAATGGATATCAAACGGGTGTTATATTCGTCATAAATTCAATAAGGCAAACTGAAGACAGTTGTTAGCTTCGGTGACCACCAACGTGCGAAGTTTCTTGTATGTAGCCGGCTATTTGATCTATATTAGTGATTATGCCCATTCAACTTGAACTGTTTGAAACTATAAACCTGTGAGCTCACAAACCATTGTGTTGACACTTTAGCATGTTTATTTTCAGGTCGCTGATTGGATTGCACATGCTAGGATCACCTTGAGTATGATTGTCATATGCATGAGTCATGAATACTCTTTAAACTTATTTACTTTGGTTGCGCTGTGTTTTTAGCGCTTAGACATTTATTATGTTTCAAAAACGTTTATGCTTCCGCATTACTTTCAAATTAGTCTTTTAAATTGCATGTAGAGCCTGTTCGTTTGGCTATTGTGTTCGATCCTGGGTTTGCCACGCTCCCTACAATGGTTTTTCGCGCGTGAAGTTTTTGGGGTGTGACATATTGAAAGACTTGTTAATAAAATAAAGCTTTGTTTAACCTGGTTTGAATCATCGTTCAAATCTGGAAGATTCGACTTCTGATTGGAATCTCGTGAACAATCAAAAATTGTATCAACATACCAAGTTAAATCATTTATGTAGGATTCGACTTCTGATTGGTATGTTGATACAATATTTTGAAGAACTTTGTTCTTACTGAATATACATCTTCCTTCTTTCTAAAGCTTTATATACTCAAAATATATACTTTAAGAGTTAATTACGGAATGTGTCCCTGTGGTTTGCAAATTTATTTGGAATGAGTTCAAACGTTTCAAAAATTTCATTGTGAAGCCTGTGGTTTGCATTTCTTTGCTATTTGAGTGCTCATGACTAACATAGTTAATTTTTTCTTTTAATTCAAAGGTTATTATAGTCAATTCGCACATTATGGACCTGTTATGTAAAACTAATAAAATATAAGGACTCTTTATAGTTTTAGTAAACATTAAATATTAAAATTAAAAATTAAAAAAATAGGGAATATTAAACCCTCCCCTGTCATTATCTTTACTTTCCCAACCCTCCCTCCCCTCCGGCGAGAAATCCGACAGGCACAGCGACGACGTCTTCCTCGTGTTCTCCGACGACGGTGATCCCTTGAGTAGAATCAGATGTTTTCCCAAACTTAAAAGACAAAACAAAAGGAATTGATATATTTTCAAATCCCAGCTCATAGAAACGATCCTGAGCGTCCGAAAAACCACCACCACATCCAATGTCGGCCTTTCCCTCACCCAATTAGGCTTCTCCGTCGTCGCAATCGACGCCGACGTCGGCCTCCACAACCTCGACCTCCTCCTCGGCTTCGAAAACCGCATGAATTACACCGTCGTCGCCTTGTCAAAGTTGTCAACGGCGATTGTCGCCGCTTGAAATCGGGTAGAACAACGGCACCGCCTGGCTCAGAAAAAGAGCTCGAGAACCTTGAAGCGATGGGAAAAGGGTGGACGTGAGGTCGTTCATTGCTGGGTTCGCTGGGAATAGGGACCAGGTCGTCGGAGGGGTGCGAGGTTTCCGGCAGAGTGACGGGGCAGGGGTTCGAACGGAGAGGGATGTGGGGGTCCGCCGGAGTCGCTGGAGAACGACTAGAATGTCGTCGGTTTTGATCGAGGAGTAAGGGGGCTGCTGGGTGGGTCGCCATGGGTGGTGCCAGTGACCATAAACGGATATGGTGGTGAACCCAGCGACGGTAGTAGGGATCTAGGGGGAACCAAAAGGGTAAATTTTATATATTAATATATTAAATGGTAATTACAGAAATAGTCCTTTTATATTTATAAGTTATAGAATACCCCTTGCATTTTTATAACCTTATTAATTTACATAACAAGTCCCAGATGTGTAAAATCACTATAATACCCTTCGAGTTAACAGAAAATTTTAACTTCGTTAGGCCCATAGACTCAAATAGCAAAGAAATGCAAACCACAGCCTTCGCAATAAAAATTTTAAGACATTTGGACTCATTCCAAACAAATTTGCAAACCACGGGGACGCATTCCGTAATTAACTCATACTTTAATGTGAAAGTGGTGTCAAATGATTTAGAAAGCTATCAAAGACACGATTGTAATTTGAAAATACAAAACTTACATAATTTGAGGGGCGACTCGTGTTGGTTTTGGGTTTATGGGTTAATATGATTGAACTAATCCAAACATGAAGTGTTTAATATATTACTTGTTTTAAAAATGTCTACCCTCGATCATTCGAGCATGCTTAACAGCCACATAACTCGAGCATGCTTAACGCATATAAAACCTGTTAAAAATATTTTGACGTTTATACGTCATTTCTATGCACACCGTAACATTAACACTATCTAGATGGGTTGGTCTATCCACAACCTGAAAGGTAACATTTTTATACCTAGTTAGTCGTTCATATGATCTCATAAAAAAATATAAAAAGTTAGCGATTTATGAGCCGTATGTTTGACTACTCAAATTTTATGAAACATCACTATATAAAAAAAAATGGCTATATATATATATATATTAGTCTTTAAAGGTCTAAATCATGAAGACCAATATATTATATATAACCTAGCTAAGCTAGGTAGCTCACTAAGTAAGTGTTGGAGTAATGTTTATTATTAAAGTCCATGAACGTGCATCTAAGGGTTTTAAAAAATAATGGAGACATCGCAATCGCTCACCTTCCACCCTACCACTTCCTACTTCCCAGTCGTATTTCTCATCTTAGTACTTTTCCAACACTAGTTAATGATTTTTTTTTTCTTTGGAATGGCCAACGAATCCCCGGAAAACCCGGGGAGTATTTACACCAGTTTAGCTCATTTCAGAAAAAATCAACCTCCGTAAGCGACTAGGTGGTAAAACCTGGGAGCTTAGGGATCGAACTTATGACCTCTCAGTCCCAAGTCTTCCCTCATCGCCAATAACCACTAAAACAAGTCCTAGTAGTTACTAGTTAATGAATTACAATACGAATATTAAATTAGTGGGAAAATGATTTTTCATTATAAAAATAAATAACGAACTTAAAATAAATTTGTATTCGTATGGAGAATAAATAGTACTTTTTAGAATCATAGTACAAAACGAACTACAGAACATGTAAATCAATATTACATAAATTATAAATATAACAAGATTCATGCCATCAAGACAAACAAATCGATCTTTTAGTATTGGATGAGACACGGGTTCAACATTCTTTCTTTAAAACAAATGACGAGTATGTATATATCTCTCTATGTACAACCAAAATATTATGTGTACCCCAAAATATTATGTGTACCATTGGATAATGCTCTCTGTTGGGGATTTCTGGAAATTTGTTGAGAGTTTATTGACTAATAGATTTTAAAGTCGTGTAAAATCACTTTCAGATCAAATAATTGGAGTGAGACTTCTAATGATTCGACCGCATAAAATCATAATGATTTCTAGATTTCTATTTTACCCTCTCTGTTTCTTTATTATTTTTATTTCTTTTTTTTCTTACTTATTTATATAATTTTATTTTATTATTTTTTAGTATTTTTATTATCACTATTTGTATTATTATTATTATTATTATTACTATTATTATTTATTTTTGGGTAGGGGACGGGGGTTTTATTTGTCCGTTGTGCTCATGGTTTTTATTTATTTGTATTTTTTATTTGTATTTTTGTTTATATTTTTTATTTATTTTTTATTTATATATATATATATATATATATATATATATATATATTCTATTACTTTTAACTTGGGTTTTCCTTGTCGTTTCTCTCTTCTTGTGGGTCATCTTTTTTCGGAGTTAGGGTCTTTCTGGAATCAGCATCTCTAGCTATTGTGATGGAGGTAAAAATGTCTACATCTCACCCTCCCTAGACCCTACTATTAGTCTTCTTGCTTTTAGTGAGACTTTACTGGGCACGATTGTTGTTGTTGTTGTTGTTTGTATGGTTTTTGAATGTCGTGACTTTTGAGAGGAACCAGATGAATACGTAAATCCATAATGTACGCTCAACTAGTGGGAGGAGCGTATTTGCAATTATCCAGATAACTGCAAATACGAATTTGAATAAATACTTCTAGTCCCTCAAGTTTCATTAATGCAATTTTGATCTGAAAATAAATTCTGATGCATTTTACATGAATGACTTTTATTCAAAATGAAAAAAAATTCAAACTTAAAACATTTTCAACTTGCCGCTCCTTGGACCCATCTCCTCTTCGGGGGGGGGGGGGGGGGTGCCCCCAACCCCCGCAAAGGGGATGCTGGTGGGGTGTTCATCGAATCGAATTCGATTTATTCGAATTGTTCGAATCGAATTATTCGAATTTTGAACTTCCAAAACCAAATTCGAATTCGATTAAAACCAGTCGAATGCGAATTAAATAATCATAGTCGAATTCGAATCGAATTCGAATTTATTCGAATAAATTCGAATAAGATAAATCTTTAGTTTCATAAAATTCACTTTTCAATAACTTTTTCTATAACAATGCAATAATAACTTTCAAATAATTCCAAACATATCTAAAATGATAGGTACCAAACAAGTCTGAGACAATAATAGAATTAACGACAAAACAAGTATATCAATGTACTAGATAAAAAAAACCAAAACAACAAGCCAAAGTCAAGCAAACGACAGCTCCAAATAAGCAAAAAATAAGCTATATATATAATTTGCATAATGTTAAATAAGCTCCAAAGAATACTAAAATGAGTTTATGTTAAATGTGAGCCCAAAAATACTAAAATATTGATATATAATTTGCATAATATAGATGTATATATAATTATATATATATATATATGTAATTATATAAATATATATGAAATATATATAAAATATATATTCGAATTATTCGAATCGAATCGAATTTGGAAAATCAAATTCGATTCGAATTCGACTTAATTAATCGAATCGAATTAGGATTCGATTCGAATTAATCAAATAAGGAATTCGAATTTCTTATTCGAGTTCGAATCGAGTCGAATTTCGAATTATTCGAACGGGATTCGAATAATGAACACCCATAGGTGTTGCCCCCTTGGAGCCTCTATGGCTCTATTAGTCGCGATAACATTTAAGCAAGCGTGCACTCTTGTTTAAATGGCACACATAATTTCAATTACACTAAATTATCAAACACTATCTAACCCGAGGTTACACCGGATTAAAGGTATTATTATACGCACAATAAAATAAGTTGTAGAGATATATGGTGTGACGCCCACTTCCAGACTTGGCTCCAGAAGGGGTCACTAATCGGATTTACTCATGAACACAAGGTAATAACAGAGATTACTAAGCAGCGGAAATTTTAAACTTTTATTTAATTGCCAAGTACTACAAAGTAAGAGATAATTTACATAAGGAAATACTAACTATCATTACGTTTTATTGCTATAACTATATCTATGCCAGCTTGCCATAACATTCCTTCCTTCCGATAGCTTGCCCGTCTAATCCCTTATCACCAGGGCCTTCTCATAACTAGTCGAAGCCTCACCCTGACCTGACATACATACATTTTTGGAAAAGGTCAGCTTACGCTGGTGAGTTCTATATTTTAAAAGCTTTACCTCGGTGTGAGGTTTAAAACCCTTGGACCTGCAAGATCCCTTTTTACAGACAATTATCAAGTATAATATATATCACAAATATACAATACGTAATATTCCTTAACAGGAAACACCCCCTATAAAACCATTTATCCCGCTATCCCTTCCTACAACCCCAACATTTAATACCAGTGTAAACCCTGCTAATGTATAAGCAGAGAAACCATCTTTGCGGACTGCCGAGTTTACCCCTTTAGGGTATTCCCTATAACGGTCAGTTGTCTCGCTTTCCCTTATTTGCTAACTGCCGAGTTTACCCTTCTAGGGCATTCCCTGTAACGGACAGTTGCACCGCCTTCCCTATTTGCTAACTGCCGAGTTTACCCTTCTAGAGCATTCCCTATAACGGACAGTAGCTTTTTCCCCCTTCTATTTGTAGTGGTCTCCAATCCCTTTGAGCAACACTACCTCCTAACTCCCCCCTCTGTACTACTACCTGCCCCTAGTTAAATACCCAAGTGACTTAAGATTATTAGTATGCAGTGATAAGGTCTTCATATACTGCAACAAGTGGACATCCCCCAATTTACCGTTGGTGTATGTATACATGGCGTATCCTCCACACTTCTGATATACCGGGTAACTAATATTATTATGCTTATATATAGGAAGTACCAGCGGCGTATCCACCACATAATAATAAAGCGAATGCATCACCTGTTCTCATATAATCATACATATTCACTATAACGTTTACTAATAATTCCTTTATTACTTGACTATTTAAAATTCAAAGCAATATAGCACATATAATATCACAGTTATTATAATTACGTTATAACACGTAAAAATATCATTTTCATAACACATCATATATATATATTTATCTATATATATTATCCCAAAAGCCTTTTAACAGTTTATCAATTCAAGATATTTCACGTATATGCATTTCCATAACAGTCCACGTATATATATCAATTCAATAACAATCTAACAGTTCAATATATCCATTGACAATTAGCACCTAGCAGTTTGATATATATATATTCATTTAAAGGCAATTCAACAGTTTAACACTCCAACAGTTCAGATATGCAACATTTCAGTCATAATTCATTTAAAAGCATTTTATAACACTTGTATGTATATCAGCCCGAAAACATTTAAAACATTTAAAACATTTAAAGAGTGGGCTCATAGAACTCACCTTATTTCTTTAACTCGGTTACTTGGACGGAACTTCCGCAACGATTCCCGATTTAACCTAATTTGCGTATCGTATGGCGTTAACGCAAGGTTTTATACAATAAACACTTCCTATGTTTATTTTAACATCTTATTATCTTAATAATATTCAATTATTAAGTTTATCCTTTTAAAGGTCAAAATGACCAAAATGCCCTTTAGGCAGTTATCCTTTTCTTTAATTGATAATATGAAGACGCGCATTCCTATAAGTAAACGCTCACTCCGGGATCGCCCAGTTTTGGGATGCCATTGCCCAGATGGGATGGCGACACCCCCGCTATTGCCAGAAACCCCAGTGTACAGGCGCCTACCCTTCCGGTCCGCACGAACTTCTAATAACCGATTAACTCGGTGTTTTAAATACTTTATTATTTATCCATTTTAAGCCCATATATACTTATTATATATAAAAACATGTTATCATACCAAAATTCAAGTCCCCAAACCCTCCGGATTATTTTATATTAAATAATCATATTTCGAAACCCTAATTTCATGAATTTCTCATTTTATTATCAAAACTCATTTTTATTCAAAACCGTCTTAGGGTATTATCCATTATAACATTTTATAATATCCTTTAAAATGGCAAAGCCTATTTCAAAACCGTTTACTCGATTTGGGCATAATAACGACATGAAAACCCTAATTTTTGACCCGTTTATAAAACCCATACCAAACATTTACCAAGTCTTACCAAGTCTGAAAAAAACTTAGGGCATTCTTATATAACATCATTTTAAGAGTACCTACAAAAATTCAGAGCCTAACTCCCACCCGATCACCCGAATTTGACAGTTTATGCTCAAGAACCCTAATTTTAACCTAGTTTTAGATCTCTAATCTAGACATGATATTAACTGAAATTGATTGAGGGGTTTTGTAGAGCATACCTCAAAACCTAGGACTGCTGGAGATGGCCTTCAATTACTTCACCGTTTGCTCGAATTTTGCAGAACAAGTATCGTGGACGAGGTTAGGGTTTTTAGGAGATAAACCTCGTGAATTGGCGAGTTTTAAGGCTGTGATCGATGGTCTATTTATACATACGAAGGTTGCCTATGGTCCCTCCAGGTGTGGTGATGACGAATTCGAAGAAAAACGACACGTAGGGGTTCAAACGTGGGCTGCAAGACCGAGCCAAGCCAAAATCGCGACTGCACATGGCTCGCGTATCGCGCCGGGCCAGGGGGGGCTCGCGATACGCCTGGTACTTTGACAGAATGACAGTTTTGGTCCCTGGACTTTTTATTTACATTTTCAGCCCCTGAACTCTTATCTTTCTATCATTTTATGCACTAAAACATTATGGGGCATATTTATAAAGGTTTCTAAGGCTCGGGACACTCTCGATGATATACGTATACATACGTATATATTTATATATATATTTATATATATTTTTCATTATTTACACATTTGGCCCTTTAAACTTTACAATACTTATTATTTTATGTACCGAATCACTTTAGGATAATTATTATAATACATTATAAGCCTCGGGGTACTTATAAAAGGTATAGATACGTATAATATCCGTAAGTATTCATAACTTTAAATAAATTACACTTTTAGCCCTTTAACTTTTATCTTATGCATATTAAACCCTAATCTTTTAATGTAATCATCATTTTATGTCTTACAACCTTCTTAACATATTTTTAACATTCTCGAAGGTTCATGTCACATATAACAATATATATACACATATATATTTGTATAATTACATAAATTACACTTTCTACCCTTTTATTTTCTTGTTAACTAATTAAAGCATGCATTTTCTATCGTATAACTGTTAAGCACGTATTTCATTCAAATAACATGCATATCAATTATCTTTGATATAAAATACGTATCTATCGTATTTTCTTATCTCTTTTATTAATCAACACGTATAACACTATATTTTATCGATTTATTACCCGGTAATGGGTAAACATGCACTTTTCAAACGTTTTAACACATTTAGCTTTCTAACACATATATCATGTGTATTAATACATTAATCATGTATTTATCAAATCTTGGGATGTTACATATGGAACAAAAATTCTTTTTGGATATAATAGTACTAGGATAGGAACCCGTATGTTATACGGGTTGAGTCATTATATATATATATATATATATATATATATATATATAATATATATATATAACTGAGAATTCATGCATACTTTTCTTATTACCAGATAACGTATTACATTACATTAAATAGCTAAAGTTATAATTCATAATATGGTATTGGTGTCTTTACTCTTTTTATCAAAAAAAAAAAAAATTTAGGACATGTCTCTACTTGTATATTTGGAAAATGCAAGATGAACGTGATCATGTTTAAAAAACAATCAAATCCTCAATAGCGACTAACATGAATTATGAACTGACAAACTTGAAACTTAAGTCTGTATAGAAAGTTAGATGAGTATAAAGTTTTATCAAAACTATAATGAGCACATTCTAACTGTTGAGTATAAAATCTAAATTATAATCAAAAGATTATAATGTTATTCATAAAAAAATGTTATGTTGATATACATTAGAAAACTTACAATTGTATTAGTCGCGATGTCAATATTTCCAAATTGGATGAACATGACTAATTTTGTATGGTAGGAAAAACTATTTAATATTGGATATTATGAACATGATTTTTGTCGCTTATGAATTTCTCTATAAATAGTATCACCCACAACGCAACGCTAATTGAATTTGTAAAATAGTATTAGGTATTAATTAATTAAAATATTAAACATGATTTGCTCAATTATATTTGAAAACACACTAAATAAGTGTTTATTAGTATTTTCTAAGTTTCCAAATATTTTTTAAAATGAAAATAATAATAGTTTAAAATTTATTTTTTAATAAAAATAAGATGTAAATTAATATATGATTGTTATAATTCCATAAATATAAATAGATAAAAATATATCATGATTATAAAATATGATATAATTTCCAATAAAAAAGAATTTATTAGGGAGTAGATTTGGGAGGGAAAACTTTTATGAGAATGAATCTAGTATTGACATGTGTCAACAATTGTAATTGTTTATTAGAGTAGGAAAATGTTTGGAATCGTGTTAGGAGGTAATACCATAAATTGTTTATTTTTTAAGTATAAAAAGATCTTCGGGATTTAAATGATAAATCGATCTACAAAACTATTCATTTTATATAATACTAGGATAGAACCTGTATATTATACGGGTTAAATCATTAAAAAATTATATATAATTGATAATTTATGTATACTTTTCTTATTACCGGAATAACGTTACATTACATTAAATTAAAAAGTTAAAGTTATATTTTATAATATAGCACTGGTGACTTTATCCTCCTTATAAAAAAAAATATTTGGAGCATGTATCTCTTTGTATATTTAAAAAAAGCAACATACGCCTGACCATGTTTAGAAAATGGTTGTTTAAAAAACAATCTAATTAATTTATGATTTGACAAACTTGAGACTTTAAGTCTTTATAGAAAGTTAGGTGCGTATAGAGTTTCATTAAAATTATGATTAACACAGTCTCATTGGTGAGTACAAAATCTAAATTATAATAAAATATTATAATATTACAACGATAAAATATGTTATCTCGGTATACATTAGACAACTTATAATTGAATTAGTCATGATATTTAGAATTTTCAAATTTGATGAACATCGATCATTTAATATGGTAGAAAAACTATTTATTGTGGTGTAGTGGCAAAGCTGTGTCTCACTTGAGACACAGGTTCGATTCTTACGGGCAACACTTTGGAAGGGGCATTGGCGATGAGGGGAGACTTGGGCTGAAAGGTCACAAGTTCGATCCCTGAGCTCCCAGGTTTTACCACCCGGCCGCTCGCGGAGGTGGATTTTCCCTGGAATGAGCTCAACTGGTGTAAATAGTCCCCGGGTTTTCCGGGGCATTCGTGGCCGTTCAAAAAAAAAAAGGTATGTATCTTATGAACATGATTTTTGTCAATTAATTTCTTTATAAAGAATATCATCCACAACGTTGATTGAATCTTTAAAATAATATGATGTATTTTTTTTCGAACAGCAATATGATGTATTTATTTATTAAAATATTAAATAGTATTTACTCAATTATATTTGGAAACACACTAAATAAGTGTTTATTGGTATTTTATAAGTGTTTTTAGTATTTATTAAAATGAACATAATAATAATTTATAAACATAATTTTAATTTAAAATAGGAAAATTGGATTTTAATAATATCAGTTTTACCTAATTGGCGGATAATAATACGAGTTTCGAAAATTCATCACAATAATTACGAGTTTTCTAGGTGTTGGATTCTAATGATACACCGTTAGTTTTTTACTAACGGTGTTAGTCTCTTGCTGACGTGACATCTTTTTGATTCTTTTAACCAAACTATTAAAATGCAGGGACTATTTCTGTAATTTATATGAAAAAAAAAACCTAAAATCAACCCCTTCCCGTCATATTCTTCATTGTCCGATGAGATCCAGCTCCGGCGAAGCTCCGGCGCCGTTCCTCCACCATCGCCATCCTTGCCTCGGTGAGATCCAGCTCCGGCGATACCTTCAAAGTTCAAACTCCACGCGAAGGCCGAAAATCAGATAAATTCGTCGCTGGGTTTCTCCGATGGCGGCTGCAAAGGCAATCTCCGGCGAAGGCAAGCAGAAGGCCACAGAGGTGGATAGCTCCCTCCATCCCGACGATGCTTCTGAGCTCGTCTTACTGCCGCCACCATGCACTCTTCCACCTCCCTCTCTCTAAAAACCCCTCGTTTTCTCTCTCTAAAAACCCCATCTTCCCTGATTTCGACTACCCATTTGCTGAATGAAAGATGGAAGAAAAAAGGGATGCCGGCAAAGAATCTAACGCCGGAAAGACGCCGGAGAAAGAAGTTGGATGACTGCCGGTGAATAATCAGTGACGGGAATGACGATGGCAGGGATGATGATCTGTTCTTCTCCACTTTGGGTTTTTTTTTTCTTTTAATCCAAATCTTATAAAGAATTACAAACAAGTCCTTTTATTTTATTACTTGGTTAAAACATGCCACGTAGGATCCATCTCAGCAGCCACATCAGCAACCACTAACACCGTTAGTAAAAAATAATGGTGTATCATTAGAATCCAACACCTAGAAAACTCGCATTATTGTGATGAATTTTTTATATTCGTATTATTATCCGCCAATTAGGTAAAACTTATATTATTAAAATCCAATTTTCCTTTAAATAAGATGTAAAATTAATATATGGTTGTCATAATTTCATAAATATAAATAAATAAATGAAATTATATCATGATTAGAAATAGGAAATAATTTCTAACTAAAAGGAATTTATTAGGGAGTAGATTTGGAAGGAAAACTTTTGTCAGAATGAATCTATTATTGATATGTGTCAACAATTGTAATTGTTCATTAGAGTAGAAAGTTACTAGTTATATCAAGTCGAGTATTAAATATAACTAGTATATTATAAAATGAATGATTGTATAGATTGATATCATTTAAACTAGGTTAGTAATTCTTGTACTACATGAGTTGAATTTAGATCTTACTAATAAAAAAATACAAAAAAAAAACCGATTAAAAGATTTAAAAATTATGATTGACGTAAAATCTTATAAAACATCAATTGATAACTTAATACATTAAATAAATTAATTATGATTGATAAACTTTTAGTTAGTTTCCTTAAAAATACTCAAATTATTGAGTAAATCCATCAAATCTATATTAATTTTGTCAAACTTTTAATGAAAATTTAATTTGGGCAAAATTGGTAATTAATCCTAATTGGTAATTTAATAAATTGGTAATTATTTGTGGCTTTATAATGTGATAATGTTGATGTGGACCCCCTAAAAAAAGACTAGTTACATTAAGTCGTGTATTAAATACGATGCCTTAAAATAAAATAATTAATAAGTGCATATATAATTATTATCATATTTTTTAAACATAAGTTTAAACGTAAATATATAACACCGTACATTTGTAAAATATGTTTAACCCTAATTGCATACAACCGTCGAATTACGAAACAGGACAACAAGATAATTCCTTCAGATGTGTAAAATTATGAAAATAAAATTTGAATTTTCAAATACATAAAACTTAAAAATGTAGAATGGAGGGTAATAAAAAAAATTGTTGATTTCATAAATGAGAATGAATGTTGGATTTTTAATACTTCAAATTGAGAAAAATTAGAGAGATCTTAAAAATAAAGAATAAGTTGTATGATTGAATTTTTAGCTTTGATTATATTCATCATGTATATGTATGTATATGCATATGTAGAGTTAGGATAAATTGAGAACTTTTTTGTTTTCAGAACTTTTGGGAACCACTCATTTCAAGAGGAGGGGGGGGGGGGTTCCCTATATATAAGTATATAACTAGTGGCTAAGAATGGTTCCAAAAGTTTTCAAATCAAACGGTTCTCAAATGAACCTCCACCTATATATGTATATGTATATTAGAAAGAACCGTGTTTACTTTAGCGAATAAATATAACAATCGAAATAAAAATTTAATATTTAAAAACATATTGGTAAAGTTTATAAATAATAAATAATAAAAATATTTAAGAATTATGAAATTGTACTTTAGGATAAGATGTAATTGAAATCTTATTATAATTTATTAAGTTTAAAAAATTATTAGACTAAAAAGTTTTATATTTTTTTATATTTAATTATATAATTTTATTATTTAAAATCGTTAGTGTTTAATAGAGAAAATATTGGTATTTAATAGAAGAGAGATGCCGAAAAATAAAATATGAAGTGGTGTGACCAGTTTATATGTGTCATGTGAAGAATTCGTTTTATTAGGATGGATATTCCAATTTGATACAATCTTTTGTTATTATAATACAACACACTAAGTAAAGGGTAGTTGACTTTTTGGTTTAATGACATGCAGAATGAGGGTTGGAGTTTGAGATCACATGTTCTATTCTGACTCTGGTGGTATTTTCACAGTGATAAGTTTTTTTATGAATTGATGAAATGTTGATTATGTGGTCAATGTACGAGCTTCAATTGATCGGGGACGTGCACATGCCAGCCCATGTATATGTGTATATGTATATGTATATGTAAGGTTAAAAAATAAAAAGTAATGAAATATAAAGCATTATATGCTCCCTCCCTCCCTCCCCCCCCTCCCCCCTCCCCCCTCCTGCTTCATTAGGTAGCAATTTGGAGCCACTTACTAGCGGTGGAAGCCATGGTGAAGCAGTGACTCCTTCCACCCTTAGAGCACTCAGAGTAAGATATGCATACATGTTTCATCCTTATAATTTGGACAAATATATAGAGAATGCTTTTAATCCGATGTTTCATCAGCATCTTAAAATAAAGATTAATTTTGAAGAATTTGAAGAAAATATGCATTAATAGAGAACCTAAAGGCAACTATGCATAAATATGCATATCGAGATAGGGATGAAGAATGAGATGTGAAGAGTCTTTATAAAAACTTTAGAAATTTGAAATAAATTTGTCTTTTAGCTAAATTATGAGGATGATAACGAAGAAGTTACTATGAATACTCTTATAGATTTGTATAATTTAACTATTATACTTCATTTATTGTGCATCATTAAACCATAAAAAATTTAAATTATCCAAAAGTCTTATAATAAAGTTTGAAAACTTAATCTTCCTGTAAATTAAAATATATAAAGATTGTAGAAACGTCAAAAGGTCTTTTTTAAATAAAGATTCAAGAATTAATAAATTACTTTTAAGCTAACAACATAGTCACTTTTAACTTTTATCACTTTTTTAATCACCTAACATTAAATTATCACGGTTCTCTTGCCCATGCATATTTTATATAACATTTTTATTCATATAAATTTAAAAAATATACTTCATTTTGAAAACAATTTGGTTTTCAATAAATTTACATAAAAAATAGACAAAACAATGTATACATATTTAAAGGAAAGACAAATAACACAATACTACAATGTCATTTGGGAATGGTAATGGGTCGCGTTGGAGTAATCCCAACCCCATACCCTACTAAAATAGTTTGTTTCATATTTGGCCCAAAACACGTCGGGTATCGGGTATATCCACGGGTTTCGGGTATACCCGCTAGGTATCTATTGGGTAACAATTAATTTACATTTATTATAATTAAAATAAAATATCTCAAATAACTAAACATATATACATATATATACATATTTAATAATACGTATATAACTTAGTAATATAGATACAAATAAAAACTAGATAAATGCAATCATACGATATATACTTAAAATAAATAAACAAAACAAAGAAAAACATGGCGACTATATAATCGGTTAACCAAGTATATGTTATCGAGTGATCAGGTCGGGTAAATGGGTATATCATCAATCCCATACCCGTGAAAAAATTCAAAAGTAGTCTCATACCCGATTACCTGACCCCATATCCGTCCCATGTGTGTCTGTTTTCGAATATTCCCGTTAGGTTCGGGTTTCATTGTCATCCATAAATTGTCATTAGAGAAAAAAGATCAATTATCTTTTTTTTTGAACGGCGATTTTATTAGAAAGGGGAAAAACCGGCCGAGCAAGGCGCTAAAGCCGGCCCCCAACAACACAAAACATTACATCAGAAATAGAAATTACACCATTCTTCCCAGCAAACTTTATCGTTCTTTGATCTACTATTAAACCAGAAAAAACTTAGAGATTTGATGTCCGCAATCGCCTCTTCAAGCGAAGGTTTCTTCCTCTTGAACACTAGCTCGTTCCTCAATTTCCAAATGGTCCACGTCGTGGCTCTCACAACAAGCTCCAGCATCGCTCTTTTCCGTCCGCCATACTTCCCAAAAACATCCACCGCAGCGATATCTTTAGTGTTGAAGAAAAAAACAGGAGGCGTCTTAACCCACTGGGACACAATCGACCAAACAAGGTTGGCAAACGGACATCCAGTGAAAAGGTGCTCTTCATTTTCATTACCAGAATCGCAAATAGGACAAGTAACAGAGGGAATTTGGACACCTCTGTGCTCCAAACCCATTAAAGTGGGTAATCTGCAAATGGCCATTCTCCAAAAAAATAAATTGATTTTAGGGGGAGCATTCTTACACCATCTGATGATCTCAACCTGCCCCACATCTCTAGTTTTAGCAAGAAGCTCTCTGACTTCTCTAGCCGAGAAAGACCCGTTTCCTTTTCCTTTCCAAACCCACTGATCATTTTCTTTGACAACCAAGGCATCCATGCGAATCTCTTTTTTGAGCAGTAAGGACTCAATTTTAGAAATAGAGGCCCAAACCCCTCCCCACCCTTTTCTAACAGGAACCAAACCTCTCATGGATCTATTCGAATGCAACCCGTCAATTACCCGACGCCATAAGGAACTGACCTCCGTATTATATCTCCAAAACCATTTGGATAGAAGAGCCAAGTTCGAGTCTTCCAGCGGTTTAATACCGAGACCTCCTTTATTAATTGGGAGAAATAAAACATCCCTTTTCACCCAGTGTATCCTTTTAACATTCAAATTCCCACCCCACAAAAAATTAAAACGGATACTCTCTAATTTATTTATAACCTTCAGGGGAGCTTTGAAAAGCGAGAAGTAAAATAATGGAATGCTCTCCAAAACAGATTTGACAAGAACGAGACGACCCGCTAACGATAACAAACATGCCTTCCATCTTGAGAGCTTGACCTCAAAAGCTTTAACCACCGGATCCCAGCTCCTAATGCGATTCATATTACAACCCACAGGCATACCAAGATGGACGAAAGAGTCAGGCGAAACTTTACACTTCAGCCTTGAAGCCATGAATTGCACTTCCTCCAAATCACAGTTAACCCCCAAAATAGAACATTTCCTTAAATTAACTTTGAGCCCAGAAGACAAATAAAAAGCCCTCAACATTCTGCTCAAGTTCATGATATTTGTTTCATTCCACGATCCCAAAATCAGCGCATCATCAGCGAAAAGGATGCTAGAAATCACCGGCCCACCATCGGGAATCCGAACACCATTGAAAATACCCATGTTATTCGCTTTAGCCAACATGAGCGTCAAAGCCTCCATCACTAAAAGGAATAGAAATGGTGAAAGGGGATCGCCTTGACGAAGACCCCTCTCACATTGAAATTCCCACGTAGGCGATCCATTAATCAAAACGGACGACCTAGAAGAACGAAGACAGCCCAAAATCCAAAGACGCCATTTGTCCGGGAAATGCATTTGCTCCATAATAGACATGAGAAAATCCCAATCCACCGAGTCAAAAGCTTTCTCAAAATCGATTTTAAATAACATCAACTTGTATTTGACTCTTTTACTCCAAGAGATTATTTCGTTGACCATAAGGGGACCGTCAATAATGTTTCTTTTGGAGATAAATCCCATTTGATTATCGGACACCACCTTGCCAATCACCGTTTTCAAACGATTCGCCAGCACCTTTGATATAACTTTCGTCACACATCCAACAAGGCTAATAGGTCGAAAATCGTCCAAACATTGAGGATCATTGGATTTGGGGATTAAGTGAATAAAAGAAGATCCACACCCCTTGCTTATAACCCCTTGTTCATGAAACTTTGTCAAGATAGCATAAAAATCATGTTCAAAAAGGTCCCAAAAATGCTTGAAAAAACCGAACTTAAACCCGTCCGGACCCGGAGTTTTATCGTTGCCACAAAGCCACACGGCCTCCTTGATCTCCTCAACGGAGAAGGGCCTGGTGATAAAGTCTTGCTCAGCATCCGAAAGGGTCTTGATGTCTTCACACAACATGTCAGCCCTCACCCCCTTTCTTTTTTGAAAACGCATTTTGAAAAAATTGAAAGCAGCTTTCTTGATTTCCATCGGGTTTTCAACCCAATTTCCTTCAATCCATAGCCCATTTATCCTACCAGCGGATAATTTCTGGTTCACCACCGAGTGAAAGAACTTAGAGTTCATATCCCCATCTACACACCACTTATATTTAGATTTAACCTTCAGATCCTCAGTCTCCTTCCAATCAATTCTTCTGAGCTCGGATTTTTTTTGGGCCCATTCGTTCACCTCTTCGCTCGATAAAACCCTTGATTCACCAATACTATCAAACCAATTACAGTCAAAGATAAGCGCCTTTTTTTCAGCCTCAGACCTGTCCCTAAGCTCCTTGGACCAGGCTTTAATTCCCAATTTCACCCTTCTTAATTTACCCATAAGAGTAACATCAGGTTCCCCCATAATCTTACACTCAATAATCGCCCTCTTCACCACGTCATCAATTCCATTGGCATGTAACCAGGAAGAGTAAAACCTAAAGGGAGGAGGCCCAAAATCAGCCCTGGCCAGCCTCAAGACGAGAGGCGAGTGATCCGACCAGAGACGCGGGAGAGCAAGAACCGAGGCATGAGGCCATTTTTGAAAAAACTCTTCACACACGAAAATCCTGTCTATTTTGCTAAAAGATTTACCATTACCGTGAGAGTAGGTAAATCGAAGACCTCCACCCATATGATATTCAAGCAACCCGGTTCGTTCCACAAAAGCGTTAAAACCATCAGCACCAGCCTGCACTACGTCAAAAAGTGGCTTTGGCCACGGTTTTTTTGATAACGCATAGCCACTGTTTTGAAAAAAGCGTGGCCAAAGGTAAGAAATTCTCGTTTTAGCCACACATATTTTGTACCCGTGGCCAAATATATAGCCTTTGGACCCTTTTAGCCACGTATTTTTTTGTTTATGTGACAACAACAATCAGGTGCAGTGGCTTTAGCCACTGTTTTACAAAAACATGTGGCATTTATTTGTCACACTTAAAAAAGAGTGGCGAAATGCACCAAACGGCCACGGAATTTTTATGATTTTTTATTCGTGTGACCAAAAAGGAATGTATGGCCACGCTTAAATAATGTTGTGTGACGGAAGAGTAGATTTTATTACTTAGTAAATTAAAAGAAAACAAAACTATTTATGCGTGGCTAAATGTGAGCAATGGCCACGCTTTTTACTTAGTTATGTGGCTAAAAGCTAGTACATATGGCCACTGTTATTAGGTTGTGTGACTAAATATTAGATGACTAATGGTCACGGTAGGTTGTGAGTGACAAAAATCTATTACCTATGGCCACATATATTAACCGTGACTAAATGGTAGGTTGTGAGTGACAAAATTTTATTTTATGGTCACGGTAAAATATTAAATGCGTGGCGAAAAATAGAAGTTTTGTTTCCCTCTAAAACAACGCGCTTTTTTCAATTGTACCATTAATTCGAGCGGGTTAAAATCTGCTACCCTATATATCATCATCATTGTTATTTTCCTTTTTACCGCCATCCCTTTCTTGATCTCAAATTCTCTACACCAATTCTCTCAAATTCTCTACGTACACCAATTCGTTTACACCAATTCTTGTATCAAATGGCCGATAATCAACGCTCCCTTAATTACTGGTATGTGAAGCATAACCGTATTTTTTTGGTTTACAGTAACAGGAGAAGAAGATCCTTCAAGTCCCACAAATCTGTGATTAAACACAACGATGAGAACATCCTGAAGCAACTATATGCGCAGAAGATTCCTGATTGTTTTGCCTACCATGTTGAGACAGCGAAATTATTTCGTGTCCTTGATACAAAATTCAATGAACCCGAAGAAGAAGATGAAGAAGAAGATGAAGAAGATGAAGATGAAGAAGATGATGAAGAAGATCATGAAGAAGCAGATGAAGCAGATGAAGAAGATGAAGAAGAAGAAGAAGAAGATGATGATGATGACGATGCAAGTTCATCAGGATCATACATATCCGAAGATTGCAGTGATCCGGATTATTAATTAATGGATGTTTATGTTTAATTATGAACAAATTAAGAACAATAGTTTATATGTTTATTTAGTTATGATATTAATTAGTAGTTATAATATATATATGATGGTTATAATATATGTTTATCATGTTTGATTATCTTGTGATATGGCCACTCATATTAAAACATTGGCTGCGTGACAAATTATGACAAATGGTCACGGTATATTAATTTTAGGTGGCTAAAAGAATACCAACAGTCGGCGCTTGTAATCATGATTTTTTCATTTACTTTTTCATTTACTTTATCTTTCAAATCTCCATCTACCACGCCCCTCGAGTATCGATATATACTATCTCTGTATCAGTTTTCATCATCATCTCCACCATGAC
Source organism: Deinandra increscens subsp. villosa (assembly GCA_039602395.1). Lineage (NCBI taxonomy): Eukaryota > Viridiplantae > Streptophyta > Magnoliopsida > Asterales > Asteraceae > Deinandra > Deinandra increscens. The sequence goes on along the minus strand of JBCNJP010000014.1, from coordinate 1,136,265 downwards.
CCTTTTCTCCCAGTCTTTCTCTCTCTGTTTTTCGTCCATCATCGACGGCAAAAAATGTGGAATTGGCATCATCCGTATGTGGAAAATGGTAAGTTATCATCTTCACCACTGAAATTCGATTGAAATTTTCGTCTCAGATTTGGTAATTTTATCTTGTGCAGGGAAAGATTGCACTCTGTATCTCCTGCGAGCAGATTTTAAGTTATTGTGGAAACCATGGAGACGAGGAGTCTCTAATGGTTCATACAAATGCTTTACTGCGAGCAGATTTTAAGTTATTGTGTAATTTTATAACAGTCAGCAGTAAGGGCACATGTTGAGATTTGCAGGACTTGTATTCTTCAGGTGCTTCTCTCCCTTTTGGCCCCATGTACCTGATATTTCTTCAGCCACTTCTTCACCATTTTCAGTTGATCAGAAGCAAGTGCATGTGAGAAAGCAAGAGGGACTTGTTCTCTCTTTTCACTTGATCAGAAGCAAGTGCATGTGAGAAAGCAAAAGAGGGATTTTTCTTCAGCCGCTTCTTCTCCATTTTAAGTTAGTAGTTTTTCAGTTGTAATTTTATAGATCAATGTATTAATGGAATCATAACCTTTGGATTATGTATGTAATTGTGTTTGTTAAAGCAGCAGTTGATTTTGTTTGTTTATTTTTGACTTTTATTGACTCTGGTTTGGTCAAAGAGAGGAGACCTGCAGGCACAATCAAAAAAAGGAAACACTTGACTCAAAATTAAGATCCATAATATATATTCCAGAATACATAAAGAAAAAAAAACAATTATTGTTGATACTGTAGTTTGATCAATTAATCGGTGGTTTTTCGTAATATCATTCCAGTACAGTCAGCTCTGTAGTAAACATTGTGACGTGCATCTACGGATGGCAATACATTATCGTTGTGCGGAAAAACTACCGTACTAAATTCTTCATTGGCATCGTCTTCATAATAATCTCTGTAATTTCTGGGAGGTGTCATAAAGACAATATGCAGTTTTTTATCCAGCTGGTCTTTGACGTAAAACAACTGTTGTGCTTGTGATGCGAAAATGAACGGGTCCTCCTTGTGACCTAGTCTTTTAAGGTTGACCAAAGTGTAACCAAGACTATCTTTTTTGACCCCCTGTGTATTCTCAACCCAGTCGCACATAAATAGAGGGATGGTTTTAATATGGTAATCTAGTAGCCATATCTCTTTTAAAACCCCATAGTAAGGTTTTTTTCCATAGGTTAAGACCTCGTTAGAGATGTGCATGTCATTTACCTCTACACCAACCCCGCTGTTCTGGTAAACCCTACCGTCTCGAGATTTTGTACGAAATGAATAGCCATTGATGTCATATACTTCATATTTCCTCACGCTTCTGTGCGGACCATGTGAAATCCACCTAACGGTCTCTGATATAGTTTCTGGGGACTCCGCCATCTCCTTTTCAACCTGAAATTCATAGTAGGTTCATCAGGAGAGTTCATTAGGAATAGGAAGATTATAGCTCTTCCAAAAATAAAATAAAGTTGTTCCGGACAACTCAGGTCAGTTGTTCCGGAAAGTTACAGTTCATCCGGAATTAAAACTATAAGAAAAATAGTTTCAGTTCACCAGGAAGGTTATAGTTCATCCGGATAGAAAATAGAGTTATTCCGGACAACTCAGGTCAGTTGTTCCGGAAAGTTACAGTTCATCCGGAATTAAAACTATAAGAAAAATAGTTTCAGTTGATCACCAGGAAGGTTATAGTTCATCCGGATAGAAAATAGAGTTATCCCGGACAAGTCAGGTCACTTGTTCCGGAAAGTTACAGTTCATCCGGAATTAAAACTATAAGAAAATAGTTTCAGTTCACCAGGAAGGTTATAGTTCATCCGGATAGAAAATAGAGTTGTTCCGGACAACTCAGGTCAGTTGTTCAGGAAAGTTACAGTTCATCCGGAATTAAAACAATAAGCAAATTTAGCTGACCTTGTTGCGTAACCATTTACCAAATGTTGTGCTCTGCTTCTTAGTAAGGTCATTTAGTCTACTACCAGGATGTTCCTTTTCCAAAAATTTCATGTGTTCTCTGCAATTACATGAATTGAAGTTATCTATAAAAGTTTATAATTAATTAAACAGATAAAAAAAGGTTAATAATCTAAATTACTTACTCGATATAATGCTCAATTTCAGGCGTATTTAGCAACACAAATAAATGCGCTTTCGATAGGAGCTCTGGAGAGACTTCAACTGATCTACCAGCTGACCCAGGACTTCCATCCGCACTGCTATGCTTTTTAGTTGGAACACCAATAGTTGTGATGTTTTTTTGGTATTCGCTGAGAAACTCAATCGTTTCTTCTACAATGTTCTCCTCAGCAATGCACCCTTCTGGATAAGTTTTGTTTCTCACGTGGCCCTTAATTACCTTCATACACCTTTCAAATGGATACATCCATCGAAAGCATATTGGGCCACATAATTTTACCTCCCTAGTAAGGTGCACCGTCAAATGAAGCATAACATCAAAAAATGATGGCGGGAAATATTTCTCAAGCAGGCATAGTGTGACACAAAGATCTTCTTGCAATTTGTCTAGCTCTTCGACGTTGATCTCTTTGCTGCATATTGATTTGAAAAAAAAACAGAGCCTTATAATAGCATATCTTGTCGGTTCAGGCATGACTGACCGAATTGCAATTGGCAGAAACTGTTGCATCAGCATATGATAGTCATGTGACTTGAGCCCCACAAGTTTCTTGTCCTTTAGACTAACCAAACTAGAAAAGTTAGAACAATAGCCTTGTGGAACCTTCAAGTTATACAACGTGTCACAAAACTTTTCCTTTTCATCTTTTTGTAACGTGTAACACGCTGCAGGAAGTACTATGTTGTTCTTGTTCTGTTTAGGCTGCAACTCTGGTCTTAACCCCAAAAAGTTCAGATCCTTTCTCGCTTTCAGTCCATCCTTCGTCTTTCCGGGAAGGTTGAGCAGAGTTCCAACAAGACTCTCAGCCACATTCTTTTCAATATGCATGAAATCAATGCAATGTTGGACACTATTATGCCTCCAGTATCTAAGTCTTCGAAACCATATATTGAATTTCTTCCAATATGGTGGCTTCTCTTTGTTCTTTCTTTTTCTCTTATCAATCTTCCCCCCTCTTCCGGTTGAGGTCTCTGGGATTTCTGAATCAGTACACCTTAATCCCTTTCCCCATTTGTTGCTGATAAGTTGAACTTCTTCGTATATCTGTTCTCCGGTCATAGGATCAGCAGCAACTTCCAACTCTTGTTTACCATTGAAGGCCTCTGTTTGCTTTCGGAAGGGATGCGTATATGGTAGATATCTTCTGTGACCAGCATAACACTGCTTGGCTGAGAAAGGAAGCCTAATGCATTTAGTTTCTTCCCGACATACCACACAACCACGGAATCCACTGTACGGGCAACCACAAAGTGTACCAAGTGCAGGGTAGTCATTAATCGTCCATAAAACAACTGCACGCAAAGTAAACTGTTCTTGCGCATACGCATCATATGTTTCCACACCTGCCTCGAATAACAGCTCTAAGTCATCAATTAATGGTTCCAAAAACACATCAATATCGTTTCCAGGCGCTCCCGATATTAATAACGAAAGCATGATGAACTTTCTTTTCATACACAACCATGGTGGAAGGTTGTAAATGACAGATAGAACCGGCCACACACTGTGATTTCTGTTACCTCTATTTACGTCGACCCCATCAGTTGAAATGCCAAGACGAAGACTTCTAGGATCGTCAGCGATTTCGGGATATTTGTCATCGATGGCTTTCCATGCCGGTGAATCGGATGGGTGTCGTAACACACCGGGTGTTTTGGAACTGGTGGCATGCCATCTTAGATCCTCCGCTGTGGTTTTCACTTGAAACAGTCGTTTCAATCTTGGAATGATGGGGAAATACCACATTACCTTTGCAGGAGTATTGTCGTATAGTTTCTTAGTCCTCTCATCCACCTTCCACCTGGACTCACCACAAGTTGGACATACAGTTAGGTCCTTGTTCTCCTTCCTGTACAGAATACAATCATTGATACACACATGTATCTTGGTGTACCCTGCACCCATTGACTTCAAAATCTTCTTGGCCTCATATGTATTCTTCACAATCTCATTACCTTCAGGTAGCATCTGTTTCAGCAAAACTAAAAGTTCATTAAAAAATTTATCTGATCCCCCATGCTTAGTCTTCAAGTTCAGTAGTTGAACCAAGGCAGATAACTTTGTGAAGGTATGGCATCCTTCATACAGAGGCTTCTCAGCATCCATGAGTCGTTCTTGAAACTTCTCATGGTCCTCATCGAAATTTTCTTCAGTAGCTCTGACCATTTTTATTGTTTCGGCTGCATCCAATGGAACTCCGGAATCGAAAAATGATTCCGTGTGAAGCTCCTCTCCTGCGGGCTCGTCTATCTCTCCATGTTTAATCCACCTTCTATAAGTCTGATCGAATCCCTTTGAAAACAAATGAAATTCTACATCATCAGCCTTAAAAGAGTAATGGTTTAGACAATTAACACAGGGACATGGAATTTCATTACTCTCCAAATTGGTAACTGCAAACAATAAGAATGATTTAACTCCATCGGCATATGATTGCGTGGTTCTACTGGTTTTCATCCAAGACTTATCCATGTTTGTTTTGCAAACAGATACAACAACAAATTAAGATGATTAAAAACGATCAATACTGAAAATCCTTTTCAATAATCTTTACTGTGAACCTGTTTATTGGAGAAGTAATAGGACGGAGGGAAAATTCTGTCGATTGATATGTGAAATTTTCAATTGAGTTCGCTCTAATTTACCCCGCCTCTTTTAATATTTAGCGGGCCCAGTTAGAATCATATTTAAATAAATTAAAACGAAAATTACTCTTGATCCTGAGAAACTCTAGTTCATCCGGTTCTATTACTGAATAACTCTTTATAATCCTGAAGAACTCTAGTTCATCTTCCCTCAATCCTCATGAACTCAGTGGGTAATTTTGACTTTCTTCGTTTAATTTTGACTTCTTAATTTGATTCAAGAGATCGTGTGACAGTAATTTCGGATAATTTCAGATCGTGTGATTAAAATATTAGTGGTTTTTTGATATCGTGTAGGAATTTCAGTTGGAGAACGTGTGAAAATAATTTTTGTAGGATAACCAAAAGTCCAACAATTATAATGTGCAGTCCTCATGAACTCAGTGGGTAATTTTGTAATTAATCAAATAAGACCTATGGTATACTCTAGTGATTACACATCTGATAAGACGCATACTCAAGTGATTTGCACATATAACCATACCACTTGATCAGTAATGAGAAACTTCTCACCTCCAACATCAAAACCTTTTCAAAATCCTTATCAAACCTTTTCTCAAAATCCTTAAGAAACCCTTTCTCAAAACACTCAAATCCTTCTGAAAATGGCAAGCTTGAAAGAATTAGTTGAACATTATTTGAAGCTAAAGATTGTTGCTACCCTGGACAGGTACGAGGTGATTATCAGGGCAGAGAGACAGAGTGTCTTAGACGGGATGGCCCTGCTCAACCAGGTACTTACAGAGCCACCAAGTCCATCAAGATACCAGATGGCTACTTTTCTGGTAGAAGAGATACGCGTCTCCGATGCCAGACTTCAAATGTTGGTTCAACAGAGGCAAGAAGCAATGAGTAGGCATTTGGAGTTGATGAAGGAGATGGAATCTAGGTTCCCGTGAACCTCAACATGCAACTGCTCTGTTTCTTTTTTTTTTAGGAATGAACATGTAAATTAGGAAACAATTTTGTGTATGGAATTGGAATCAGTAGTATGAAATCCACTTATTGTTATATACTTGTTTATCTATATCTATTTTTGTTTATTAAATCAATCTGTTAAACAAAAACCCTAATCCTCGAAAACAGAGACGATCAAAAACCCTAAACACAAAAAAACAGAACCCCCATTTCCGATTGAAAGATGGAATTTTCATTTTCAAAATTAGAAAACTAGAAAACATGTTCAAATCAACTGTTTTCTATCTCTACATTACATTAGATTTCCGTCGACGATGCGTTGGAGCAGACGGCGACGGAGGTAACGGAGGAGAGGTCGAGCGGTTGTGCGTATAAACCCTAAAAAGTGAACGCCCATTTTCTTTTGTATATATTTGGAAAACGAAAATATAAAACAGAAAACAGTAAAAAAGGTGTTTTCCATTTTTAGTTAAAATTTAGAAAACACTATTTTCTGTTTTCCTAGAAAACAGTAAAAAAGGTGTTTTCCATTTTTAGTTAAAATTCAGAAAACACTATTTTCTGTTTTCCTTGTTTTCTTGGAAAACAGAAATGGAAAACACCCCCTGTTTTCCACAACTAAACGCCCCCTTAAATTTTGGGGAATTATAATTCTAAATAAATTATATAAAAAGATTTAAGATAAAAATTAAATAATGGGTCAATTTGGGGTCAAATGGGTCAATTTGATGTGTTTAGGACCAATGAGTCCCAATAAGGTGTGTAAGTAACCAATAAGTTGTGTTTAGAACCAATGATGGCCCAATTGGTGTGTATGTAACCAATAAGTTGTGTTTAGAACCAATGATGGGCCAATAAGGTGTGTATGTAACAAATAAGTTGTGTTTAGGACCAATGGGACCCAATAAGGTGAGTTTAGGGGAAACGAGGGCCAGTTGGGACCAATGAGTCCCAGTAAGGTGTGTATGTAACCAATAGGCATGTTTAGGACCAATGATGGCCCAATAAGGTGTGTATGTAACCAATAAGCATGTTTAGGACCAATGATGGCCCAATAAGGTGTATGTAACCAATAAGTTGTGTTTAGGACCAATGAGACCCAATAAGGTGAGTTTAGGGGAAACGAGGGCCAGTTGGGACCAATGAGTCCCAGTAAGGTGTGTATGTAACCAATAGGCATGTTTAGGACCAATGATGGCCCAATAAGGTGTGTATGTAACAAATAAGTTGTGTTTAGGACCAATGAGACCCAATAAGGTGTATGTAACAAATAAGTTGTGTTTAGGACCAATGAGACCCAATAAGGTGTATGTAACAAATAAGTTGTGTTTAGGACCAATGAGACCCAATAAGGTGTGTTTAGGGGAAACGAGGGCCTGTTGGGACCAATGAGTCCCAGTAAGGTGTGTATGTAACCAATAAGCATGTTTAGGAGCAATGATGGCCCAATAAGGTGTGTATGTAACAAATAAGTTTTGTTTAGGACCAATGAGACCCAATAAGGTGTGTTTAGGGGAAACGAGGGCCAGTTGGGGCCAATGAGTCCCAGTAGGGTGTGTTTAGGGGAAACGAGGGTCAGTTGGGACCAATGAGTCCCAATAAGGTGTGTATGTAACCAATAGGCATGTTTAGGAGCAATGATGGCCCAATAAGGTGTGTATGTAACCAATAAGCATGTTTAGGACCAATGAGTCCCAATAAGGTGTGTTTAGGGGAAACGAGGGCCATCTGGGACCAATTAGTCCCAATATTAAGGTGTGTATGACGTAACCAATAGGCATATATGTTTAGGACCAATGATGGCCCAATAAGGTGTGTATCTACCAAATAAGTTGTGTTTAGGACCAATGAGACCCAATAAGGTGAGTTTAGGGGAAACGAGGGCCAATTGGGAGCAATTAGTCCCAATAAGGTGTGTATGTAACCAATAAGCATGTTTAGGACCAATGATGGCACAATAAGGTGTGTATGTAACAAATAAGTTGTGTTTAGGACCAATGAGACCCAATAAGGCGTGTTTAGGGGAAACGAGGGCCAGTTGGGACCAATGAGTCCCAGTAAGGTGTGTATGTAACCAATAAGCATGGTTAGGACCAATGACGGCCCAATAAGGTGTGTTTAGGGGCAATGAGGGTCATTTTAGGATACAATTATCATTAAATTTATTGCTTAGTATTCCATTTTACATTTAAAGATTATTTTAAAGGTATGTTTAAAATAAAGTTAAATACGATTTGCGTTCCTGTGGTTTGGTGGTTTTAACTTTTTGAGTCCATGTTAACTCTTTAAAATTCAAGATAAATCGTATTAATTGAGTTTATATTAAATCCGATAAATGCTGTCACGTCCTTATTAGCTGAGATGTTTTCACCCGGATCGATCCTATTAATCCCCAAATTACTTCCCACCATTTTTCAAATTTCCCAAAATTCATTGATCAGTTCCTATTCAACTCCCTCTAACCAAAACTTTATCACCAAAACGATTCATTACTCTCTTCTTCCATATATCACTAAAAGTTCATCTACCTAATTGATTGATCAGTTCCGGATTCATCACACTATCATCTTCAGAAGATCACTACCTAATTCCCGTCAGTATATATTAATTTCACTGTCATCTTCAGTAGATCATTTTCATCTCAATTATTTCATCTTAATTATTCCATCGCATTTATTTCATTAATTCTCTATTTATTTCACTGTCATCTACAGGATTCATCTGATTTAACAATGGAAATTGAAGGTGAAGCATATGACAATGAATATAATTATTCGGAAGATGATGAAATGTATAACAATGCCGATCAATCGGATAATGAAGAGGAAATGGATAACAATACTGACGATGATTCGGGTGAAGAGGACATGGAAAACATTGATGCCCAAGTCGAAAATGATGCCCAAGTTGATACCCAAGTAGTCGACAATGAGAATGTGGAAGCCTCTGCTCCCCAAGCAAACAAGAGGGGGATGACGCGGTTGGTACAGTGGCGTGCCAGATTTGAGAAAAATGGTGAGGAAAAATGGCCACTAACATTTGATGCGCTGGGAAGGGTTGGCGGGGTCCATAGACCAAAATTTTCGAGTTTTATGGGAGACATTGTAAGGGCAGGGGTTGGATTGAGGTATCTAGAATGGAGGAAGGTGCCAATAGAGGACAAGAACAAAATGTGGGCAGCGATTCAGGTTATGAAACAGATTAAACATTTTCTCATATTAGGTTTGTTATTGAATTCCATGCGACTAAAATATCCTGTCATATGTTATTTTTTTAGAAATATTTCAAAATTGAAGACTTTCGAAGGAGAGCTATAATGGTACGGCTTGGTGGGTTGCTAAGGAGTTTTAGAAGAAATATGTTGGAAAAACACATTCGTCCCAACCTAGCAAAACCCACCGTGCTTGAGAAAGTTCCAAAGATGTATCGCACTATTGTGAAAAAGGAAGACTGGGACAGATTTGTAGCATATACAAGATCTGAAGAATTCGAGGTTTTTATTCAATTCAAACTGCAGATTTCATTAAGTAAGCTAATAAGTGTTAATTAATGAGATTATAATTATATATCCTACTGTTCTGTTGGAAAGGCTGCGTCAAAGATTGGAAAAGAGGTTCGAGCAAATTATACTTATGATCATTCAATGGGGCGGGGAGGATACGTCTTTCTGAGAGAAAAACTGGTAATAAGCTAAGTGTGTTACACCCAGTCATGGTTAAGAACGTTTATGTTTCAAGTCTGATATATATTATTATTATAATACAAGGTACAAAACAAAGAAATTGCAGCTGATGATTGCCCCTCTCGAGCGTTTATGTGGAGGAAAGGAAGGGTAAATAAAGAGGGGGAATACAAAACCCCTGTGGTGAAGGGCATAGCAGATGATATAGTAAGTTTAATTGCTATATATATACCTAATTATTCACATGTTAAAAATTAACAGCACCTCATTAAATTAACTAAATTATATTACTGCAGGCCGAGAATGAAACAAAGATAAATGCGGGATCTGTGACAGTAGAACCGGGAACGGATGCCCTGACACTGGTCCTTGGCAAGGAAAGGGGTGGATACCTAAAAGGTATTGGGTATGGAGTGACTTCCCGTGGATATTGGGGTGCTCCAAAAGGGCGATCAAAAGAACGGATCGAAAAACTTGAGGCGGAACTAATAAATGAAAGACAGCTGCGTGAGAAAAAGGATCAAGAGGTTGAGCGCCTCACTGATATGGTTAAATCACAGGATGAGAGAATTGATAAGCTTATGGCGGCTATGGAGTCTGTGATTCAAGATAAACAAGTTCATAGAGCGTCTGTAAGGGACAAACTATATATATATATATATATATATATATTTATTTATTAATTAATTAACTAATTGAATTAATTGTACATAGGACATGATCAATTCTGCGCGCAATACATCGCGGAAACAATCTACTCAATCAAACTCATCTCAAAGGTCGGCCGATAAGGTACGGATTTGAAACAGTTCTGAATTTGAGTTGATCTGGAAGATTCTAGTTCATCTGGATGAACATGCGTCTCTACTTATAGTTCATCCGGATAGTTAGAGTTCATCCGGATAGTTAAAGTTCCTCAGGATAGGTAAGGTTCATCAGGATAGTAAAAAGTTCATCAGGATAGTTAGAGTTCATCGGGATAGTTAGAGTTGATCCGGAAGATTCTAGCTAGTTCATCTGGATGAACATGCGTCCCTAGTTATAGTTCACCGTGTTGGTTATAGTTCATCCGGATAGTTATAGTTCAGCAGTATAGGTAAAGTTCATCAGGATAGTCAAAGTTCATCAGGATAGTTAGAGTTGTTCCGGAATATAATTAATAATTAACTGTGCCGGCTATGATAAGTTCATCAGGATAGTTAAAGTTCATCAGGATAGTTAACTAATGTTTAGCCGGTTATGATCGATATGATTTTATTAATTAATTGAATTGTAGGTCTCTTCTGCGACTCTATCACAACACACTCCTACATCTACAACAGCGTCGCAAAAGGAAAGGGTAACTATTTTAATTTACACAGTTGTGTACTTCCCTTATAACTAATTGCTATATGATCATTTAATTAAATGCTGATGCTGTCTTTAGGTGAGAAAGAGAAAAATGACAGAAGCAGCAGCTGCTGCAGCCAGTGATGCTGGGGCATCAGAGCAGGAAGTGGTATATATATATATATATAATTAATTTAGAAATTTGACAAATCGCTTTGACGTTATCGTTAATTAATATATATGTTACTAATCAGTTAATTACATGGTGTCAATTTAGGAAAAGAATAAGAGACATGCAAAACCTGCAGCTCCTAAGAAGAGTGATCTTCAGTTGGAAAAACCAAATAATTATGATGCCATTGCAGCTGCTACCGATCTGCAGCCAGTAATCCAAGAGGTATATAGATTAGTATATACCACAATTTTTGTATTCTATTTTTTACTTTAATTAATTAATTGTTTATATATATGCTATAATTAATATTATTATTATTATTATTGTTATGTCACTTCTGATCAGGGGAGCCAAACTGCGACGTTGCACATGGAGGGGGATCCACTGAACGTCGTGGGAATGGCTGAATTATTACCAAAACAAAAAGATGAGAAGATTCATGGAAGTCCATTAGCTCCTGGTTGCCGTAGAATTAGAGTTTATCAGGTCAAAAAGGGTGCAACATTTTTACCATTCCCAGTAGATGGTAAAACAACGCTTTCGGAGGTTGAAAATAAATATATTATTGCATGGCCGATGAACCGAATGATCCTTCATTCTAATAACAAGTCAGATAGATCACAGCCGGTTGATCATTCTACGGTGCAAAAAGTATTGGAACAACCACAGGTAATTACTACATTAATTAATCGTATCCGCTAATTAATTAACTTTATATATATATATATATATTATATATATATATCTGATCGGTTTTATTTGTCATGTTTCCAGGTAAATAATGATCGGAAAAAGATGCCGAAAGTGTACGTAACACCAAACCAGCTGAAGAATCAAAATGTGATAAATAGAAAAATCACACGGCACCAGCAGAAGCAGCTGATCAGCACGGACAAGAAATTATAATTAATTATTATAGAAATTAAACTTTGATTAGCTAGTGTCGTATGTTATCTTTTTGAACAGCGTCATGATTAGTGTATGTACATTAATTTTTAATTATAATATATGATTTTTAAGGTTTCTCTATACTAATTAATTAATATATAATTAATTGTAATTAATTAAGAAAATATATGTGACCATATATATAATACCAAAGGCCACACTTTTTATATTTTAACGTGGCCGTTGCCACCATTTGGCCACGCTTATTGGGACAAATTATCTGATTTCAACTACCCTTTGGCCACTTTTTTTTTTCCAATTATATGTGGCTAAAACACAAATATACGTGACCATATAATACCAAAGGTCACGCTTTTTATATCTTAACGTGGTCGTTGCCACCATTTGGCCACGCGTATTGGGACAAAATATCTGATTTCAACTACCCTTTAGCCACTTTTTTTTTCCAAATATATGTGGCTAAAACATAAATATACGTGACCATATAATACCAAAGGCCACGCTTTTTATATTTTAATGTGGCAGTTGCCACCCTTTGGCCACGCTTATTGGGACAAAATTTATGATTTCAGCAACCCATTTGGCCACGTTTTTTCATATCATATGTGGCTAAAACACAAATATACGTGACCATATAATACCAAAGGCCACGCTATTCATATTTTAACGTGGCGGTTGCCACCCTTTGGCCACGCGTATTGGGACAAAAATTATAATTTCAGCAACCCATTTGGCCACGTTTTTTTATAACATATGTGGCTAAAACACAAATATACGTGACCATATAATACCAAAGGCCACGCCATTCATATTTTAACGTGGCCGTTGCCACCCTTTGGCCACTCGTACTGTGACAAAATGTATGATTTCAACAACCCTTTGGCCACGTATTTTTATAATGTATGTGGCTAAAACACGAATATACGTGACCATAAAATACCAAAGGCCACGTTAACCAAACACATGTGGCCGTTGGAACCCTTTCACCACGCTTTTCTGAAGAATTGTTTGATTACAACAACAAATATTGGTACCCTTTAGCCACGCTTATAGGTGGCTTCAGCCACTGATATTGTAACGTGGCCGTAGGGTACATATGGTGACGGCACCTATGGTGTCGTTTGGAATGGAAAAAAAAAACGTGACAAAACACCTTTTGTCACGGTTTTTTTCCGTGGCCAAAGGTGAATTTTGACGTAGTGCTGTTGAAATTCCGACCACAGCCTTTCTTCTTCGAATCTAACTTCATTGAAATCACCTGCCATAACCCACATACCATCGATTGACCATCTCAAGGCACACAGACGATCCCAAAGTCTCCTTTTGTCCCTCAGTTCATGCGGAGAGTAAATATTTGCAATGTTAAGTTTCAACTTTTGACCCAACACCACCCCGGAGACCACCATAAAACGATCCTCCTTAATCACTCCAGTAACCGAAAAGCAAGCCGGGTTCCACAAACAAGCCACCCCACCCGACCTTCCGTTTGAATTTACCCAATCACTCGAAGCCCCCCTACGGCCCCAAAACCTATCGAAGGGGATTCTATTACCATCAAGGAATTGAGTTTCCTGCAAACAAACAAACTGCACACGATACTCCGATCTCAATTTAGAAACCCAGCGATGCTTACAAGCATCACCAGCCCCACAGATATTAACAGAAAGAAGCTCCATTACAGGAAACCCATTGACTCCTCCTCCATTAATTGATCTCGAACCAACTCTCTGTGAGCACCGAGTCGAATATTCACACCTTCAGCAATCTGAATCGTATTATCGATTTCAACCTCCCTCTCACGAATATTCCTCTCGTTCTCCATATCTTCCACCTCCTTGCACGCTCTAACTCTGAGTGCTTCAATAACTTCATCCGCTAGACGAACGTCGGAGTCTCCAAGGCTGGGTGAGATAACCCTATTCTCCAAAATTACCGATTTACCCCCCCCCCCCCCCGAACAATTTTAGACCCCAATGAACGAGTGGCCATGGACAAGGTATTAACAGAATGGGCTGGGGAGCTAGGCCCAGGATTCGGAGGCCCATAATCAGATCCATCCACCTCATTGGGCTCCCACGAGGAGACCGACCCACTCTGAGACTTTGTGGCCCCACATGCCGCCATTCTACTGCCATCTCCAGTTTTCCAGGCGACATCATCATAGTTCCTAGAATCATGCATGCATAACGGTTCATCTGGCTCCGGCGACCTTTCCTGTTCCTCCGATTCCGGCCTCGAGACTTCCGATCTAATCTTAGGAGGTTCCCATTCCGAGATCGCCGTTATGAAGTCCGGCAGCCATTCCTCCTGGTACTCCGTCACCCCGCATTCAAATTTCCTTCCTTGCCAACCGACCATAACACTAGCAGAAACTTTAACACAATCATTGACGATGATAGCGATTCCGCTTCGATTCATTATCCCATCATTAACATCGGCATCGGAATTATGCACCACCGTTCCGAACAGTCCGCCGATTTGATCAATGATACTCCCATCCCATAACTGGGGAGGAAGCCCCCAAATTCTGATCCAAGCTATTCTTTCAAATCCATACGATTGTCCTCTCCAAACAGAGAGTTTAGAAAACCAGGCCTCCCACCTCTTCCTGTCTTCCAAGAAATCAGCCGCCTCTCCCGGATTGAGAAAAGTAAGAAGCACCATGAAACCACCCAGGTAACGAATCTTGAAAGTACCAAACTTTTCATTGCCAGGAATCTTATCCAAACAACAAAGATGATTGAGATCCAAGGCTTTACCCAATAAGGCACTCCCCGTCCATGCACTGAATGCCGGTGTAACCTTGTGACCCACATCGATGCTTTTATGAGAAGAGGGACGTCGGGGGCAACCCCCGGCCGCGACTTCCGCGAAGGTTTTTCTTCCCGGAGCCGGATCCGGCCCAATGCGGTCAAAAACCGATACACTAGCTCCCACCACTTCCTTCACTTTTTTAACCACCCTTTCGGGAAGATTAAGCGTTACCGGAGCTCCATCCCTGTCATACTTCTCGAGGTTAACAGTAAGATTCTCCTTCCCAATCCTGACCTTGTTTAAAACTCTCTCCAGGTCCCATCTATCCTTGACCTCCTTGAACTTGATGAAACCAAACCTCTCTCCGGCCTTGTTCCTTCTTCTGGAAATGAAAATGTCCGACACCCTACCAAACTGTTTGCATTCCTCCTCCAATCTCTCTCTAGAACATCCATCAGGGATCTTGGACACATAGTAAGAGATAGTCTCCTTTCCACCCTCACTACCTCTATGTCCCTTTTTCATGTTCCGATCTCTTCTTTGCACCACCTTCCATTCTTTGTCCGCCATTATTTCTCTTGGAAAGCAAGACGACATAAACGACAATCCCAACGCCCCGATAGGAACAACTCGTACAACCAAAATCAAACAGCCCAATGGAGGATACGATCCGCAGTGAGGATGGGACGAACCCTAACAAAACCCACTGAGGAGATCACTAACCCACTGGGTTGCGACGATGGCTATCACAGGCGTACTAGCGGGGCTGAGACACGCCGGAAAAGGAGCAGCCGGAAACCTCTCTCTCTCTCTCTCTCTCTCTCTCACACACACACACACAAAAGAGTTATAGTACATTAAACGGTTGTTCTACATTAATGTTTTATAGGACAAAACTGTTTTTGACAATAAGAAGTAACTGGATAAGCAATTAGTAAGAAAATTTATAAATCTTAATTATGTAAACAATTAATTTCTTGTTTATTGAAAGGCTAAATTACGATAATCGTCCCTATGGTTTGCCCAAATTTCACCTTTCGTCCTTAGGTTTAAAAAATTAGAGCTACGGTCCGAAAGCTTGCTCTTTTGTAACACCTTTAGTCGCTAACGCTAACCGTCGTTAGATTTTTTCGAACCTCAAGCACCACCTTTATTGTCGCCGCCATCCCTGCTGCCACAGATTTTTTAAAAGTAAAAGGGTATGGGTATAATTGTCAATTTACACTGGCTTAACGGAAAAATCTAACGACATTTAGCATCAAGGACTAAAGTGCAAACCTTCAGACCATTGCCTTAAGTTTTGAAACCTAGGGACGAAATGTGATATTTGGACAAACCACAGGAACGATTCCCGTAATTTACTCTTAATTAAATTTTCAATTTTTTTTACTTTATATGATTTCATAAAATTTTATTAGAACTTAACTCTATATGTTACTTCATAAAGTATTTGAAAGTGTCTATGTTAGAATGTTGACATTCCTCGCGCATAACACAAGTGCCTCTTTACTATGTTAAAGTAATCTCCTTTTATATATATATATATATATATATATATATATATATATATATATATATGGAGAGGATCATTTGAGAACTAATTGGTTTAGAGAACTATTCTGAGCCACTAGTTATATATGAGGAAATCCCCCCCATGAATTTGAGTGGTTTCCCCCTGAAAATTAGTGGCCCAGAATGGTTATCAAAAGTTCTCAAAACCAATTGGTTCTCATTTGAACCTAACCCTATATATATATATATATATATATATATATATATATATACCTGCGAAAACTCTTTTTTTTTGCGAAAACCTAAAAACTAACACTAAAACCTTCATAACTTTTACATACGTTAATATTTTTCTATGAAACTTGCACCAAAAATCTTAAAATTCTATTGTCTTTGATTCTGGAAAAGAAATTGATATTTCGAAAAAGAAAAAAAATAGTGCACATGTGTATTATTAGTGCACATGTGCACCATTTTCATTAGTACTACACAAATGAGAATTGTCATGCGAAAACATATTGTTTAGGTTAAAAACACTAAAATATTTTTAGAACTAATGATAATTCTACATATGTACTATAACTATTAGTTATAGTGCACATGTGTAGCATAAAATTTAAAAAAGTTTAAAACGTTAAATCTATTTTCAGAGTTAAAAATAACACAATTATAAGATTTATGGTGCAATTTCTTTTTTAAAATATTAATTTATACGACACGTATAAAGTGTTATTTTATTAGTGCACATGTGCACTAGTAAAAAACCACGAAAAGCTAACAAAATTATAATGTATTTGGTGCGATTTTTCTAAAAAATATATTAACGCGTACTATATGTGTGAGTTTTATTATTAGTGCACATGTGCACTAATAATAAAACGACGAGACGTTAAAGTTTTTTTTTAAATTTTTTTCCAGAATTAAATAACTCATAATTCTAAGGTTCTTGGTGCAAATGTTTTTAAAAAATATGATCGTATGAAAAAGTTATGAAGGTTTTAGTATTAGTTTTTAGGTTTTCGCAAAAAGATGTGGTTTTTACATGATCTTTACCCTATATATATATATATATGAAGGATAAAATGAAAACCTCTCCGAGTTTGGAAAACCGTGAAATTCAAGCTAAAAAATTCGATTTTTGTTCCAATTTTTTTGTGGTGATTCTCTAAGTTAAAAAAACACCTTTTATGCAAATAAGTAAAAAAAAACGCCTAGTAAATTTTTTTTTTAAATATTTTATAACTGATGTTACAGCATGACGGCGACGGCGATGATGATGGTGATGATGACGGCCATGGCAACGACAAACATGCTCATGACGACGACGACCATGGTGATGACGACGAGTATGAGGCGTATGATGATGTTCAAGACGATGACTAGTTTTTTTTTTGTTTTGTAGAGCTTTAGAACTTTTAAAAAAATGTAAGTTTTATATTTTAATAAAATTTGTTGTTTAGTTTTATTTAATAATTAAAAAAAAAAGTAATTGAGTAATGTTAACAAATGATGAGTTGGGGGGTTATATGGGGGTTACCACTACACTTTTTCTATAACCCCCTATGATGAGGTGACAACCACATATCACATAACCCCATGAGTGAGGGGTTACCACTACACATAACCTAATAAATATTTGGTCTATAATACTATTACAAAAACTATTAAAAAATTGTTAACGAACATCAAATTTGGAGCGATCAATATGGGACGTTGATGATAAACTTTTGGAATTAAATCGATTTATATTTATAATTGATGGTGACTATTTTTTTTTTTTTTTTTGAACGGCCAACGAATGCCCCGGAAAACCCGGGGACTATTTACACCAGTTGAGCTCATTCCAGGAAAAATCCACCTCCGCGAGCGGCCGGGTGGTAAAACCTGGGAGCTCAGGGATCGAACTTGTGACCTTACAGCCCCAAGTCTCCCCTCATCGCCAATGCCCCTTCCAAAGTGTTGCCCGTAAGAATCGAACCTGTGTCTCAAGTAGAGAACATAGGCTTCTTACCACTACACCACAATGGAAGTTAAAAATAAAACTAAACATATCTAATATGTTTAAAAAAAGTAATGAAAAGAAAGAAAAATTATTATAACTTTATTTGATAACTAGAAACAACAGAATTTTCTGAATTTATTTATCGTATAGTGAGTATTATACCAAATAAATGCATGTTTACTTTTAATAATATGAATTATTGCTGTCCAAAAATCTTCCTACTCTAATAAATGATTACAAATGTTGACACATGTCAACACTATATTTATCCTCATAAAAGTTTTCTCACCCAAATCTACTCCCTAAATAATTATTTTTTATTGGAAATTATATACTATTTTATAATTAATCATGATATATTTGTATTTATTTATATTATGTAATTATGACGACCATATATTAATTTTTATCTTATTTTTATTTAAAATTATTTTTTTATAAACTATTATTATTTTTATTTTATTAAATATATAAAAAAACTTATAAAATACTTAAAAAACTTATTTAGTGTGTTTTCAAAAATAATTGAGCAAATCATATTTAATATTTTAATAATTGAATACCTAATATTATTTTACAGATTCAATCAACATTGTGGATAATACTTTTTATAAAGAAATTCACAAACGACAAAAATTATGTTCATAAGATCCAATATTAAATATTTTTCTTCCATATCAAATGATCAATGTTCATCCAATTTGAGAATTTTAAACATGATGACTAATTCAATTGTAAGTTTCCTAATGTATACCAAAATAACATTTTTTTTATTGATATAACATTATAATATTGATTATAATTTAGATTTTATATGTGTTCATTATAATCTTAATCAAACTTTATACTCACCTAACTTTCTACAAAGACTTAAAGTCTCAAGTTTGTTAAATCATAAATTAATGTTAGTTGGTATTCTGGGTCAGATTATTTTTTTTAACAATCATTTTCAAATATACAAGTAGAGACATGGGCTATAAATATAGTTGGTAAAGTCACCACTACCATATGATGAATTATAATTTTAACTCTTTATTTAATGTGATGTAATAGGTTATTCTGGTAATAAGAAAAGTATGCAATTATCAATTATATATATTTTTAATGATTCAACCCGTATAATATACGAGTTCTATCCTAGTATATATATTAAAAAGTGACAAGTTTTGTATGTGTTTGACTTGAAATAGTCAGCCTAACTTTGCTGCTATATGTATATATATATACGCCGCTGCCAAATTCTGTCTACACTTTAAACTCATCACCTCGAACCATCGTCATGCCCCCTCCTTGTTTACACCGTCAGCAAAACTACAAATTAATAAATAAATAAATATTGATATAATATTAGTATAAAACGTACACTTGTTTTAAGTGTTAGCCAATGAAGACCAGCAAATACAAATACAAATACAAATACAATTATGTTCAATTTTAATTTCTTAGCTATATAAAATTAGACGGTATATGTTCCCTTCTAGCATTTATTCAATATCGATCTATCCCTTGTTATACTTATATATCATAAGAAACTAAAAAATACTTAAAATTTTATTCAGATCCAACTTTAAATTATCACATCAACTCAACTAATAAGACTCACGTTTTCATCAAATATCCACTAAAGTTTCATGCCATGTATTATAGACCAAATATAAATAATCTAAAGATATATATGACTATAGATAAATAATCTATCATAGACCGCTAAAGTTTCTACGTATCAAGATCAATATAATCATATGAATTTAGATATAATCATTAAGAATAGATACACAAACACATCATAAGAAATAAAAGTCAAAACCTTAACTAAAATGACATACATATTCATAAACAAGAGTCAAACTGAATAATCAAAACGTATAGAGATTCATCAAACCTAAAAGACAAACAGAATTAGTTCATAATGAAAATTCGAATGCAAATACAATTGTTGTTCATTAAATAGAGAATAAAAGTACGATTGGGTTACAAACCTACCTAGTAGCTTAAATTAATTCTTTAATTTAAAGATAATAAAATTTAAATTAGTCATTCTGAATTAAGGTGCGTATGCATGCGCTTTGATCATTGTTATTCGACAATTTCTTTTGAAATCGTCTTTTTTTTTCCTAACAGCAGAAAAATTATATGATAAAATAACGATGAGGGTTAGAAAAGACAATTTCTTCATAAGTCGTCTTACTTCCCGATGACGCTTTTTGCGCGTCAAGAAAGGGCCCAGATGACGCGCAAAAAAGCGTCAAGGAAGGCAGGGTCAAGAATCTTCTTGACGCGCAAAATGCGCGTCATCCCGTTCTTGACGCGCGAACGATGACGCTCCATTTATGACACTCAATGCGCGTCATAAAATGTGTGTCAAGGAAGCCCCTGTCATAAATCAGCTTATGACACGCATTTTTGCGCGTCAAGAATTTTAATTTTTAATTAAAAAAAAATGTTTTTTCTAAAATCACTAATTTCTACATTAAATGACAATTAACTTGATAATACAAAATAAAAATACACCTATAGCAAAATAATGCATTTTATATATATAGAAAACATTACAAAGCTCACAAAGTATTTCTAAGTTAATACAAAACATAACCGGAAAATGAAGTGGAACAGCCATGAACCCAGTGGCTAATCCACCACATCTCCCGTAAGACTTTACACTGCCAAAGGTTGTTTTCATCTTCGCATACCAAACTGTAAAATAAAATAAAAAAGTGCCAAAGTGCCAAGCCTGGAAGGCAAGCACTTATGTTGCCAATATATGATATAATATATAAGAAATGGGTCAAGTCAGGTTGAATTCAACTAGAAAAAAAATATTTGTTGTCAAAATATAAAACCTGAAAGCATACGAGTCGAGGTTACCTAGGTCCTTCAATAGCGGTTTCACTGGCAGCTGGTTTGAGGCCTTCATGATTGATGTGGAAGTCATGTTTAATTTCCCATTTGATGCAGTGCTCACTGTGTTAGTAGGCGGCTGGGCATTGTTTTGATGAATGAGTCCAATGAGAACACGGTCTGAAAAAGAAAATCAAAACTTTATTAGTTCCTCTACTTGCTACTGAAATACAAGGTTCCATGTAATATCATGTTAGTTACAACAGATTATGAAAAGAATAAGTAAGAGATAGTTATATGCAATTCAATAAAGATTAGTGTACCTTCA
Source organism: Deinandra increscens subsp. villosa (assembly GCA_039602395.1). NCBI lineage: Eukaryota > Viridiplantae > Streptophyta > Magnoliopsida > Asterales > Asteraceae > Deinandra > Deinandra increscens. Next base: position 1,114,991 of record JBCNJP010000014.1, on the reverse strand, counting down.
TGTATGTTTTCAGCTGAGGAAGTGAATCTGGGACTGACCACTTCTTAAAATGACCCAGAGCAATCTTTAAATGGTACATCTTTGGACCGAGCGACTAGTCTGTGGTGGAAATATCATTGCTGTTGATAAATGGGCCCTTCAATAAACAAGTGAAATTGAGGTCAGCCAAAAATTCATAAAACACTTTTCCTAGACTCGTTCCCCTGGCATCTCCGTCTTCTCCGCAAGAAACAATCAACTGGTTGTAAAGGCTACTAGAATTATCCATCATGGTCTTATATATATATATATATATATATATATATATATATATATATATATATATATATTAAAAATGTGACATCCGAGAATTCCAAGGTTAACTTCCGTTAGACAAACTCCGTTAGTTACGTTATAAGTGTTAACTTAGTAACTAATGCTTAACTAGGCCGAATACGTCCACGTCCTTTGGTTGATCACCGAACCCGCCCATATGTGTTATGTGTTCATTTATTGATGTCATTATGTGCAATGTGATTTAAACGCATGATTTAATATTATGAATAGCATGATAATTTGTGAATCGTGTTTATCTTGCTTAGAATGTGAAATTGACCACTTTTGGGTAACCAGCGAAACTACCGGGCGAAACTATAATGTCGCCCGGCAGCTTGTTGGCTCACTTGTGATCAGAGCCAGTTTCGCCTGGCCAGCGAAACTGCCAGCGAAACTAGGCCCTGATATATATTAACATAAAGCCCTAGTTGCCTCATTTTGTTGAACCATTCTCTCCAAAACACACACACACACCTCTGGAAATCTGGTCAGTCGAGATTCACACCGAGCCATCGAGATCTCAGCCCCGAACCATCATCCATCAAGCTTGGAGATCGAATCGTGAGTCCCAAAAACCACCATTTTTATGTTTTCTATATGTTTCTTCATAAAGCATGCCTAGATCTCTGTGATATGGTTAGATTTTCTAATATGTTGCTTAGGATTGCTAGAACTACCATAAAGTTGATAACTTTACATGTGAAATCCATCCATGACAAAGATTTATGCTATTTTAGCCATTTTAGGGTTTTATATGTATTTTGGGTGATCGGATTACAAAATGCATGTTTAAGGTGTTAAAGCTTGCTGATTTATGTTGGTAAATGCCTATGTATGCTAAACAATGAATTGCATGTGAGAATGGAAGCTGTTAGGTCAATTTTTAGGCTGATCCGTATGTTTTTCACGACCAGCGAAACTGTGGTGTTCTCTGGGCGAAACTGTCCAGCGAAACTATGTATATCTCCTTCCAGCGACACTATGCAGCGAAACTGTAGTGTCGCTGGGTAAACCGACCAGACCAGCTCGAGCGAATCTACCGAGCGAAATTCCCTGAACGAAAGTTCAAACCAGTTTCGGGCGAAACTAGGCTAGCGAAACTGTGCCAACAGTTTCGAGCGAAACTAGTCTAGCGAAACTGTGTCATCGGGCATTGCCTAGCGAAAGTGCTGCCCGTGTACACAGCGAAATTGTCTAGCGAAACTAGGCTAGCGAAACTCTGACCAGAATCTAAACTTATACAATTTGCTTGAATGTTATGCCATGACTTACATGATTATGCCATGATGATACATGCTTTGATTCCTGATATGTATGAACCCTTGTTTATGATCAACCATTGGTGTCGTGTGTTTGTATGTCGAGTCATAGTTCCAACGTGCTATGTTATGGGCCATAGTGACGTTAAGTAAAGATTAGACACAAAACTAATACTTAAGACCTAAACGTGTTCATAGGTCTTCATTAAGCATACTTGGATTATTAGCAAGTGTAGCAGTGCAACCAAAGGTGAGTGTCACTAACCCGATTATCGTGAACCCGTTTGGGTCACACCAAATACCTAAAAGTAAAACAATGCTGACAACTCGAGAGTGCTAGGCACCTCCCTGATAAATTTGGAAACCTGGAGTGCTCGGCACCCACTTGAAAGAACTTGAAGTGCTTTATGGGAAGCACTTGCGAATTACCAAAACAACGATTTCTAAAACGAAACCAAAAACACTTTTGAGATTCATGAGAATCCAGTAAACCGTTTTAATATGGCTAGTGTAGGTTAAAGTCTAAACCACATGATATCACATGATTTCTAAGGATGCCTTGAAAACTTAAAAGTCCTCAACTAAATTGTACCATTAATTGTAAAGCGAGGGATGTTGGGTAGATCTACTGGAGTTTGACAAACTCCGCCCCGTGGCACGGGGAGTGCACGGAGGTACAATATCAGCCTATTTGACCGTGATCCCGAGAGGACACGGGGGAGGCAAATCCGCGATGACGTAGGTCCGCAGTACTAGATGGCTCGGCCACTACAATAAATTATAGTCAGCTTTGGTGCAAATTTCCTTAGTGCATGGAACAACGGATTAACTACCCGCGATATCGGTTGAGCACTTTAACTATACAAAACTAGTACGTACCCGATGACGTAGGTCACGGACAATTCCTTTATAAACTAAGACATAACATTTTGCATTGTTTTCCACAAACGAATACTATGTAAGTATACCTTGATACAAATTATGATTATGAGACCGGGCCAATGCATGACAAGCCCACTGTGAACTCACCAACCGTTAGGTTGACACTTGCGTGGTTTAAACTTTTGCAGATCGCTAAGGAGTATCCGCTGGAGGTTGGCATGGCACGAGAAGATATTTATTTTGTTTAAACTAAACTTGGGAATTTTAAAACAATGTTTATGTAAAGCACGTGGTTAGTGCTAAGACAATATTTTATTCCGTTGCGTTGTATTTGAGACTTTACTTTATAACTGATTTTGAACTAACTCTGATTCATTTAGTATTTGTAACTAGTGGTTGTGAATCCTGGTCTAGCCGCACCCCTTAACGGCATAAACTCCGTTAGTGGTTATTTGGGGGTGTGACAAAAAAGCATTTTAATAGACATACTCACTGTACTTCAGGATCAGCAAGCATGGCAAATGTGACATCACAGGATGCTGCTACCCTCAGGAGAAGGTTTATATCTGCACATTCGGAACAAGAAAATTTAGACCAAATTTTCTTGAAATTTAGGACAAGAGTTTGATCCTTAAAAAAAGTTTTCTGGTTATCGTGTGGTTAAAATAGTGAGATTAAAGAAGTGATTGAGAGGTAGATGTAAGAAAATTAATTACTGAAATAGATGTAAAATTGCAGTACTATTTCCACATTGTTAGAAATATCTTTTTTAGAAACTAGAAATTTGCAATAAATAGCAGTAGATTTTAACTTCATTTCTGATTTGGTCCCTGGACTTCAAAATCATTACTAAATTGATAATTCTTAGTAATGCCGACTAAAAACATGTAACATGCTAACAAAGTTGAATGGTTTCCGAAAGCCAGATGATACCATGACCAATATAATATGAAAAACCGAATAATATTTCCATTTAAACTAAAACACTTTCTTTGGATTTCGAACAAACCCAGTCAATAATTGTGTTATAAAGCGGTTAAAATTAGCTCACGAAACCTTACTTTGCGCCAAGATCAATAAGTGGATCACATTTGCCCTTGGTCCTATTCCAAACAGTCGCATCACATCTACAACAAGCTAATTAAACATTATACACAGAACAATAACGATTCAAAAGAACAAGATGTTCTAGCTAAGATATACATCATAAAGCATGGCTCAAAATTACAATTAGCAGAATAAAACAAGGCTCAGGGAAACGGGTTTTCAGCAGTCGATCAGGTATAATCTAATCCCATACCCACACATTTTTAAAAACTAATCACACACCCGGTCTCATACCCAAATACACGTCCGTAATGTTTCGAGCGTTGTTCATAACCAACAGTGTCCCTATGATGTCAAAATCGTAATAAAGTTGCCAAAACTTTCTCATAGATCTTGTTAAAGATTCACATTGTAATAACATATGGTGCCATTATTATGATCTAACTTACCAAACACCCGTCATCAAAATGGTAGATACCCATTCACAAATTGAATACTATATTCACTAATATCAATACAATTGGACAAAAAGATCAAAATTATAAGTAATCAACTGCAGTATCAAATGTGGAATTTATCCGAGAACAAGGAATGATAACTGATAAGTGCTATTAAAACCCTAAACTAGTAATGCGTAAAACAGATACGTCGCTTAAGGGTTTCAAATCTAAATTAAAGTAAACTGAATGTTAAATTAAGCACGGAATAAGTTACCTGTGGAAGATTGAGAAGAAATACTTTGAAAGAGAGAGAAAATTGGGGAAATTTGACGAAGGGTGTTGGTTTGAAGTGGTGGGGGAGTGAAGGGCAAAAGCTTGCCGCCATTATCGCGTAATTGGCCCCTCTCAGTTATACAAAAATTGCTCGACCTAACATCTGCAACGAGAAATCCTCTAGAAACACAATAGCAATCGGATTTCCTTAGGGCAAATCGTTCAATATGAGCTAAGAAAAAGAAACACAAAAGCAATCGGATTTCCTCTATTCATTGATCTAAACTTAAAACAATCTCGTGAATTAGAGAAGATATAACACGTACCAGAGCTAATCGAATAAAATTAGATCAAATTTATTCTTCCGTGGCTTCATAATCGACCTCGGTGGTGGTGGTTGGAGAATCGGCTGAGCAGACTTAGGGCTTGTAATTAGGGCTGAAGCCGGAGATGACTTAGGGGCTTAGGGCTTGTAATCGCCCGTACAGAGACGTGACTGCAGCTCCGATTGAACGAAGGAACGAAGGGAAGAGAGATCGTGTTTAAGGGATGAGAGACGTGACTGTAGCTCCGATTGAAGGGAGGAGGGAATTTTTAGGAACGAAGCGGAGGGAAATTTTGGGAACTTTTAAGCGGGGGGAACTTTTTAAGGGATGTGAATATTTTGGTTAAAATTCAAGCGGGAAATGAAAAAATAAAGGACGACAGTTAAAGATGACGGGCAGTTTTTATGTGTACTCCGTGTTTTATTTATTTATTTTTATGACAGATATTTATGACGCGCAAAAATGCGCGTCATCTACCCTTAGGATTTTACATTTCTTGACAGTTTTTTTATGACAAGCGTTTTTGCGCGTCATTAATCACCGCGCGTCATTGTTTGCGTGTCAAGAAAGGCCCTTTTTCTAGTAGTGACAAATACAAATACAATTATGTTCAATTTTAATTTCTTAGCTATATAAAATTAGACGGTATATGTTCCCTTCTAGCATTTATTCAATATCGATCTATCCCTTGTTATACTTATATATCATAAGAAACTAAAAAATACTTAAAATTTTATTCAGATCCAACTTTAAATTATCACATCAACTCAACTAATAAGACTCACGTTTTCATCAAATATCCACTAAAGTTTCATGCCATGTATTATAGACCAAAGATAAATAATCTAAAGATATATATGACTATAGATAAATAATCTATCATAGACCGCTAAAGTTTCTACGTATCAAGATCAATATAATCATATGAATTTAGATATAATCATTAAGAATAGATACACAAACACATCATAAGAAATAAAAGTCAAAACCTTAACTAAAATTGACATACATATTCATAAACAAGAGTCAAACTGAATAATCAAAACGTATAGAGATTCATCAAACCTAAAAGACAAACAGAATTAGTTCATAATGAAAGTTCGAATGCAAATACAATTGTTGTTCATTAAATAGAGAATAAAAGTACGATTGGGTTACAAACCTACCTAGTAGCTTAAATTAATTCTTTAATTTAAAGATAATAAAATTTAAATTAGTCATTCTGAATTAAGGTGCGTATGCATGCGCTTTGATCATTGTTATTCGACAATTTCTTTTGAAATCGTCTTTTTTTTTCCTAACAGCAGAAAAATTATATGATAAAATAACGATGAGGGTTAGAAAAGACAATTTCTTCATAAGTCGTCTTACTTCCCGATCGCAATTAACTCTCAGTCTCAATCTCCCTTCGCTCAACAAGTAATCATCTAAATTAATTCCCGTGGATTGAAATTAATTTGGGCCTCGTTTAAATTCAACTTATCTAATTTGTTGTGGTTTTTTGAATGATTTTGTGTCATCAATAATATTATTTAGTATAATTGGATTAATTAGTTTATCTAAATAATCTTAATATATATCAAACAAGTATGGAGGTGCAAAGCGTACGTTTGTTTGAATTTATTATGATTTAAAGTATTTATGTTTCTCGTTGGTACTTAGGGGTGAAAGTCCTAAGCTACGGGGTCTAAAAGTAGTGTCTACGGTAGCAGCGGGGTTTAAGAACGGCAACCCTAGCGGACATTAAAACTTTTGTTTTAATAAATACTCATTTATTAAAAATGCATCAGATGACATATTAATAAAGAAATTTGACTTGAAAAATCGACCTATATATATGATATAAACGGATTTAAAAACCGAGCATAACTGATTTGGTAGTTTTTTAATTGAATCATACTAATTTTGATCATTATCTCTGGTACACAGGTTCGATTCTTACGGGCAGCACTTTGGAAGGGGCATTGGCGATGAGGGGAGACTTGGGGCTGAAAGGTCACAAGTTCGATCCCTGAGCTCCCAGGTTTTACCACCCGGCCGCTCGCGGAGGTGGATTTTTCCTGGAATGAGCTCAACTGGTGTAAATAGTCCCCAGGTTTTCCGGGGCATTCGTTGGCCGTTCAAAAAAAAAATCTCTGGTACACTATTTTCATGTTATGCAAAAGCATTCTCAATTTTTGAAATCTCACTAAGTTTTATTGTACCATTGAAATTATTCAATCTAAAACTACATCATGACTAAATGAATATAGGAAATCGAAATACTCTTATATAACCACACTACTCTAGAAAAGTGACATTTTTTCCCACTAAATTTATCCGATTGTACCATTGTATACATATTTGTTTAAAAATAAATAAAAACTAGATTCTACAACCCGTGCGTTGCCACTGAGATAATACGGATACATGAAGCAGTTACATTATCATATCGCTAGGTAAATAAAATGAAAGTATGAAAACCTGAGTAACGACGTTAAAACTCGAATACAAACCTTAATGTATTTAGCATATCATCTAAACGGTATGTTACAAGATTGTATCCAATACATCATCAATTATCTGTTAAAGTCGTTGCACTAAGAAAAAAAAATCAGTGACAATGCGGCCACACAAGACAGTTGCATTACTGTAACGCTACATAAATACAACGAAAATACAAAAGGTTGCGTAACGACATTAAAACCATAAACCAAACGCTAAAGTCTTAGAGACGTAAGAGTTATGGGACACCACTGTAAATTCGGTGTGCGTATCTCAGAAGCAAAAAAAATATTACCATAAAATTATAAGTAGAAAACATAACTAAGAAAAAAAAACCTATTTTAGTGTTTCACTAAAAATAAAAAGTAAAATAAAATAAACAAAATTTGTTTTGCTTAAAGAAAAAAAAAGAAAATAAATGAAGGTGAAGGACAGGGACGGAACTAGAAAAGTTTTTTAGGAGGTGTACATTTTTTTTTTACAGAGTCATTATTTTTAGATATTTCAGTTTCATATAAACATAAATAAAGAAATTTGGTCTAGATCGGGTTGGTCACATAAGATAAATACGAAGATTTGTCAATTGATTTACAGATTTGGCCAAAATCCACCGTGCATTACCCCTCATTTACTATCCTCACTAAAATTAATAACACTAATAAAAAAAGTGGGAAAAATGTGCATTACCCCATTTATCCAACGCTAAATTCAATAAAAAGGATGGGGGAAAAGGAAAAATTAGAGAACCATTTGTAAAACACTAAATTTAATTAAATTTAATGAAAAAAGGTGGGGGAAAAATAAAATGCAGCACACCGGAGTTGAACTTGCGTCATTTAAGACCAAGACGAACAATATTACCACTAGGGTGGTGGATAGATTTGTGTAACTTACCAAACTATTTGTTTAATAACCTCTTGTTACAAAAGAAAAAAAATTAATTTAAAAGTCGTTCACATAATTTCCATTTTATGTACGAAGTTGAAGAGGTCTCCGGAAACCTCCGGGGCCTATTACCGGTCCGTCCTTGGTGAAGAATACATGAAAAACGTATACATTAGTATTTAGTAATAGTAATAAGATGGAAGAAAATGCATTATTGTCACATGTTTTCATTTTGAAGGGTCCACATCACCACTCCACATGTCAAACTCACAATCAATTATCAATTTAGTAAAATTACCAATTTGTCCAAATCAAAAAATTAACAAAATTAATATAGATTTGATAAAGTTACTAAATAATTTGAGTGTTTGTAATCAAATTAATAAACAATTTGTCAAACATAATAAATTTCTTCAATTTATTAAATTATCATTTACTGTTTTATAAGAATTTTACGCTAATCATATTTTTCAATTTTTTTAATCATTTTTTTTATTTTGTTTAATATAATGAATCTAAATTCAGCCTGTATAGTACACGGGTTGCTAACCTATTAATCTATAAAGAGTTACACATACGCACATAAATGACCACATAACTTTACTACATAAAAAGTCTCATTCATACAATAAATACAATATATATTTTGTAAATTTGTAACAACTACAATAATAATTTTATTATAATCACGTAAGTGTTTGTCTCTATATTCATTTAGCACGGACTATATATACAAACCGTGTAAGCAATCAAAATCATTCATTTGATGTTTTAATATTTTGATATATAGACCCCTATACTATATTTCCAAATTATAAACTAGGTAATTATAATATTTTATTTCCACACGTGTAGTATTACCCATTTGCATTAACCTATCATATACGTGTGAACGTACGTACTCTAAATATTTTATAAACTTACAATACATACTAAAAAAAAATAAAAAAAATCTCAAGTACATCCACATGGTGACAAAAACGACACAAATCGGCAATAAGTATAAGCTGTATCTCATACGGATGGTGGTCAACCTGGCTGGCTTCATTCATGGCGGCGTCTGGACCCTCACTCCACTTGGCCTCTTCCTCGACCCTTCTTCCACCCCCTCCCCTATTTAACCAACCCTAACTTCTTTTCCCATCTCACCATTTTTGATCAATCATTAATAAATATTCCATTAACCCACACACACAAACTTTTAACTCACTCAAAGAACAAAAATGGTTAGAGCTCCTTGCTGCGAAAAGATGGGTTTGAAGAAAGGCCCATGGAGTCACGAAGAAGATCGAATCCTCGTCGATTATATCACCAAACACGGCCACCCCAATTGGCGCGCTCTTCCTAAACTCGCTGGTAATCGATCTCCTCACCCGATCCATCGATCGATTGATCAAAATGTTTTCTTAATTTGATGTGTAATTTTCAAGAACATGATAACTTTCATTCTTTTAAAAGCAAAATCATCAAAAAGCTGTACTTTTTATGATTTGAACTTGTAACTTTTTGGTGTAATTATACTATTAGAGTCTAATCTTTTTCATATTCGTGGTGATCTTTTAGGTTTATTGAGGTGCGGGAAGAGTTGCAGGCTGAGATGGACGAATTATTTACGACCCGATATCAAAAGGGGTAACTTTAGTAAAGATGAAGAAGATACCATCATACAATTGCATACCCTCATGGGAAATAGGTGGGTTCTTGTTTCAAAACCATAAAGTTTCAAAATCTAAAAAGTTGACAAATTATGCGAAAAGATCAATGGACACTTTTGACCCTCCACTAGTTCTAAAGATGTTATTTTTAACGTCTTTTTCATGGATTTTGTCTTTGTTACTGATCTTGTGATCTGATTTGTAGATGGTCGGCCATTGCTGCAAGATTACCAGGACGAACAGATAACGAGATAAAAAACGTCTGGCACACACATTTAAAGAAAAGAGTAAAACCTAACACGAACGATAGTAACGATACTAAAACCTCCGATTTCGAACGAACAACGGAAGAATCTGAACCGGAAGGTGCCGAGTTATCGCAACTAGAGACGAATTTGAGAAGTCAAACGAGTTATGATCAAATCGATTCGCCACAGCCTTCATGTACGGACATATCTTCGGTGACTACAAGTGGAAATGATAACTTGTGCATGGAGGATATGGTTTTTGAGAACTTACCGGAGATGGATGATGAGTTTTGGTCGGAGGTTTTTTCAGGCGAGAACTCCGGCGAGTTGCCGGCGGTTTATGAAAACATGGGTCAACATCCAAGTGGGTGTGGGTATGAGTCAAATCTGCACGATGACATGGACTTTTGGTTCAACGTGTTCACAAAAGGAGAAGAATTGTCGCAAATTTAAAAGATGACAAAATGTTTTTTTTCTTTTTTTTCTTTTTTGTAGCTAGGCTTTTTTTTTTCATACATAATTATTCTAACAATTATATTTGTGTTTATGGTGCAAAGGGACCATTATATTTGTTAAAATAAAAATTGTTATTCACTTGTTTTTCTACTATAGAAAAGATATTAGCGACAAAAATTTACGAGAGCTAAAGTTCGTCACAAAGTTAGCAACAAGGTTTATCGTTTCTTAAAATTTTCGACATATATAAAGCTCGTCGCTAATCTTAGGAATTAAGGAGTCACATACGTCACCAATATTATGTGAGAAATGTGTGTTATCTTAAAATCCGAAGTGGTAATGAAAACTAGTTTTTCATATTTATATTCGGGATACGGTCCGTATATAAAAGTCAGAGGGATACTAAGGGGTTGATGGTGGGAGTACATATATGAACCAACTTGATTTAATTCAATTCCGTCGTTAAAACATGCAATCCAACTGGCTTATAGGTATATTTTGTTTCGCACAACATAAAAAGTAACATGTGGTTAAAATTGATTATTTACACTGCGTTACACATTTTTTATAACATTTTTTATATTTTGTTTCGCACAACATTCTAAGAAAGCTAAACAACCACTAAAGTATGCTAATTATCATGAATTTTATTACGTTACAAAATTTACTTTGAACGCTTTTATAACAAATATGAATTGGTAAGCATTGCCTTTTTTGAAAAAAGGAATTTTATGCATTTTTTAAAATCTATATTATAAGTTTAATGCATATTGTAAACATAGATATTACCTCATATATCATTTACCTCAGCTTTTAGTTGTACTCTATTCAGAAATTATTCATGTCAGATTTATTTTTCTATTAGGCCTCTTTGGCGTTGTTTGCTAGCTGTTCTTATTTTTACGTGTGTTGCTTTCTTCAGTCTTCATCAAAACGTGTTTGCTTTGGATACCTTGCAATATATATGTTTCTTCTCTTTTTGCGTTCTGCATCTCCATCTTCAGAAACCCTAATGTAGTGACGCCTCTCTTTCTTGAACGACAATTGGTTTACATATCTCTCTGTATGCATTTGCAACATCGTCTTTCTCGAAAGAAAGTGGCGGTGAGGAAAGTGAAGGCGCTACTATAATTTCTCCATATGTTGCTCCGATTTCGGCGACTGGCCGCCGCTAGTGGCTTACCTGCTGGACGTAGATGCGACACGTCAAAGTTCCCTATTATGTTGTGGTTTGGTTGCTTTTTGATGTTGGCTTTGGTTTAATCTGTGTATATTCTCTTTTGCTATGAGGATCCTACTTTAGATCTAGGCACTCTATGATATTTGTCTATGCCTTTATGTTATTGATCTCCATTTGCGCCATCTCATGTTAATAGATGATGCTTTTTTCGTTCTTAACGACGATATGTCCGGATGCGAGTACAAACCTTGGTTCTCAGTATGTGAGTGTCAGTCTTTGCTCTTTGGATGTGAGCGGTGTTCTTGAGGTGGCCATCGGCTTCCGGGTTCCTTGCCGCCGTCTGATATGGTGTCTATTTTATATATGATTTCTCTTGGCTTTGTTGTACTCTGTATAAGAACAGTTCATATCATATTTTATTTTTCTATTTGGCTTCTTGGGCGGTGCTTGCTAGCCGTTCTTAACGGTCAGCGTGTCATTACTAGCTTTTGCCTTGCTTGATCTGCTCTCTTTGGATCTGTGATGTGTTCTGGTTGCTACTGTCACTCTAAACTTAATTATTGTCATGCCCCAATCGACAGTAGAAAACGTCACGGAGCGATGATCGTCCAGATGCATACAACACTATTAAATGTTAAGATATTCTTAATCATCTCATTTCATAACAATAAGGTAATACATGATATCCAAATTAAAACATCAAAGAATAGAGATTTGACTCTCTTAAGTCATACTAAGTCCGCATGCATCCTAAGGTGTAATAACATTATCATCATCATACAACAAACCTGCAACATGCATAAAATAAAGGTCAACTATGAATAGTTTGTGAGTATACATAGGTTTGGTATACTATGATAGATCAAAACATGCGATCCATGAGTTATAGGAACACACTTGATATGATAAACAAACATTGATACTGTATACATAGAGCGGCATAATTCAACCTTTGACAATAAGGCTTCCAATCACCCGACGCCAATTACCGGTCAAGTCAGGTGAGATGTCAAACCAATAGATCTATCATTGTAACCCCGACCTTTTTAGTGTTAATGAATACACATTGAAATTGACATTGAAATTGAAATAGATTTCATCCATAGCAATAATAATCCACACAAGCTCAACATACTAGAACACATATAACAGTCATAGTGTTCGCATGAAATTAGAGAGTAATGAAATAGGTAATTGAGATTGATATAGTGTACATGTTTCACCCCAAAACGATGAAAGAAAAGAGGCTATGAATACTCACATTGTACTGGAGACAAATGAAAGAATGACATCGCGAAAATGAAAAGGTCGGACTCGAAGAGGACCTTGACGATTAAACGAGATAGGAAAATAAATAAAACATTCGACGACTCACAGTGACACAATCGACCCGACGACTTGTTGGTGATTATTTTAGGTGATCGCATACGTATTTATCTTAACACATAATCCAAACGCAACATTTGATCATGCGACGACAATATAGATATTATCATCGATATTTATTTTTTATCGCGATCTAAAATATATATTTTAATGAAATCATCTAGAACCGAACCTTGAGCACTATTACCCAACACTAAGCATCCAATCATTAATGCGTATCATATACAACATCATACATGCAGGGATTATACCATGGTGTTCATCATAATCCATATCCATATATTCATATACCTTTATTTTTATGATAAAAACTTAGCTTTACTATATTGCATGTAAGAATAAGATCATGAGTTAACCATATTTTTATCCTCAAAACTCATACTTTTCATCAATACATGCAAGATCTATGGATTTTCTAAACATAATACTAACAAGTCATCATCTTTATACTAAACCATGCATATATTTATATCACTAATTCATCTTTTATGATTTTACAACATCAAGCAACAATCTTTAACCTTCCTCACCCTAGATCTAGCATGAATGAAACTCCTTTAACATGAATAATGAGAGAGTTTTGTGAGGGGTTTTATTATGACTATACACCTTAAGGCCATAAAACTCATGTCACATGATAGTTAACACTCATGTTATTAACAACCCAAGTAAATATTTGTCTAGTTAACACACTACAATATGTGAGAAATTAGCTAGTGACCAAGCACAATTAATGCATGATTATACTGTTTAATAGAAATATCAAGCTTTATAAAAACAAAGTGCAATCAAAAGTATAATTGTAAAGAAGAGTGGATAAGTTTACTTCTAGTCAAAGTTGTCGACCGAAATGATTAAAAAGGAAACAAAAGGGAAGTCGTTAAACTAAATTTTATAGGGGTAAAAACAATGTTTAGTATTGAACATGACCGAGCAAAAACAATTTTTAATTTGCAATTTGCATCCAAGTGTATCTATTTAATCAATATTTAGGAGTCATGTTTTTCAACTGGGATTTAAATTTTACTATTATAATATTAGTTAAGTGACAATAAAGTAGAATCAAAAGAGATGTAAGAAATCAAGATTTGTCTTAAGTTTTGCTTTTTTGGATATGGTATATTTTGAAGTGCTATTTTGTCTTTTTTGTCACTCAGCTAATAGTACTAATAGGAATGTTTTATCGTTTCAAATTAATAAAGTTTTAAATAAATAATATAGGTTATAGAAAGGAAGGCTCAACATATTATGATGCTTTAAGCAAATTTTTAGTTGTGTTGCGTTCCCATAACTTCCTTAAGCTTACCGATCATCCCATTTACAAAATAATAAAAACAAGGGTTTATATAAGTAACTGAGTTAAACAACTTTATGTATGTAGAATATATATACCAATACATGTGTTTAGATGAAATCTATGCTCGTTGTCATATAGGTGGTGTTATAGTGAGAAGTTTAGTTTGGATAAGAAGGATAAGAAGGATAAGAAGGAATAAAAGACATTAGATCTTCAATTAAATGAGACCTATGACTCAAAGTTTTTCTATGTAGAATTAAGAAAAAAACTAAAGAAAATAAAAGATGGAATGACATTTTTGACTTTTTATCAAATTCCCACATTCTTTAAACATCCATATATCTTAGATACGACATTATTTTTATAAAAATACACCATAAAAACGCGCATTTTTTTATCTTTAAAACGCGTATAGAGTTGTTATATATATAAAATTAAAAAAAATTACTTTTCGATTGTATCAAAATGTTCAGATCATTATGTAATTTTGTCATTGTGTCAAAATGTTCATATCATTATGTCACATTGTGTCAAAAGTGTTCAGATCATTGTGTCATATTGTGTCAAAATGTTCGGATCATTGTGTCATATGGTATCAAAAACCAAAAGAGTATTTTTTTTATTTTATATATAGCAACACAATATATATACTTTTGACACAATGATCTGAACATCGTGTCAAAAAATCAAAAGAGTATTTTTTTTTAGTTTTTATATAGCAACACTATACGCGTTTTAAAGATAAAAAACGTTTGTTTTTATGGTGTAATTTATTTAAAAAAAATAATATCATATGTGAAAGTTATGAATGTTTAAACAAAGATAGCTAAGACTAAAACAGTACTCCTTTTTTTATTAGATCAAGATCTAATTGCTGAAAATCCTTCTTATCTTTCTTACACAAACCAAACTTCTTATTTAAACATCTGTCTGTAATAAAAAAAATTCATAAATTTTAATGATCAATTAATTCTTTTATGAGTTGTAATTTTAAACTTTTAAATTAAACGACTTTTTTTATAAATTATGAACTATTACCTAAATGTTCGGTGGAAATTTCATATGTGTACGGTACGGAACATTTTGGCTTTAGTGCATCACAGACTGTGTAAATCTAATCACGTTACAACAATAAAATTAAGATTTTATAAAACATCATATTTTAAAAAATTGTAATTATAAAACAAATAATCATAAAAACAACAAAACCTTGGAACAACTTTAAGGTCTTAGGTCTTGTAAATCCGTGATTAATTACAAATTTAAAAGTTGGGATAGGAAAAAAAGATCATAAAAATACAAATAAACTGATAAACAACTTTGAAGGCTTGTATATATGTGGTTCGATTAGTAGTATATTAACATGATAACTTTGTTTTAAATAAAATTTACATTAAAACGTAGATAAATTAGCACATATAATGATATATTCGGGATTTATTTCAATATATATTTAAAAGTTATAAGATAAAAATATATATATATATTATGGGTTTGACAAGTGAGTTTCTCTAGGTTGATTCAAATAATTAAAAAACCAATAAAAAGTAGATGGTCTAAATTGTAACCTTAGGCTATCCGTAGTGGATGGAGCCCCTTGTGGGCGTTATGCGCCATGTGGCGTCCACGTCATCAAGAGGGGCTCCATGGAAAAAGTGGTGTAGTGGTAACCCCCCATAACGCCCCTCTAATTATTACCTAATTATTATTTAAAAACCCCCACTTAATAAAATCTCTCCAATTAAAAAAAAGAAAAAATCAAACAAACCAATCAACAAGAAATGGGGGAGCGCCATGTACATCACGCCCCTCCCGGTTTCACTTAACATGGCGCCCCTAGGGGGTGGTTCTGGGCGCTATATGAGGCGCTATGGGCTCCATGGCGCCCCCATGGAGCCCCATTACGGATAGCCTTACAAAAGAGATATTATAAGGATAATTGTAGTGGATAAGGCCATATAAGGCTTCAAATGGGGAATTACTCGTCATGTGAACGATAACTGGACAGGGGGCTTTATGGAGTTTTATGGTGTAGTGGATAAAACCCCCATAAGGCCCCACCATCATTACTTAATTATTAATTTTTTTTAACCTTTTTTTTTCTAAAAAACTACTTACATTAAAAAATTAAAAGGTTACAAATAAAAATAAAAACACGATACAACTAAAACAAAAGACAATAAAAATTTTTAAAAAAAACTAATCATCGTCTTGCACATCGTCGTAGTCTTCTTCATTTTCTTCACCGCCACCCTCTTCTTCTTGTTGCACAACCGGTTCGGGCACGTAATTATGTGGCCTAAAGGTCTAACTATGTTCAACCAAATCGGCTTTTAAAGAGTTGTGTATCTCTCTTGAACGCAACATCCCGTAGTTTTGAAGTCGCAGGGGGCATCACTTGGATGTGTTCGGGATGAAAGTCGGCACATATCGCATGACCCTTATCCTCTTTGTTCATGTTATGCATGAGGATAATTGCGCGCATACAATCCTCCATCTTATCCTTCGTTCACAATCGACAAGGATTTTTAAAAAAGTGTTATTTCTTTTTGAGATTTCCAAAACAACACTCGACGTCCTTCCGAGCCGCCTCTTGAACCTTCTTAAAATATCGCCGTTTCTCATCAATTGGGTCTTTGAAGGTCTTCACAATCATTGAGTACTCCGGATATATCCCGTCACCCAAAACATATCCATGTGGGTAGTAGGTTCCATTCGCGTAAAACCTGATCTTCACCATCTTATTGGATATGTAATCCTCAATCACAGAAGAATCTTCCAAGACGTTGATGTCATTAAGGGACCCCGCGACACCACATTTGGCGTACCAAATCCAACGATCGTTTGAGCATACGGCCTGCAGAATAACCGATGGACCTTTCTGATCACCCCTCGTGTGATGTCCTCGCCATTCGGTTGGACAATTATCTCAAGTCCAATGCATGCAATCTATACTTCCAATCATGCCCGGTAAACCATGAACTTCTTCGTGGCGATCGTATAGATTTTGCATGTCATTCCAAGTTGGTTTTCTCAAATACCGCGTCGTGTACAAGTCGGCAACGCCTTTGCAAAATTCCTCCATTGTGTCTCTCGTTGTCTTCTCGGCCATCTTCAAATGCTCATCGTTGATATCTGTAGTGTTGCCGATCGCAAGAATTTTTATCGCCGACGTACACTTTTGAATGGAAGTGAACCCAAGCTTTCCAGTGGTGTCGTACCGTTACCTAAAATACGGTGAATGTTCTTCCAAACCCTTGGCTATACGCAAAAATAACCGTTTGGTTATTCGAAACCGAGTTTTGAACATCTCGTCGGTGTAGAGCGGGGTGTCGCCAAAATAGTCGGCCATCAACCTATCATTGGCCGAATTACGATCACGTTCAAGATGTCTCCGCCTAATAACCGGGCGTGGTACCGGCTTGTCAAAAAGCTGAACTGCGGCGGAAACAATCTCGTCTTCTTCATCATCGTAGTAACCGAATAGAGTGGAGGAAGAGGAAGAGCCCATTTTTTAAAGAAAATGTGAGGAGTGAGAGAAAATGAGAGAATTGAGTGAGGTTTAGTTTAAAAAATGGATGGAATAATATATATAGTGTGTGAGATTTATAAAAAATTGAAAGAAAAAAAAATGAGCCGTTGATATAGCCGTTCAACGGCTATATCATTTCACCCCTTCCCCTTTTGCGCGTTATCTCCCTCACGCCCCTTTCGAATTTTCAAGCTATAACGCCCCACCGTAGTGGGGGTGGGCGTTATGAGGGGCGTTATGGTGCAAATTTTTGCCCCATAACGCCTCACTACGTATAGCCTAATTTACAAAACTAAATCTTACACCATTTCCAACACGGTAGCCCTTGGATTGCCCTTCATGACGAGACGAGGCATCCGTCCTCTCAAGGGGTTGTATTGGGGTGTTCCGTCCTTAGGGCATGTGGTATACATGGTGTTGAACATGGTGTTGAAACTGCCACGTAGGCGATGACTGGATAACACCATGTTTCAACACCATGTGTGGTATACATGGTGTGGTGTTGAAAGATTAATTTAATATTTTTTTTTTACTTTTTTTAAAAATTTAAATAATACTTAAACATTTTAATTAATAAAAAATAAAACATAAACAATTCCAAATGATTTAAAAATATTTTTATTCAACATAAAAATAAAACATTTCCGCAGCGCGATCGGATGATTCGTCCGAAGAAGTGTCGGGATTAGAAGAGGAGGAAATGGATGAAGACATTTTTTTTAAGATGAGAGATGGTATTTTTAAGATGAGAAATGGTGATGGTGTGAGATTTTTTTGATAAAAGAAGGGTTTAAATAGGTTTAAAAATTAAAAAAATTTTTTTTTTTTTTTAAATGGCCAACGGCTCTTTTTATGACTGTTTAACGGTCTAATTCTCGAAACAACCAAATCACCACGCCGTTGAGTTCTCCACGGCGATTTACAACGCCAAGCCAAAACGCCGGTGGGGGGCGGTGTTCCACGGCGTTTTGGCGTTGAACGCCCCCCACCACGCGCCCATACCGCATGCGCTTAGTTCTTGCCTTTGGTTATGGGCGGTGCCCTTAATGTTTTTTATTTTTTTTCCTTTCATCACATATATAAATAATTAATATTTGATAAATATGGGTGTTTGTGTAAATGTTGTATCGGAGTAAAAAGCTATTTATAGAAATGATTAATAAGAATTAATGTGACATGCTAGTAAAACTGTTTGTGAAAATGATAGTTATTGTATTGTAGATGGTCTTAAATCAACTTGTATATTAATATACTATTCTTAAACAACTTATAATCTTTAATGCAACATGATATGATAAACCATATATATTTGTAAACACAACTTTCAAATGAAAAGTTTGCAGTTTTAATTTCATTGAATTCCACAAACCAAACGACACCTAAGTGTTTATCTTCTAATTTAACGTCGTTATGTAATTTTTTATATTTTTATTTTTCTTTATGTAACGTTATAGAAATGCAACTGTTTCTTTAATCCGCATTATCCCCATGACAAAAACGAGTGACAAATCTAATTTCAAACATTTATTGACACACATTCTAAATCAATATCGTTAAAATGCAAGTTAATTTCATATTTCATTGATTACTAAAGGTAATTACAAAGTAGTGTGAGTAACCGGGTAACAAACTACGCCGCAACTCCTTTAAATCATGCATATTCTATGAAATATAGAAAATATTTTAGAATGTTAAACTCATATACTTTCTAAATCAACTTCTAAGTCTACGTTGATATACATCATGTAAAACCCCAATCATTTATAAAAAAAAAATGTTTACTACACAACTTAATAAACTCTAGTACTGCCAAACAAACAACTACTTAATAGCTAATTATCAAAAGAAATAGATTAACACACGGTAAAAAAAGAAGAAAAAAAAAAGAAAAGAAAAGATAGGGACACAATTTAAAAAAAAAATACCCTATAATTAATTAAAGAAAAACACAAAATACTTGGATTTAATTACAAGCCCTATTAGCGTCGTAGAACCGTCGTGCTTGCAGCGCCGCCGCCTCGTCGGAAACTAAGGTGTTGTTTGTTTTTTGGTAAAAGATCTTCTAAACCTCTTTTGTCTTCTTGGCGCAGACGCGGGAAGACGTTTTCTTCAGAAGTCTGTTTGTTTTCTCGCAGACGTTTCATTAAAAAACGTCTGCGAGAGCTCTTTTTGGAGAAGATGTAAAATATAACTTCCAACCTCTTCTCAACTTAAAACCTCTTCTCAACTCAAAAATTTTATGACCGACCTCCATGATATAAAATGAGACGAGTGTTTATAAGAAAAAAGTTTCCTTAGATGTGAAACTTACGCTGCGAAATGGATTTACAGAGAATGAAACGGTGAAGATGATAGGAAGAAGATGAGTTCTTTTTAATGTTTTTTTTATGTTTATTAAAAGTAGACCAGCTTTTTTCCTGTCACTCTATTATCTATCATGTCAAGCATTATCATCTAAATTTAACTTTTTCTTTTTTTTTCCGTTCAGGTAAAACTTCTTTTTTTTTTCCTGTCACTCTATTATCTATATGTGAAGTAACAAACAATAAAACTTAAAGTAGCTGTTCAAAAAAAAACAAAAAACTTAAAGTAAAATTTTAATTTAACTACCATTAAAAGGTAATTTAGTTGTTTGCACTTTTTTCCGCTTTAACAAACATTTTTTTTGTCCCAACACATATTAAGAAGTAAGAACTAGACCGTTATTTTTATATTGACTTTATTTAGAAAAGTGGCGTGACTTTTTACTTTTGTCTTGGCTCCGCAAAACTGTTGAGTCGTCTCGGCCTATTCGTAAAAAATTTCGACCCCCATAAAATAAATTTTTGGGTTCGCCACTGCCCTCCACCACTCAGCCGGTGTCGATCTTCTCCACTCTTCTTCTTACAATCAACTTTTATTTCGATCTCCTCTTTTAAGTTAAAAAAACAGTTTATTTTAGCAGTCTGCAGACGTTAAAAAACAAACAGTCTTCTTCTTACAGACTGCAGACGTTTGGTCCACCTCTTCTTCTGCAGATGTCTGCAGATGTGGTCCGCAGACTGCAGACCTTTTACCTCTTCAAAAACAAACAACACCTAAACCTTGAATCACGGCGGTCTTCACCTCCCAAGCGCTGAACGGGAACCCTTTCCTGCTATAAGAGTTGATCAGCGCCGCCGTGGATTCCTTTACCAGCCGCGCAAACACGTTCTCTCCGTCGTCGTTCCGCGACGTCGCCTCCAACAGCGTCAGATCGTATCGGTATCGTTCGTAAGCTCGAGATCCGAACACCTTCGATACCGTCGATCCCTGCGGTATCATCCTCGGCCACGCTTCTCGCCTACTGCTCCAGTACCTGTAAATTCCGTTTCAATATTCCGTTTCAATATTCCGTTTCGTAACTGAGTTGACTCGGAGATACGTGTCCGATTCAACTCATTTCTGGTATTTTAATCCATTTCTCATAAATCGCAATGAAGATTTAAATTACTCGTAGCATCTAGTCTCCCTAGTTTTCAAAATACATTCGATTGAGATTCAATTTCATTAGTTCGTATCTAACTATCTATAGTACACATTTCATCAGATTGAGATTCAAATTTCACGAGTTTCGATACGCCCTAATTTTCAAAATACATTCGATTGAGATTCAATTTCTCGCCTACTGCTCCAGTACCTGCAAATTCCGTTTCAACCACCACGAACAGTTCCTATCGGTACTTCTATTTTCAATATTCCCTTTCGTAACTGAGTTGACTCGGACATACGTGTCCGATTCAACTCACACTTCTAGTATTTTAAGCTATTTCTAATCGCAATGAAACAAGTTGAGATTCTCCCTAATTTTCAAAATACATTCGATTGAGATTCAATTTCATTAGTTCACTAGTTCGTGTAATCTGCACAGTACACATTTCATTAATCCATTAGATTGAGATTCAAATTTCACGAGTTTCGATACGGCTAATTTTCAAAACACTTTCGATTGAGATTCGATTTCATTTAGTTCGTTAGTTCGTGTAATCCGTACAGTACACGTTTCATTTCAGCTTGTCAACATCAATTACTCATTCTCGATTTGTATTTTACTAATTAATCTGGAAATCAGTAGGAATTAATCATGAATAGTGCGAGATATAGAAAGAAGTAGAGCGTACTGTGGAGTGCATCTGCCTCTGTTTCTGGTGTAGAAGAAGCCCGGCCGGGCCGCCGATTCAGTTCCGATGGGAACCAGAAGCAGTAGAAGAACAGCCACTGGTACGAATGACGGATTCATCTTCACCATCGATTCAGTTTGTTTGGATTGGATTGGATTGGATTGGATTGGATGAAGTTATGTTAACAAAAGGTTAACTAACTAACTTGAGTTGCAGGGCAAGGGAGATTTGGGATCTGAGTATGGTAGCAGCATGTTTGGGAATAGCAGGTAACGTGGTCTCAGCCTTCTTCTCCTCGTGACTTGTGCTTATTATTTTGTGATTTGAATATAGCCCATTCTTGGGTCCTTTTTTTTCAAACTCGAATCTCACCCGTTGCCTGTCTTTGGACAATATTACCCTTGCATTTCCGGATATTTACTTCCAGCTTTTTTTTTGAAGAAGAAGACTAGTAAAATGATAGAGTTATTTCATAGGGCTATCAAAAGGAAAATTATATCAACCTCTCTCTATTTTGTGTGATGAAACGTTAAAAGTTTAATGCTTCCTAGAATCTACTTTGCTTCTTTATCTTCGCTCCTAAAAATTCTCTTGTTTTTAGCCTTTTATAAGCACCAAATAGAGTTGACACTAGGAGGTTATGAGTCGTTCTAGATGGTCTCAAAAGTTATGTGAGATAACGGAAAGGGATTCGGAAAACAAAATACCGTTTTCACGATCGGTGCCAACCCCAAAATCCCGTCCCATTTCTCACCAATTCCATTATGTCTGTTTTAACCTATACTTATCAAGATTATTGGTTTTCTTACTTGTTTTTTTTGTGGCCGATATAAAGTTTCTAATATATTTAAAAAAAAAGAGAGTATTAGATTATAAAATTTATAATCAAATATTGTTAAAAAAAACTCGTGCATTATTAAAATATCTATCGTTACTCTATTTATAATAATTCAAATTTATAGGAATTTTGAAATACTTTTTGTTATAATATTACTTAATTATATAATACAAGTTAACATATTCAATTTCAATACGAGTAAACGAGAGTGAGACTGAGACTAGGTAATTAGACTTGTCGCCTACTACCATATCCGTCCCAAACATAAAGAAAACAATAATTGATCTCATAAGGGAGGAGGGGGTGGGGAAGTTTTGAAGTAGATGAAGTTGGAGGAGAACCAATAGAAGTATGCCACGCAGGAGAGATAAAAAGAAAGAATTTTGAAGGATTTTGAAGGATTTTGAGTGGTGGTGGTGAGGTTTTTGAAGAATTCTAGGTGGGTTTATTTTAATGTTTATATTTAATGTTTATATATTAAAGCTTGAATTTTTTTTTATAAAACACTAGATTTATTTAAAAAAACACTACATTAATTAAAAGAACATTATTTAAATATTTATTTTAATTTTCAATCATTGTTATTTGAATAATAATATTTAATAGCCAACGACTAGTTTTTCAAACGGTTGTATTTTAGCCAACGGCTAGTTTCCAGAAGATTATAAAATGAAACTCAGCTTCACACATCTAGTCTCATTTCACCACCATCAACCAACCTCTACCACCACCATGTCTAGCACACCTCCTGAAGATGTCTCAGAGCACTACCGGATGTTGTGTAGGGATGAGCATTCTGTACTCGGTACCCGTACCGGTACCCGGTCGCGTACCCGTCCCGTACCCGTACCCATACCCGTACCGAGACATTGGGTACCGGTACCGGGACTCACTTTTGCCCTTTTTCGGGTACCGGTACTAACCGGGACCGGGACCAGGTAAAAGTCAAAAAATACGCGATTGGTACCCTTACCTGAGAATACGAATAGTTTTTTTTTTATAATATAATTTAGTATTTTAGTAAATAGGAAAAAAAAATACATCCCTAGCAACCTGTGATTATTGTTTGATCAAAGTACCCGTCCACTTCTCCTGTTCTCCAATCGATTTCCTTCTCCCCCCAGAAACCCTAGCAGCGCCAGCAACTTGCGTACTTTGATATTCTTCATCCCTAGCAACCTGCGTTTACACTTTACGGTTTGATAAGCTTAATGACTATATGTATTTTGCCGTGATGTTAGATCCTACAATGAAAAAGTCTTTAATAGAACATAGTTTTAAAAGGTTGATTAGGTATGGTATAACTAAAGAAAAGCCTATGTCAGAAGAAGAAATAAAAAAGAAGGTAGAGGATATGGTGTCTTTGATCGAGAATAGGTTACATGGGTTGTTCAGAACATATAAAGAAAAATTTGATAAAAATGAATGTAATTCGGCATCCCAAAAAGTACAAGGTGAAGAGGTGGTCGAATGTGATGATGGAAATGATTTTTTCATGGAATTTCTAAGTGTTGAAGGAAGTAACTTGGTTGCAAAGGAAACCGAGTTAAAGAGGTATCTTCAAGAGCCGCGCGTTACTTTTAGCAAGGGGTTTGACATACTTACGTGGTGGAAACAAAATGCTATTAGATTTCCAATCGTGTCTCGGATGGCTAAAGGTAAAATGTTTAAATTTTTAAAGTTTTTACTAGATATGTGTTATTTATGTTCATTAACTATGTATATTTGTTAGATATCTTGGCAATTCAAATTTTCACCGTCGCCTCTGAATCGGCATTTAGTACGAGCGGTCGTGTACTAGATGCTTATAGAACAAGATTGTCACCTAAGATTGTTGAAGCATTGGTTTGCACTCAAGATTGGGTCAGAAAATCAAGAAAACCAATTGTGGATGACATAGATGATATCCTAAAGGATGATGATATTGCCATTGGTAATAATAATACTAGTTTGTACTTGATTTTGTTGTTCAATAACATATACTAACTATTTTTTTGCTTGCTTTATAGAAATTGAGGATGCAATTAGCAAGCAAAAGGAAAAAGGAAAAGGAATGATGCATGACAATTAGAGAAGATGAAATTGAAGATTTTCAATTTATTTTGATTGGTAGTACCGTACTATTTGGTGTGTGTGTTTTGATTGCAACTTCTAATATTTTGTGTATGTGGTAGTTGGATCAGTCCATAACACTGTTACTATTCGGATGGTTCAACATATTATTTGGTGTGTGTGTTCCATTGCAACTTTTAATATATGATTTGTCGTGTTTGTGTTTTTATTGAGTTTAGTTTATTAATTTTGTATCAAGTTTGATTTGATGTAGCATGTGGAACATACAAAAACAGGTAAAAGTTTTGGAATATGTTAACCAGGTACCAAACAGGTATTTTACCCAAATCCCGGTACCCGGTACCCGTACCCATATATCAGGTACTGGGACCAGGTACCCAATTTTTGTTTAAAACGGGACCGGGTACTAACCGGGACCGGGACCTGTCAGGTACGGGTACGGTACCCTGCTCATCCCTAATGTTGTGGTTAACCCGCTATGAACAACAACTTCCACCACCACCACCACCACCTCAACCTCAAGTACCCAACCAGTTCAACCACATCCACCATCACCTCCACCAGCACCAGCACCAGCACCAGCACCAGCACCACCATCATCACCAACCACCACCACCTCTACCTTACCAACCACCACCACCTCCACCTTACCAACCACCACCACCTCCACCAATCACCCAAATGAACAACCTCCACTGCGGCGAGTCAAGCAATGCTGCTGCAAGAAGAGTACGACAACCTCGTGTTGGTCGTACACCATCCCCACCATTTGTTGATGATGACAATGCTGAAGAGTGGGAAGTCATCTTTGAGGTGCAAAGGGAAGCAGAAGCAAAAGCTGGGGATGAACAACCTAGGATGAACAAACTTGATGATTTTGAGGCTTGGTACTATGGACAAGTACACTATCCAGAGGACTGTGTCTCAGATGGCTACAACGGCTACTCGTCTGGTTAATAATCTACGTGTGTGTGTGTAATGGTTAGGTTGTCTGTTTCAGTTTTAATAAGTATCTTAAGTTGTGGGTTTATTTTAATGTTTTTATTTATTTGTTTTTGTATTTTATATATAAAAATAACATACTACATTTATTAAAAAAAACACTACAATTATTTAAAAAAAAACACTACAATTATTTAAAAAAACATTACAAATAAATCACAAACATTTTAGTTACTCCCCGAAGTTGACGCCCGTTGGAAATGCTCCCTCATTATCGTCCAAACCTCGACGTGTTGAAAACCCTTTTTGTCATGAACTTTGTGGTACTCGCGCAACGCCTTTAACATCAAACCCGATTCAAGATCCGCTAGTGTAGCTTTTCGTTCAATCTCGAAGTACACAGCTTCGAACTTGTTGACTTTGTCGTTCATTTTCTGCCACTTCGAGTTCAACTGGTCTTTGGTTTTGTTGGTACCACCAAGTTCTTTGTTGAAGTGCTCAAGTACTTGACACCAGAAACTAAGCGGTTTTGAGTGACTATCTTTATCGTTGGAGACGTGCACCCAAGCGTTAGCCAACGCAACCTCTTCGTTGGTAGACCATGGTTGATACATTGTGAGGTGAAGTTGGAGTTAAATTTTGAGGTGAATGGGTATTTGAGATGAATGTGGGTATTTGATAGGTAGTGGGTATATATATAGTGTTAAATTTTGAATTTTTTTTTTTTTAATATAACATAGCCGTTCAACGGCTCTTTGACCCTGGCCCAACCACCAAACCTCTCCGGCGAAAAGAAGCAGGAAACCTTCAAATTGGGTGGCGCCGCAGGCCTGGCGGCGGTGTTCGCCGGCGACGCTGCCGGCGCCAGCGACAAAAACGCCCCCACTCCCTCCTGCCTAACTGCCCCATGGTATAGTAACATCAAGTGTTTATCCTTAAAAGTGATACAAAGTGAACATTAAATGGATTTAAAAAATACATTAAAAGTAGTAAGTATTTTAGGTAAAACTTCTCTCTTGGGTTAGAATTATCCTAACCATGATTTCTAAGGGTACATATGGTTGTAACTTGTAATGTGGTGTATTCTAAGAAGAAATATTAGGTTGGAGAGGTGCATGTTTCATCTAAGTAGCCTCATCAAGTAAAAATTTATCACGTCAATTGTACATAAACTAATTTGAAAGTAGTCTGAAAATAACATGAAAGGAAGAGTGGAGCCTGAAAGTAGCCTAGGTTTTTTTATGTAGTAATATTTAAACATAAAAATCATTCATTAACCTAAGATAATAAATTAGAATAAAATTAAACATAACTAAAACCACAAAAAGTACATTAATTTATAAAAAAAAAACTAAAACTAAAAACTTAAAACTTGCAACTCCAACCATATTTTGCCGCTATAGAGTGTTTGCATTGAAGGACGAGTTCCAATAATTGTTCAAGGACATCAGCATGCAGTTCCATAAATGTTTTCATATCACGGTTTACTTGTTCTTGCAGTATTGTCTCCCGTCGTGCGTCCATCATCGCCACCACCAAAAATAAATTTTGAACGACAAAAGATATTATTATAACTACAAGTGAAGGTTAGAACTTAGAAGTACCTAACCAACCACCAAAAACAGAACGTTACAAAAATAAAAGAAGATTTCTGCATCCACTTGACCTACGACAAACTAATTTTTTTACTTCTAGTTACCATCTAATGAAATGAGAAATAAACAACTAGATCAAAAGGAGGAGGTGACTTTGATCATGACGATTATGAACAGTTTCAGTTCTTCCACCACCTATTTTTCTCTTTTTACTTCACGTTATTCAATTTGTTTTGGCACGCTTTTTTTTCATTTCTTTTTTGCTCCCTTAACGTTTTGAAATTATTTACAACGTCGACCAAACTTTAATTGCTACTTGATGATGACTTGGCCAATTCTTTCTCTTTACGTGAGGGCAGTGTTGGTGTTGGGTCTTCGCTTAAGTCGAGTGGACACGGTTGGTGAAGCTTGAGAGGGGTAATATGGATTAGGTTGTTGATTCTAAAACGGTTGGGTTGGACTCGGTTGTTGGTATTGAAATGGTTGGTGTGGACTTGGTTCACTCGAACGGATTATAGGTTTATGTTTTTCGAGGGTGGAGGTTGATGATTTTTTTTCGTTGGATCTATTTCTAGTAAAATAACAAAGAGAACTGTAGAGATAATGATTTTTTTGATATGAAACTATTGTATTAATTGGTTGTGTATTTATAGAATTAAATTTTTTTTAGTGAAATATGACTGTTCAATGGTCAAAACTCGCTTCCAACATCTCATTTTCAAACAGCTAGTTGTAGCCGGGTTTAAAAGCCGAAAAGGTAGCCGCTAGAGCGATGATGGTGTAGACGCGTAAGTTACGGCTGAAGAGAATAACCGATCCCAAACCGGCGGGTCAAACCCAAACCGGTCCGGATTCAGCTATAACCGGTTTCATTTGTAACCGGTTTCGGTTTTTTTTTTCAAATCGGTTGAAAAAACGGTCCAAATGTTCACCTCTACGCGTAACCAAAGAGTAGTGTAGCCCCCTCCCATTCTTTAATAATCCTAAAATATGTTAGAATATTGTTAAAAAGAAGAAAGAAATTGGCCACGGTCATCCACATTAATTGGCCATGATTGCAGCCATCAAAGGTGACTTCATTAGAAAAGTACCGGTTCATGGCTGAAGTGACCATTTTCTTGTACCTTATGGTATTCCACTTAAAAAAGTGATGTGCACATTTATGATGTTAGGTCAAATATATGTTAGTTGATTTAATGCCTTCTCTTCACTTTTTGTAGTCCTTTTTACAAATTGTCAAACACTTTAAACCTTGAAAGTGATGCGTTGTTTTATTCACTCTTGATTGTGTCTTAACTTGAGGTGGTAAAGAAAAAACGGTTTGAAAAACTAAACCGGTTTCAAATTGAAGATAATCGGATGAGTGGTGTAATGTTCGTGTCAGTGATCCAAATTTACCGTTAAAAATAAAAAAAGAAAACCGGTTCCAAACGTGGCTTTGACTCGGTCTAAGATAATTGAATTAAAGAGCTTTTAAATAAATGTTACGTATGCAATTTTATTTTTTGTTTAAATTAAATTAAAGATATCAATGTTATTCTGATCTCTTGGTCATCGAGTGGGCGACTAGTTGTCTTCCGTTCAAAAGTCCATAGACCAGATATCGAGGCGTTAATGTTGCGTCGAAGGTTTGGGGCTACACAACTTGTTACTTGAGTTGTAAGTTCCTTTGGAGAAAGACAGCCAAGTATATATTGTGACAATGTATAATGGTATACTTGTAAGACGAGCCTGTTTCAACATCAACATAGAAAACATGTTGATATTGATATCTGCCTTCTTCGAGAGAAAGTTCTTAAATGTCATATTCGAGTGTTGCACATTCTTTGTTATCGTTACAGTATGTAGACATATTCACTAAAGACCTTACATGTCAACTATTATGTTCAAGAACTTCAAATTCAGTCTAGACATCTCATAGGCTCATAGCCTAAACTCTTAAAAAAAAACTAATAGACCAAATTGACTCGGCCAAAAACGACCCTAAATAAACAAAACCGGTTCAATCATACGTTTTTTGTTTTTCACCCTATTTAGTTTCACCTCGAACCAATTCGGACCCTTTAAACACTTCTAGTTCTATACAACGTTCAATCATTTAAAGAACTATATATAGTACGTCATGACAAAGTTTCAAACTAGTAACTAACTTTATAATTTCAAACATTCAAGGATGAAATCTAAAACGTTACATTACACATAACTACAAGATCTTATTCCCTTACATAGATGGCCGGATTTCAACTTCTTATTCCAAATCCAAATCCTAAAACAACCAAACAAACAAACATTCATTCACCCGTTCGATCGCCTACGACCTTGACCTCGAACTTGCAAACATCACAGTTTCCTTTCTACTATTCTTCAACCTCCACGCCTGCTCGGGAGACATCTGGTACGCATTTGCCAACACATCCACCGGAATAGCCCTTATGGCAGACCTTTGGCCCGCCAAGGTGTTGACCACCGAGTTGTCGTTAGTCCTGAAAGATATCCACTGGCACCCTTGTTCTCCGGCCTGTTTCACCACCACAAAGTTCTGTGGCACCACCACTAGCTGCCCCTCCTGGATCATGTCGTCGAAAACCGCTTGGCCCTCGTTGTTCACTATCTGCATCCTCATGTTTCCGCTTGTCACGTGGATTATACCGTGTGCGTTCGTAATCCAGTATGGAGACATTATAGCATTCTGCACTCACATAAAGAAAGTCACATAAAGAAACGAGATCAAGATCAAACACCACATGAGCATAACATAAAATTCGTAGGTTATGAATTTAGTATAGTGCATTTGAGTCAATTTTGAGTCAAACCCGAAACCTGGCAAAATGGGCAATATTTGTGTCAACCTAGCTGTTTAACCTTTTAAGTCAAAACAAAACCAGAAACCCGTTTACCCGTTTAGCTAAAGAGAAATTTGTCAAAAATGACCAAAGTTAACCAAAAGTTTGCTCAAATGACTTTATGAAATTTTGACTTGCCAAAATGACATGTCCAATAGCTTGAAATTTATCAAAATGATCAAAGTTAGACCAAAATTTTGCTCACATGACCCTATTAAATTTGACTTGTCAAAATGACCTATCCAATAGCTTGTTGACACCTCACCGCGCACCAGATGAAAGGTTTTTGGGTGATGTTGATGTCAAACTACTCTTTAATCCGATTATTTGTTTATTTTATGATTGCAAATGTATTTTATGTAACTTAAACTGGTATTGTATTTTTTTTACTAAACCTCAAAAAGAAGAATTAACAGATAATTTTATATTTTATACACATTTGTACTTATTGTATTTTTTTACAAAAACTTAAAAAGAAAAATAACAAATAATTTAATATTTTATACAAATTTGTACTTCTTTTTTTGTTTAAAATGTAATTTTAAAGAACTAAAATGTAAAAAGAAATAAAAAGAAAACAAGCAAATTTTGATTATTTTATGGGTCAACAGTTTGGATTAACTAAATTTCAAGTGTCGTGTTCGGGTTTATATGTCTGACACCCTTCTTGGATAGGGAAAGTATCTAGACACCCTTTTTGGATAGGGAAATTATGATCTAATTTGTGGTGAAGTTTGGATTGAAAGGCGGTTGAGCCGGACTAAATATATAAATTTATTATGCTACGAAACAAAAAAAACAAATAGAACCGGGGTCCGGTCTAACCCATGATGCTAAGCTTCGCCCCTAGATCTAATGCTAGGGTTATTTTGGCCAAAAGATGCGGTTTTGAACCCACGCTATTTGACGTGGCAGCATTTTAGTTACCGAGCAAATGGTGCGGTCCCCATGTCGAGTTTTTGTTGGATTGAGCTTGTCAACCCACGAATACGACATGTTTAGCACCCTCAACTCTTAGTTATATCTAGCAAAGACTACTTTTACTTACTCTGCGAAGAACTCCTCTTTCGGCACTAAGTTGCACCATTTGAAGAACGGGCAGTTTGAAGCTGTTAAGATGATTAGTCCAACCGGCTTCCGGGCTGTAGAAGTCTGCATGCGAAGCATCGTTGATGTTGGATGT
This sequence comes from Deinandra increscens subsp. villosa, assembly GCA_039602395.1. Lineage (NCBI taxonomy): Eukaryota > Viridiplantae > Streptophyta > Magnoliopsida > Asterales > Asteraceae > Deinandra > Deinandra increscens. The sequence continues at coordinate 1,083,713 of JBCNJP010000014.1, read as the reverse complement.
GATTTTGGCCGAGCAAACTGTTTCTTCCAACCCATTATCACGTGGACCGCGTATTTCTTGGTCGATTCTCATCGGTGGTCGGATCACTTGAAGGCCTCTTTCCACCCTTATAATGTGACCCCTGTTGTCATCTCGGCTTTGAAGCTTCTCGGCGGTTTCTTGGTCGACGTTGAACGCCTCTCTGAGGATATCGAGATCGAACCCACGGAAAATGTTGCTGGAACCTTCTTCCGGTGACTGTTCTTTACCCTGTTCTGGGTTTCCGGCCAGGAAGAATCTCTGCATTAATCACCAAAGAAACTTTTAGTGATGAAAAATAGTTATGATTTTTTAGGTTTTTAAGATCAAATTATCACTATCGGTTCGGTTAAGCCTGTTTTATCGGGCGGATCCTTTTTTTTAGAAAATTTGAAGTTAGACTGATTTTGAAGTTAAACAAGTTTTATGAGCATCCACACGATTCCATTTTCTATATAAATATATATAATCATTCATAAGTTAATAATAAGTATGTCTAGCTCAGGTGGTTCCCCGTTAACATTGCATGCTAAGCCAACCATTTGAACTAGGGAAGATGTGTTACTAGGATTCACTCCTAATGATATATATGACACATTTACTCATACATTTTTATATATAATTCTTCTACTAAAAATTTGAAATTCATTTGGTTACCGTGAACCCGATGAATCCTTACTAGATCTCTAGATCTGCCCTGCTTTTACATCTTTTTATTTTTTAAAATTCTGAATTAACATCTTTTTATTTTTTAAAGTTCTGAATTGTTTATTTTTTAAAATTCTGAATTAACATCTTTTTATTTTTTAAAGTTCTGAATTGGTCAGTGTTAAACTGGATCCGATAGTGAACCGGGTTCTAATAATTTTTTATATATTTTTATATTTTTTCGTTTCTAAGTTTATTTATATACCCACACTTTTCACTTTAAGATGTTATTTATCAATCAATTTAGTATTTTAGACTTCTCATAGTTTCCTTATCTAAGTTTTTTTTTTTTGTATTCTATTAATTAAGATTAAGATTACAAGTCAATATTTTTGTATTTTATTTTCAATTAGATTTCTGCATGTATATTAGATATATAGTTAAATATGTACCCTGTGATATTGGTCGAGCTGGTTAGCTGCGTTAGTGGAGTCGACCAAAACAACAGCAACGATCTCCTCTTCTCCGTCGTTGTACATCCAGTGAGCGGCTCCGGTAGGGATGACGATCACATCTCCTTCTCGGAAATGGCGAATCTTCTGGTGGCGATCTTGGAACGATCCACTCTCTTGCATTTGTTGCGATGACTGAAACGTCTCCGGGCAACCCGGCAACATTATCCCTTGATAACCCCTCCCTGAAACACAAACATAAAGTTCATCACCTTTCTTAACTTTTTGAAGTAAAAAGTGGCGGAGACAAAAATCAAAAGTTGTACATACAGTCACGCGAATCTTGATAAAAAATTTTAAAGGGATGATGAGTCACCGAATGATAATCATAATCTAAGCGGACGATTCTTAAAATATATAATTTTTTAAAAAACAATAATGAAAAATTTTAAAGGGATGATGAGTCACCGAATGATAATCATAATCTAAGGGGACGATTCTTAAAATATATAATTTTTTTTAAAAACAATAATGAAAATTAGTACTTCTGGACAAAAAAAACAACACAAAAAAAACAGCATGAATGATTCTCAAAATATATAAATGTTTTAAGAAAAAATCATGAAAACTAGTACTTCTGGACAGAAAAAAAAAAACTACAGGGACAGTCGCCCCGACTCTCCACTAAGCTACACCCCTGCATCCAGTGAGGCAAGCTGTTTCAACTTCTTTTTCGACCCGGGACTAAAAAGGCGAAGTCAAAATTTCCAAAGACCAAAAAAGTTACGACGCCCGTCTAAAACTAAAACGATCGGACGGCCGCCATGTTTGTAAAAGTCATAAAAAAATAAAAAAGTTAAGACGACCGTCTAAAATATCAAACGACCGTCATATCTATGAAAGTTAAAGTTTGAAAAAGTTAAATACGGGCATGCGGTCCATGAACCCGTGTGAATTAGTTTAGATTAATGATGCATGACCCTTAATTATCTTTTTAAAGTTTTAATTATATATTAACTACCTTGGATAATATAGACCATGAGGGGAGAGTTAAGGTAAGATGGAAGGAGAAGTCCTTGCGGTTGGATGTGGTGGCGAATGACCTCCACTCCGGCACACTGGAACTGCTGGTTACCGGAGTCGAAGAACTCCGTGTAACCAGCTTCTCCTTGAACTCGTTCATTAGGCTCAAGAGCATTGATGTTTTGAATCTGACATTGGTTTTGGGATTGTTGGCGGAATGGGCGGAGGGCAAGGCATGCATGGAAGAGTAGGAAGAAGGTGAGTGAAAGAGAAAGGGTAGACATGGTGGCGGATGGTGGTGGTGGAAATGGGTGGGCTGGGGATTTGATTTAAACAAGTGGAGGGTGGATGAGAGATTGACACATAAGGAAGTGTGAATAGAAAGATTGAGCCAAGTTGCAGGACCATGCATGAGTTGAATGGACTCGTGGCTTTTATTAAGTTTTCAAGAATCGGTGGTGTTGGGTTTGATTTTGGAAAGTAGCAGGATGGATGTTTCTTTTAACATGGGTATAAAAAATAATAAAAAAACAGTTGTATTGTTAATAAACAAGTTGTATTGTCAATACAGAACGTAAATAATACGGAAATATAAAAAGTATATGTAACGATGTTAAAGTTAAAAGACTAGTTAAATATCACACTATTAAAAATTAGATGTTTAAAAGCCGATAATATGAAACTAACACTAAAACCAATTATTAGAGATATATCTGATTAATCTTTACAACCCAGTTAGGTAAGGGGTAGACTTGTATATAAACAATAAAAGTTACACAAATGTACGTGAAGAATAACAAATGTGCAAACAAGTCTAAATACTACACAAATAGATTACGTATGTTTAATATCCCCTTTAGTGAGACGGTGGAGATTGTAAGCCAAGTATATCTTGAAATTTCTCAAAATGAGGTCTTGGAAGGCTTTTGGTGAAGATGTACACAACTTCGAGTTTGGTAAATAAAAACTTTGTGTAGAGTTTCCCCGAGGAGACCAATTCACGAATGAAATGATAATCAATATCTATGTGTTTTGCCCTTTTGTGAGAAATATGATTTGGTGTGAGAAATAATGCACTTTGATTGTCACATAAGAGAGTAGGGCGATCAGGAGGAAGGGCATGAGGTTCCCGTAAAACGTGAGTGACCTAAATGATTTATGTTGTCGTATTTGCCATAGCACGATACTCTGATTCACAACTTGAGCACGAAACACTTGGTTGATTTTTGACACTCCAAAACACAAGGTTGCCACCAATATAAATTGAATAACCATAGGTGGACCGTCTCGTTTCGATACATCGAGCCCAGTCCGCATCGGAGTATCCATGAATGTTTGAAGAGTTAATTGTTGAATGTGAACCCAAGATTTAGAGTGCCTTTAACATATCAAAGTATTCTCTTGACATGTGAGTAATGCGTAAGTGTGGGTGTTTGTAAGAATTGGCTTACTTGATTACGGCATATGAGATGTCGGGTCATATAATGGTTAGAGTATTGGAGAGCACCAACCAAAGTATGATAAAACGTGGGGTCCTTGTATGGTTCACCTTGAGTGGTGAGAACAATATTTGGGGCAAGAGGAGTAGAGACGAGTTTTGCACCAATAATATTGGCTTTCTCAAGTATCTCTTTAGTATATTTTGATAGACCCAAAAATAACTCATTCTTGGTGTTAGTGGCTTCAAGGCCCAAAAAATAATTGAGGTAACCTTGGTCCTTAGTGGGAAATTCTTTATTTAAGATGGAAATGAAGGACTTGATCACACTTTCTTTATTACCCATAATAATTAAATCATCCACATAAGCCAATAGATACATTATGCAATCGGCTTGTCTGAAAATAAGTAGGAAACACAAACGTTTACATTGATGAATCTCCGAGCGACGTGGATGAAGACGAAATTAGGGGGAGGAATCGGAAGATTTTATACGATGCACCTCCCCTTCCTTTAGATCCTTCATCCATAATTAAATTGGGTCTGAATTTGAGATTTTCCTACTTTTGTGTCCTAAAGTTGAAGAAGACAACAGACCGATTGATCTGCATCGGAGAACCACCATAAATACTATGGCTACGATATAGAACGGTTCAAAGAGATTAGGGTTGAGGAAAGCAGATAGAGGGACATGAAAGAAAACTAGCTTCCACGTGTCAACCTCTAGACATGGACACATGGTGGGATGTGGGAGAGCTCGTAAGAATATGATCAATCATTTATACTACATTTAAATTAAATTATTATAGAACTCGTGTATCATATATATATATATATATATATATATATATATATATATATATATATATATATATATATATATATATAGGTAATTAACGTATAGGATTCCCATTAGGGTTAGGATCCTTGTGTTATAAATATACCCTATACTAATATAATACACTCAATCGAATTATTACGATCTTACATTCACGTGTTGATGTTATTGTCTCTTAGTTAGATGTCTAATGTTCAAACTTTTTTGGCATTGAAAGTTGAATTATAATATATTTGGGATATTTTAAGAGTATTCTAATTTGCCGTCAAAAAAATAAATAAATAAAATTAATAAATACTAATAATAAGGAGTTGTAAATTATATTTATTTTGCTTCAATTGTGAAAAAGAAAAAAAGAATTGTATTTTTGTAAGCTAAAAACGTAACAATTGCACTACCTTGTTTTAAAGTTTAACAGTTCAAGGCCCAGTACAGATCAGGCAAAAGTAAAACACTCCACGACGGACCACATTTCCAAACCACATGAAAATATTTCGTTTTTAAAAGTTTCTTAAAACAATATAAACAAAGCTGGAATAGCTCAGTTGGTTAGAGCGTGTGGCTGTTAACCACAAGGTCGGAGGTTCAACCCCTCCTTCTAGCGGTTTTTTCCTCCTCGTCTATTATTTATTAAAAGTTTTCTCCTTATCCGTCAAAGATTTTTTCTATTTCATCCGTCAAAGATTTTTTCTATTTCAAAAAATAATAGAGGTAATATAAAGTTTATCAAGAGTGTTTTTACTAAAACTAGTACCATATATAAAATGTCAAATGTAAAGGGTCCTACTATCCGTACCACCTATTTTCTATTTGCACCACTCAATATGCCGCATATATGACTAAATGGGGCATTTTGAGAAAAGACAAAATGCCAAAGCGCCGCATATAGGAGAAAACGGGGCGTTTTAGTTGCAGACACGCGCGTACCTTAAAGCTAACTGGTTCGGTTGACTGGTTGTACGAAACATGCCTTGAAATGCCGCACTTTGCCCTAGATGCCGCGTTTTGACTCTTTTTTGTCATTTTGTTAAATGCCCCATCTAGGTATATATGCCTCATTTTGAGGTCTATAAATAGATGAGTGTTCATTGTTTTTTTTTTTGCACTATTCATTCGTATGAATGCGAATCATTTCTAGTTGTATCATCTATGTCTAACTTGTAAAGACAAATATTAGCAGTTAAAATGTCTTATTATGACTTCATTTTCGGTGACGATTTTATTGACGATTCTTCTTCTAACCCGACGTAGGTTCCAGAATCAGACCGGGTAACTATTTAGTTTCTTCAACTATTTTATTTATTTATTTATCTTAAAATAGTAATGTTTTGTGTTTATTGAGCAGTATGATGGCTTTCAATCATCTAACAAGCCGGTTCCAGAAATTAAGGAGCATTTAAATAAACAAAAACAATATTTTTTTTATCAAATGTCGCGCTTTGGATAAAAGAACACGTTTTAACTGCAACATAGTATAACGAATTTTGTTTTCTGTCTTTGCTTAAGATGCCGCGTTTTGAACTAAATGCCGCATTTTGAAGCTTTTTGTCTTTTTCAAAATGCCGCATATATGACTATGTGCCGCGTTTTAAAGTAAAGTACATCGGAACACTTTGACTTTTGACCAGATAAGACTTTTGTCTTATTCAAGATGCCGCATATAGGACTATGTGCCGCGTTTTGAGTGGTGCAGATAGAATTTAGGGTGGTGTGTATAGAATGTCCGAATGTAAATAATTTACATGTCAAATGTCATCCCCTTATTCACTATCATCTATCTCTCTCATATAAATTATTAGTCATCTTTCCTATTAAATATTAAATATTAAATAATAAGCTATGTGTAGTCATAAAGCCCCTGAATGAGCGTTTTAACGCCATGTGGCGGTCCAGTCAATAAAGGGTTTTATGGCCTTAAGGTATGTAGTGCTTAAAGCCCCAAAACGACACTTTAATTATTACTCAATTATATTAATTTATATATTTTTTAAATAAACTTCATTTAAAAAAGGAGATCACACAACAACCAATCAGATCTTTTCTTTGCGGGCGCTATATGTATAACGAGGGATGCGATTTTTAACCTATAGCGCCCCTGGTGACGGTGTTGGGACGTTATGAGGACGATATATTACGCATTTCACTCCCACTACACATAGCCTAATTAATTTAAATAATTAAATTATATTAATACGTTTAAACTTATGCTTAAAATATATTAATAATGAAGTTATTAATTATATAACTTTTTAATACATCATGTGTAATACAGGGGTTGATATTACTAGTCAATAATATAAAGTAAATTAAATTATTATTAAAAACGATTTTGTTAATATTAATACCAACAACTTACTCTTAAATTCACCTAACATATCTATCTACTATAAGATATAAACCATCAACCTCAAAAGGTATGAGACATCAAACAACACCATGGATACCATTGGGTTCGAAGCTCTTTACTAGCTTATGTTATCTAAGTTTGATATTAAATAGTAAACGTAAACTCGTGTTGTAGAGGAACAGTTTTAAATATAATTTATATTCAAACATACGTAAAAATAGCACATTTTAACAATATACTTGATGTAAAAAAGATGGGGGTGGGCTTTGGAACACTTGTTAATGTTGTTGCTTTGTGACCCTCAGGTCATGGTTTAAAGCCGTGAAAACAACCACTTGCATAAAAGTGTAGGGTAATCTTGCGTACATCTCATCGTAAAGTGATTCGGCTCCTTCACAAACCCTATGCAAATCGGAAGCTAAGTCAAGCATCGGGTTCGTGATTATATATGAATCATTGGGTTTTGGCTAGAAAGCAAAAGAAGGTGATCTTCAAATTCAAATCTGTTCAGTTGAGAGCGAAAATAGTTAATAACATGTTGGTGTTGTGGCTCAATTTTAAAAATATGTTATATCGAATCGTAGGTAGAAATAAGTGTGTCGGAGTGGTATATTTAGAATTTTGAAAAATTGTTAACTAAAAAATAGTATAGTAAAAATAAATATATTAAAATGATGATAAAAAATAGAGTAAACTTCGTTTTTAGTCTCTAACGTTTGGACATTTTAACAATTTTAGTCTCAACTTTTCGAAATCCCCAATTTAGTGTCTCACATTTCATTTTCTTTTCAATTTTGGTTACAACGTTAACAACCGTTTAAAGAGCCGTTAGACTACCCTCGCATGGTCTCCACGTGAGGGGTATTTTTGTTATTTCTGTTTGTTTTAAAGTATGAGTTAAAACAAACGGAAAATGACAAAAGTACACCTCATGTGGGGACCACATGAGGGCAGTCTAACGGCTCTTTAAACAACTGTTAGACCACAATTGAAAAAAAAAATGAAATGTGAGACGCTAAATTGAGATTTTTAAAAAGTTGGGACTAAAATTGTTAAAATGTGCAAACGTTGGAGACTAAAAACGAAGTTTACTCTAAAAAATAACTGTTCATGACACTTTCCAAACTGTATGCATATATAAATCACCAAAACAAAGACACAAGATATTCTTCTTTCAGGATGTGGAGAGTAACTCGGCTATGTTATACGGAATTGATTGTTGGTCAATCAAGAAGACATAAACACAAAAGTTAAAGACAACGATGATGAGGATGTTGAGATGGATGTGTGGACACACAAGGCTGGATCGAATTAGAAATGAAGCTTTTACCCGTAAATTAGGGGTTGCATTTCGGATAAAATTAGAGAATGGGGAATGAGGTTGTTCGGGTATGTGCGGAGATGATAGATTACAACACCTGTAAGGGGCGTGGAAGCAATCATTGTGGAAGGAAGAGGAGTAGAGGGACGGAGGGAGACCAAAAATGACTTGAGATGAGAAGATTAGGTAGGATTTGTTACACTTGCATTTTTCGAGAGGCTTGAGGACATGACCAGTAATAAGAGCGCTAAAAGATAAAAGATAGGGGTTAGGGATTTCTATATGATAGTACAATTTCTGGTATGGGGTAGGGTTTAGCTTTCTTGGTATGTACCCGACTTCTCCTAGGTTGCTTTAATAGTAGATGTAGAAAACAACTTCCTTCGAGTTGATTCCTTATATAGGGGAGCCTTTAGTTTTCGATGTCTCTTCAGCCTTAGGTGTACTCTAGTTGCATTAGAGTATTTTATGTTAACGGTTTTGTGTGCTTGCTTGTCTGTTACTTTTATCGTATCTGCTTATAGTGACATACTATTATGCTTATGCTTTGCTATGTGTTATTGTTCTTCCATATGATGTTGGTACCTTTTATTTGTTACTTGTTTTCATGCTATATGCTAAAAAAAAGAGTTAGAGGTTTCTTTGGCAACATAGCAGTTTATTTATTTTATAGAAAAGATAACGTTTGTTCCATACTCATCCTCTTCGGACCCTAATGTTGACGTGGGATTTGGTAGATACGTTTACTTGTTTGACTTATACATCTTTTTTTGTTGATCGTAAAACTAATATTTTCAAATTGACTTGTTCTTATCCAAACCCAATCTGACCCAAACCAAAATGATATTACTTTAATGATGGTGCGTCATGACTTATATCCATCCAGACCTGCTGACCTGACATCCCGACCCGACCATATGTTACCAAGTGCAATCTAAACGAATCACTTTCTGGTCTACTTAACGTCGTGTTCCCGAGTTTACTTAAGGAGGGAAAAAGAAAAGAAATGAGATGAAAGGAAGAGAAAAGAAGAGAAAAGAAAAGAAGAGAAAGAAAGAGAAGGGGAGTGATTCATTTCGTTTCAAATCCTCCCAAATCGAAATGAAAGAAAAACAATAGAAAATGGTCTTACTTCCATCCACTTCCATCCCCTTCCCTCTTTAAGTGAAACTCGAGAACACAATGTTTTTTTCCCCTTCCCTTTCACTCCTTAAATGAAACTCAGGTACACAAATATTTTTTACATTTTCTTTCATTTCCCTCCTTTAGTGAACTCGGAAACTAAGGGCATGTTTGAGATTCCATTTCAAAATGACTTTTGGCTTTTGGAGGAGGCAAAAAGTCAAAAATACCCCTCCAAAAGCTAATAAGTCACAACATTGTGGCTTTTTGCTGCTTTTGGAGGGGCATTTTTGACTTTTTGTCTCCTCCAAAAGCCAAAAGTCATTTTCAAATGAAATCCCAAACATGCCCTAAAGAAACTCGGAAACACAGCATAAGAATTTCCCTGATTAAACCTTGTATTTTATAGATTATTTATAAAATATATTACGTGACATTACTTAAACTGAAAGAATACTTTTTTTTTTTGAAACGGCCAGGCTTTATTCAAAACAAACAACCAACAAGACTAGCAAGAGGCTAGTCCAAAACAAGCAAACGTTTAACATACCAGATTAAAGAGAAAAGAAAAAAAAACGTCATGTTCTATGGTTTAAATATAAGTGTCTTATAAAATTATAGTTTTAAAATATTAACATATAAAAAGTGAAAACAAAATTTTAACAGAGTATTTGTATCTATCTATCAATAAATATGTCATGTTTGAACTCACTTGTTTGACACAATTTCAAGATTCGTGTCGAAAACAATTTCACCAATTTCCAGATTCATGTCGAAAACAATTTCACCAGCACTACCCATTTAACACTTATATTTCTGCCTCCTAACTCAATGCACTGAAGTTAAGCATATGTATATATCTTTTGGTGATCATAGTTTCACATAAAATATAGATAACATTTATTATAAAAATAATTAAGCAAAAGTGTTTATGTTGACCCATCCAATTTACCCCTTCTAATCATATATACACACACATGTCAAACCCTTGTAATCCATGGATACAAAAATTACATTACTAACAAGGTACACACTAAACAAGGAGGTTAAGAATGATTATTTGTGGAGATTTAAAGTTCAAGTCTACTGATTATTGAACCTACTAGGAAGTAAATATTTCATCACAACATATTTCAGTCTGTTTTTACCTGCTCCATGTTCTCATCTTTACGGGTCGGTGAAATTTGACTTTCTTCTTGGACTTTGACCTCGCTAGTCAGAGCGGATTCAGTAGGTTCTACAGTATCTAACGGGTCGGGTCCCACTTTACTTTTGATCTCCGAGCATCTGGAGATGACTTGTTCAAGCTCATCATGGAGATTCAAAGCTTCAAAAAGGAGTATATCATCATCTGTTGTAGTTTCTGCTATTCTTTGAACTAAAGGCAGAGATTCCTTGCACTTCTCCAACATGCTAACTGTTAGCTCATCCTGCATAACGAGTCAAACGGGTTAAAATTAGGCCAAAATGTATTTACAATACATAAAACCTTGTTTTCCATTTTACCAATAAAAAGCTAGACTAATAATGAAATAAAAACTTTCTGTCATATATGTGTACCCACATCTTTTGGTTGGGGAGTACACCACTTACCACCAGGGTGTCCCCTTGGCGACTTGTGTCATTATTTTACGTCTAAAAATCATTTTACATTTTAGGTCAACCTGACCCAAACAAAAGTTACCCATTTTTATCTGCCAGCCAACTTATCCAAACCGCAAATTTTGCCAACTCGCAAACATAGGCACACACACACATATATATAGTTAAAATGTAACATATTTTAGTTGAAAAATATACAGATTCTGAATAATTTGAAATCTAACATAAATATAATAATTTCTGGCTAACATGACAATGGCGTCAAAGAACTTACATTGATAGGTATGGGTTCCATTCCTGAATCAAGTATGCTTGATAAAAGGTCAAGACTATTTCTACCAACCAACAGCAGTTCTTTCTTTTGTTCCACAGATTGACCACCATAGATATATGGAGTGGCATCGTTTTCTAAGCCCATTAAATCAATATCTGGCAATGGGTATCTATCAGGGGCTGGCATAGGTTGTTCATAAACCATTGATTCGATTGATTGATGCCCAGGGCTCGGGCTTCCACCTTGTGTTCCTGCTGGTATCCCGTTGGTCTTCAGGTTCTGCAACAATGCATTTGTTTCTGTTCAATTACATGCAACAGTCTACATAATATTCAACAAGGGTGTAAATCGTTTCTTGATTGTAAGGCATCATGCTTAACTTTGGTAGGTGTGATCATTATGATTTGATTTTTGAACATAGATACGCCTATTACTCTTGGTATTTTGCTTATATTTAACTACTTCCATTGCATTATTAGGTCAAAAATTGCAATTGTTGGGAGATGGAGGGAGCAGTTGTCACAGTCTAATAAATAATAATGCTTGGATGCTTTCTTGATTATAGAAAGATATATAATACAAATACAGTGATATAATGGAAAATCTTTATTCCAAAATCCAAATTCCTTCTTTGTTTTCTACACAAACATCCAATTCTCCCAGACAAAAAATAATAATAATAAAGCGGAACCTGATACAAGGTTTGATATATATCATGGATTAAACGACTTGAAAATAGGTTTGCTCATGGACCTGTTTAATTAGACCAGGTTAAACATGGCCCGTTTAATTGAAAAGGCCAACCCAAACATAACTTGTTCAATTAAACAGGTCAACCAAAACATAACCCGTTTATTAAACGGTTAGACGTGACAACTCAAAACCTGATTATTTACGTGTCAGGTCGTCCAAACGTTTCCACCACTAAATATGATTTACATGAAAAATGTTTCTCAAGTTACTAATAGCACATTAGCACCTATATTATGCAGGATTCAGAGTGTTCAGGAAAGCAAAGATGAGATGGCTGTTTAAATATCTTTATTCATCAATCACTAATTGTTTCCTAACCATCTTAACAGTTTTACTCATTCATCCTAAAATCATATGAACACCATTTATTTATTTGTGTACAACTCCAGAAGTGCTTTCAGGTGTTAAAAGCTCCATGTAAATATCTAAACTAGATCATAGACTATTTTCAAAACATTAATGGTGCTTACTTAATTAATTTGTCTTCATCTATCTACTGGAACAATCAGATAAAAACAAGCATAAATTAATCAAACATAAAAGCAAAAAAGCAAGGAGGATTGATGATTTAATTCACCATGTGAGTTTGACGGAAAACAGGCAAATACATGAGCTCCTCCGATTCTCCCCAAGCCCTAATCAACTGCACCGCCTTCGATCTATTCCGTTGATCAGTCCGCACATCCTGAATCATCGCCACCATATCATCAAGCACCTTCTCCGACGCCACTTCAGAGAAAACCTTATCACAATTAGACGTGCACGTCTCCAACAGATCAAGGCTCAGCCTCTGACTAACCGCGTTTTTGCTCGAACAGATCTTCTTCTTAATCGCTTTCACGATCTCCGTTCCGCTAAACTCTTCGCTGTTAATCATGGCGCAGATTCTCAGATTTAGCCCCCAATTAGGCTCCTCCATCGTCTCCGACGTGGCTTCGTCGACGATCTTCGACTCAGGGGTGGGAGCTTGCAGGATTTCCTTCATCTTCGTGCCGACCAGACGACTCATCTGAACTCCGCCGGTCATTAACCGCTCGCCGAAGGAGGATGAAGCGAGTTTGAATTTGTCAAGTTTGTCCATGATTGATTGTTGTGGAGGTGAAAGATGAAATCGAAACAGACAGAAGATTAGTTTAATGGAGCCCTAAAATGACTAATGAGAATTTGGTAGTCTGAAAGGGAAAGTGTGGCGGTTAATTTGCAGGAGGTCGTCGATTGTGGTGGATCGTCTGATGTGTTGGCGGTCTCCGACACCATATGTTAAAACTTAAACGCAACCGATTAAAAAAGGTTTTTATATATATTTTGACTTTAAAGTTTAAACAACTAATCTCTAATCCTCGATTTTTTTAATAGCTCTTTCATTAAACCAAATCGAGAGACATGGTTTTTTATTCTCGAATACCGCTTCATTTCTATCTTTTTAAATGACCCAACACGCAGTAAGAACGATGGCAGATAACATCATCTTCTTCTTCCTTCCAAATTGAGATTCCTCCACCACATGAAGCAAGTATATAGTTTCAAAAGCAAAAAAAGAAGTGATGCCACACCAAGAAGAGGCCATCAGCCATACCTGGGCCGCCATCAAACACCCCATAAATAGATGACAAGCCGACTCCTCCGGATCATCACAAAAAGGTAAATTTGAATACGTCTATCCGATTATCTTTATTTTCTATTATCTTTATTTCATGAGTACAAGACATAGTCACAACTCAAAAACTTTTTTTGGAACGACGATTTTCATTAAAACACAACGCCCTACCTAGCAAGGAGCCAGGAAAGGGACATAAAACATACAATGGAAAGATGGAGCTTACATTTTAAAACAATCCTAATCCTCCCAACTTAAACCCGCCCACTTACCTCTAGTTTTGACCCAAAGGAAACTCGAACACTTAACATCTTTGAACATCGTCGGGATCGAAGACTTCTTGCCTTCAAAAATCGTCTCGTTCCTACTCTTCCAAAGAACCCAACAAGCGGTAAGAATAATCAAATAGAGACTCATTTTAGCTCTTCTATCATAGTGGGAGTCTTCAACAATCTTGAGGAGGTCTTCAAGATCAAAAACGTAAATGGGAGGGACTTTGCACCAAGCGGAAATAGAAGCCCATAATCCGGACGCCATTTTGCAACCCACCAACAAGTGATAAACGGATTCACCAACTTCCTCCCACAAGGGGCAAAGAGGATCCATGATATTAACGTTACGCTTTAACAAAGCCTCCTTCGTAGCAATCATATCCTTCAAAGCCCTCCAAAAAAAAAAGATATTAATCTTGTTTGGCACCAACTTGTTCCACGACATAATGATTCCGGAAGCACTATTGAACTAATTCACCAACGATCGCACACCTCAAACCGAGAACTCTCCTGAGTTGTCACCTTTCCATCTAACCACCTGAACCCACCTCAATGAGTTGCTGAAGATCCATTGAATCCTCTTTGAGCCAATCGGTACATTTTGTAATATTAGCCTAAACTCCTCCTAATTCTTTAGGCACCGGGACGAAGTCAGCACGATTGGGTTTTTGATGAATACATCTTATGACCTCTCTCCATAAACGGTTTGGCTCGCTGTGAAAACTCCAAATCCATTTAGAAAGTAAGCACCGATTAGAAACACAAAAAGGAATCAGCCCCAACCCCCCTTCCTTAACCGGTTTTGCGACCTCCTCTCTACAAACCCAATGAATACATATTTTTATCACCTTCACTTCCGCCCCATAGGAAACAAAACCGAATCCCTTCAAGTTTTTGGATTATCTTTACCAGAGCTTTGTAAAGAGAGAAATAATACGAATGCAAGCTTTCCAACACCGCTTTAGCTAACACTAGCCTTCCCCCAATGGAAAGATTTTTGGCCTTCCATCTCGAGAGTCTTGATTCGAAGACTTTTATGACCTCGTCCCAAGCCTTAATCCGATTCATGTTTTCTCCAGAAAGGCGACCAAGATACTTAAAAGGGAAAACCCCATGCGAACACTTGAACATACAATCCTTTTCCTTAAAATCATCCATCTCCACGTTGAGCCCATATAAATGTAAACCTTTTATCATATGTGATATTTGAATCCATGATCTCTCCAATTTTAATGTTTTTGGGTGTTTCACCTTAACCACTTAGGCTAGAAATCTTATTATTATTATTTATTACGCTCGATTTTTAATAAAATCGTAGTCGCTATGTGTGACTAGAGTGAGCCGAGCATGGGCGAAGCTTTGAAGGGACCGAAGGGGGCGACCGCCCCTGCGGTTTTTCCGGCTATAAGCACTGATATTCATGATTTTATGTAAAAGAAATTATATGTATTGAGTATCGCCCCCTCGAATCTATTGAGTATGGCCCCCTCGGTAAAAAAAATTGAGCCCCGCCCCCCTGGGGTTTTCTTTCAAGCTTCGCCACTGGAGCCGAGCAACAATAACATGGTAGACAACAGATCCAAGTTGCGGGATTGCTACCAACACCCACTCAATCGGGTGGACAAAAACCATACCTTGGCAAATGCCAATGGTGTTTTCAACGTGGTCACTCTCTTAAAGATTGTCCTATATTTAAGAGAGACCACCCTATGATTTCTGTTCCTGTTTTTAATCGTAACATGCAGGCCAAAAATGCACAAGTGCACATGATGACCACAAATGATGGCAATTCTACTAATTGGATTTTTGATAGTGGTGCTTCTGATCACCACGTCACCAACGACTTGAACAATCTCTCTCTCCATGCGCCTTACGATGGAACAGAGGAACTAACAATCGGTGACGGTTCATGTCTTCACATTACTCATATTGGTTCACTTATTCTTAAAACTTCTCAAACCTCCATTACTCTTAAAAATGTGTTATGTGTACCTTCTTTATCTAAAAACATTATCTCTATTTTCCAATTATGTGCTGACAACAACCTTCTCATCAAATTCAATTCTTCTTTTTTTGTTCTAAAGGACCGGGCTTCGAAACACCAACTACTCACGGGAATGGAAAAAAAAGGACTGTATGAGCTTCGTTCCACCAAATCTCCTTCACCATCGGTTTTTACCATGCAAAGAACGAACTAGGGGTGTGCAAGAATCCAAAAAAACCGACTCGAAACCAAAATAACCGAAAAAACCAAATCGAAAAAACCGAATCCAAATAGAAACCGTCGGATTTTGGATTGAGCTTTTCTAAAATCCAAAATTTCGGATCGGTTTCGGTTTTAGCTAAAAAAAATCTGAAAAAACCGAACCGATCTATTTAATCATTGAAGGGTTTCAAATTATAATTTTATTTATAATTATTAGGATCTATGAGTCTTTGTGATTAGATCATTATGCAAATTTAATTTTTGTTTGAATGTCGTTTGAGTGTTTGAGATTAGATCTTTAAGGATTTGTTTGATTTTGGATTGTTATGCAACATTATGGATCCTTGAGTCTTTGATATTAAATCGTTAAAAATTTTTTTTTAGCACAAAAGTTCAAATGGATTTGAATCCGAAAAAACCGAATCCAAACCGTAAAAAACCGAAATCCGAAATCCATGAAACCGAAAAAACCGAATCCGAATGGATTTGAAAATTGTAAAAACCGAAGTTCGGTTTTGGATTCGGTTTTAGCCAAAATCCGATCCAAACCGATCCATGCACACCCCTAGAACGAACTCTCTCACTTGGCATCACCGCCTCGGGCATCCCCATAATAAAATTTTTAAATTTTTATTATCCATTGTTTCTTTTAATTCTAGTTCTAATGACAATTGTAATGCTTGTCATATTTATAAAAGCCATCGTTTGTCATTTTCTACTTCACCCCTTTCATCCAACGCTCCACTTGAGCTTAATTTTTCCGATGTTTGGTGTTCACCGGTCACCTCATTTGACATTTACAAATACTATATTATTTTTGTAGACCACTTTACAAAATACATATGGTTATACCCTTTAAAACAAAAGTGTGATTCTCTCTCAACCTTTACTCGATTTCAATCGCTTGTTGAGAATTTTTTCAATCGAAAAATCAAACAATTTTTTTCCGATAATGATGGTGAGTACGTAAAATTAATACCACACTTCAACTCGTGTTGCATCTCGCATCTCACATCAACCCCACACACTTCGGAACACAATGGCTATGCCGAACGTCGCCACCGACACATTATGGAAACCAGTTTATCCCTTCTATCTCATGCCAAATTACCCGTCTCTTTTTGGCCATTTGCTTTCACCACCGCTGCTTATCTAATCAATCGTTTACCCACCCACACCCTAAATAATTCTTCACCCTTCAACCGATTATTCAATCGCCAACCTAACTATCATAAACTTCGTAGCTTCGGTTGCTTATGTTATCCTTGGCTACGACCCTACTCACCCCATAAACTACATTCTCGATCCAAACATTGTATTTTTGTTGGATATTCACCAACCCAAAGTGCCTACTACTCTCTTCACCCATCCACCTACAAAATATACACCTCGAGACATGTTATTTTTGTTGAAAATGACTTTCCTTTTCAACGACTCACTGGCTCACAAAATTCTCCTATCATAAACTTATCTGATTGGGTTCCACTTAATATTATAATCTCATCACCCTCCATCGTAACTCACAATATCAACTCCCCACCACATACTCCCCCCTCGGCTACCTCCCCCATACCAACCTCACCTTATGTTACTAATTCCCTTAATCAAAATTCCTCTACTTCATGCCACCCATCTTCACCCTCTACTAACTCTCCACCCACTAATGACCCCCCCCCCCCCAAACTCATCTCCATCCACACCACAAATGCCTCCCAAACCTTCCACTCGTCAAAATCCAAAAAGAAACTCTAGGTATCATAATCCTGATTTTCTTCTTTACACTACTACCACATCCCAAACCACTAAACCACCCATTATTACTCATCCTCTCAAACACCCTTCTTGGTGTCATGCCATGCAAGAAGAGTTTGATGCTCTTGAACGTAACAAAACTTGGACTCTTGTTCCCTCCACACTCGCTCCTAATCTAGTTGGTTGCAAGTGGGTTTATTGCACCCAGTACAAACCCGATGGCACCATTGATCGGCTTAAAGCCCCCTTGGTTGCAAAAGGTTTCACTCAACGACCGAGCATCGATTACATTGAAACTTTCAGTTCGGTTCTCAAACCGACTATATTACGACTCATCCTCTTTTTAGCGGTCTCACAAGGCTGGCTTCTCAGGAAACTTGATATCAATAATGCTTTTCTTCAAGGAACTTTATATGAAGAAGTCTTCATGGCTCAACCTCCCGGTTTCATCAATCCATCACTTCCTAACCATCTTTACAAATTAAACAAAGCAATCTATGGTCTTAAACAAGCATCTCGCGCTTGGTATGAGGAGTTAAAATCTTTTCTCCTATCTCACGGCTTTAAAACAACCATCTCCGATTCATCTCTCTTCACCTTAAATCTAGGTTCCTCACCCATCTACATTCTTGTTTATGTAGATGACATAATCATCACTGGACCATCTCACACCCTTATCACTCGTTTCATAAATCTCTTATCTTCAAAATTTTCCCTAAAAGATCTTGGCCCCTTATCATATTTTCTTGGCGTTGAGGTTCTCCCTCACCCACGTGGTCTCATTCTCTCTCAAAATAAATACATTTCGGACATCCTTCACAAAGCCAATATGAGTGATTGCAAGTCCATCTCCACACCGATTACATGTTCTGAACCGTTTACATTGTCAGGCGGCACCCCACATCTCAATCCCACTGAGTACCGAACACTTGTAGGTTCCCTACAATATTTATCTCTTACGAGACCAGATGTTGCTTTTACTGTTAACAGGTTATCACAGTTCATGCATGCACCATCATCTCACCATTGGACTGCTTTGAAACGGCTGCTACGTGACCTCAAAGGCACTACTTCTCATGGTATTCTTCTTCCTACTCATTCACCTCTGCATTTACATGCCTTCACCGACGCTGATTGAGCCGGTGACAAAGACAATTACAGAAGCACCACGGGTTATATCGTCTACCTTGGTGCCAACCCAATTTCATGGAGCTCTAAACGTCAAAGCACTCTAGCACGTAGCTCCACCGAAGCAAAATTCAGAGCTGTTGCATCAACAACAACCGAAGTACAATGGTTAATTTCTCTTCTCACAGAACTTGGCTTTCGGTCCTCCATTATTCCAACCATTTATTGTGATAATTTAAGTGCTACAACATACTCTTCCAATCCTGTTTTTCACTCTTGCATGAAGCACTTAGCATTGGATTTTCATTTTGTACGAGAAAAGGTACAAGCCGGTACAATAAGAGTTACACATATCAAAGGCGATGACCAACTTGCTGATGCTCTTACTAAACCCTTGGTGAAACC
This sequence comes from Deinandra increscens subsp. villosa, assembly GCA_039602395.1. Taxonomy (NCBI): domain Eukaryota; kingdom Viridiplantae; phylum Streptophyta; class Magnoliopsida; order Asterales; family Asteraceae; genus Deinandra; species Deinandra increscens. The sequence goes on along the minus strand of JBCNJP010000014.1, from coordinate 1,064,517 downwards.
ACATTTTTATTCTCTAGTCTTCAAGATTGGTCTCACATCGTGTTCGTCCATCAAATATTGTATTTTATTCTTGTCAATTAGTAGTTATTAAGTTTTCTTGTATATTTCCGTTTCCTTGTTTGTAATCTTGTATTTAAGTACATATCTCATATCAATAGAAAGCAAACAATTCCAATCATATGAGGTTTCTGTCTGAGTTTTTCATAGTAGAATTCAGTGATAACACATGTCAGAACGATCTAATACATGACAACAAGAATCTAACCTCGCTACTTTGTATATATATATGTATACTATACATGGTGTATACTTGTATAGATATATGATCATATACCATCCTACACATATACACATGTATAGTACGTCAGTACGTGTGAACTTGTCGGGTTAGTGGCATTGCGTGGTAGAAATCGTTTCTTGGTTATTCATTTAAATTAAACTTTTAATCTAATGAGTGTAAATCCAATAAATATTGGATTAAAAGGCCTGAAGACTTTAAGGTTTATATAACTATAAATACAATGGGTGCATTTAATAATTTGTTCTTTTTTTTTAACGGTAAATTTTGATCACTGACGGGGACATTACACCAATCATCTCCAATCTCCATCAGGAGAAAACTCACCACTTGTGAGAAAACCCCATGGCAACTTGTAACCCCTATTTTTTTTATTATTTTTTGTTACAAGTGGGACTTGAACCCAATATCTCATGAATAGAGGTCATATATCTTTACCACTAGACTAAGCTAGTGAGTGTTAATAATTTGATACACCTAACAATACTGAAATAAACATGAGTTAAGGTGACACCTAGCCACCATCAATAATTAGGTCGTCCCCCCTCCCATTCTATGTGACTTTCCGCTAAAACCAGAAAAAGATGGAGACATCCTCGATTAGGTCGTCCCCCCTCCCATTCTATGTGACTTTCGCGGTTCACTGTAAAGATCTCCCGGGTTTCAAGTACCGTCATGACTGGGTTCGGGATGTGCTATTTGACATTTTCAGAAAGGCTGGGATTTCAGCTAAGAAGGAAGCCCCCGTCAACTTCCTAACTGACCCAAAAGAGGGGCGTTCGACCCTTAGACCGGCGGACATCTTGGTGTTTGGGTGGTCAAGGGGGAAGCACGCTTGCATCGATCTGACTGGGGTTTCTCCCCTTGCGGGCTTTGGCGCTGGAGTTTTCACGGCGGGGCAGGCTGCTGCTAAGGCGGCTGCGGGTAAGGTGGACAAGCACGAGAAGGCATGTCTCGAGAATCAGCATGTGTTTGTCCCCTTTGCTTTTGACACGTTCGGGCACCTCGCGTCAGAGGCTGCGGACACGCTCGGGCGGATCCAGAAGGTTATGCATTGACATATAGTGACCTCTAGAGCTAAGAAACTTGTTTTCATCCGCTTAGGTTTTGCTATTCAAAAAGGGCTTGCGGCGCAGCTTGTTGCCCGTTTGCCCCGTATGTCGGACTGAGTTGTAACTTTTATTTTGTCTTATTATTGGAATTAAAAACAAATTTCATGGAAATTATTACATGATTTGTGATTTGGTGATTCTCGTTGTGGAAATTGATAGTTAAGTCGTCCACTTTAGTTGACAAAATCAGAGGTAGTAATTATGATTATAAATTCTATTTCTCAACCCTCTACAGTTTCTTTTGATCTTTGCAACTGAAAATTTATGAACTAAGTTACTAAACTAATATACAAATATTTCCTTTCTTAACGGTTTAACGATGACTTTTGAGATGACCTAACATACATTGAGATCAATACGAGTCGAGTTGCCTCAATTCACAACGTATAACTCTAGTTGAAAGCCTAGCTTATAATAGATTAAAGAGATTAAATGAACATTTATTTGACGTTTTTATGATCTTTTTTAACTTTTTATGTTTTTTTGAACGAGAAATTTGGATTACTGACAGGAGCATTAGTCGCCCACCCGATCATCTCAATCCTTATCAGAAGGAAACTCACCATATGTGAGAAAACCCCATGACCCAACCTTAACTCCCGTTAAATATTTTTTCACATGTAAAACTTGAAAAAAAACTACTTTTAGCCAATTGTAGGGATTATTGGTTAATTTAGTGTATATATATGGGTCAATTGCCTCGGTCGAATCTTGTTGGATGTCAATTTCTTACGTCACCTTCATCTTATTTAAGAGATAAAAGTTGTCTGCCTTTTTGCTTTTTTTTTAATCATGATTAGTTATTAACACCAAATCAATATTCAATTAAATCGCCAACAAACCCTGGAACTATCTTGACCCACCAATTTAACCCCCTTTCTCCTTTTCCCCTTCTTCCCTTTGATTCTCATGAATCACTCTGCCAAGTCTTGGCGAAATTTCATCTACCCAGATGGATATTTCTTCTTCTTAAACCTTATTCCTTTGTGCCTTTGATCCAGATCTGTTTCTTATCGCTCTACTCCCTCGACTACAAACATTAGGTTTGTTCCAAAATTTTGTCGTTTTGTATCTTTTCAATTATTTCTGGTTGTTATGAACGGTAATTTGACGGAGATTCTATAAATTATGACGGAAACCAGTTGGTTAATGTTTGTTTTTGTGAATGTTGTCTCGGGTTTGTGTGAATTTTGGGATGTCAGCGAGGTTTCGAAGTGGGTTCTTGTAATTACAACTTACAAGCACGTATTTTGAAACAATTTATCTTTACGTGATTAATTGACAAGTTTCGATCATAAACATAGCTTTGTGACGGTTTACATACAAAATTTGGCATCTAAGAACTCTCTTTGTTTGTTTTTTTTTTGCTGCACACCAGTTGTTCGACCAATTGTCTGATGTCATAATCCTATTGAAATTCTCCATTTTGTTTGTGTGGAATCATGTACATTAAGGATAGAATGTCTATTATAAGTTTTGTAGCTTGAGAGGCTCATAAATGAGCATGAATTGTTATTCAAGTATCTCTGAATTAAGAATGACTATTATAAGTTTTGTAACTATGCAGGCAGGGATGGATTTAGAAAAGGTCTTGAAATGTGTAACCAACAGCTTTTCTCGATTCATTCATCTTGTCACATTTGGTGTGCCGAAGAACTTGCCAAGTCAGCAGGACTACAAATATGTTGCTAATTCACTGAAGCTTTTTAAACGGGTACTTGATAACATTGATGGGTCCTGCATACAGTCGAATGAACTTCTGTGTAAGGAGTTTGAAGAACTTGATGTAGCTGTAAATGAGGCCCGAGAGTTCATTGAGAACTGGAGTTTTCACATGAGCAAAATTTACGGGGTGTGTATCTCCTTTCATACTAAATTATGGTAAGATTATTTGAAATAGACTAAGAAAATGAAGGTTTAAACTGTTTTTCTTTCTTGGATATATTTCCAGGTTGTGCAAAGCAAACATCTTATTTCAAATATTCAAAGATATTCGATCAGGATTTGTGAAAACGTATACAGGCCTTTGGAGTCATCATCATCAACTACATCTACTTCCACTTTAGCTGATATTCAGGTATGTTCGAAGTTGGAATCCTTTTGATGGATAGAAAACACACATCTTTAAATGAGAGTAATATATTTTAGATGTGCAATGAGTATTTTACATAGGAGACTGCTAATGTTGGTAGGATTGGCAAAAATTCAAAATTAAGCCTGAAATACTAAAATTTCTTGCCTAAGATAGCATATGATTAACCAAAATCACAGATTCATTGGGCTTTACATAAAAGGTGAAGGAAAATGAAAACATAAACACCTTCTATATTGTTGGGACCTGTGAATTGTGAAATAATCTTAATTTTTCTTTTTACAGTTTTTATAATGTTGAATCTGTTGAAAGTGCATGACTACATCATATTGTCCATTTTCCAGCATTTTATGGAGGAAATAAAGAATTTAAAGCTGGAAAATGCAGCAGAGAAGTTAGAAGAAGCCCTAAAATTCATAAGAGAACAAAGGGTTCCACCAGTGGAACTAATGATGGAAATCATAGAATTGCTTCAGTTATCAACAGGTCATGAACTGCTAAAAGAAAGTCTTGCAGTTGAAAAGGAGAATATTAAGGTTAACCAACCGGATCAAATGAATTATATCTCTGATCTTGTTTTTCATATACGGGAAACCATGGTTAATCTTGAAAGCTTTAAAGCCATTAATGGTGTTTCAGTCCCATCATATTTCATCTGCCCCTTGACCCTGCAACTCATGTTTGACCCAGTGATTGTGTCAACTGGTCAAACCTATGAACGGGATTCGATCCAGAACTGGCTTAATAACGGGCTTTTGAGATGCCCTGTAACCCGTCAAACACTTTCACACAAGAACCTAATCCCGAATTACACGGTCAAAGCGTTGATATCAAACTGGTGCGATGAAAACAATATAAAAATCGACCATCCTGATAAGTCGTCATCAGAAGATCAATTAGTTAGCAACTTGACAATCGAAAACGGGTTTGACCGACTGAGCTTTCAAAAGTCAAACCACCGGTCAACCGAAGAGTCTTGTAGTCATAGCAGGAGTGAGTCTACTTCAACGGCTGTTTCCAGTTCTGAACATTTATGTGATTTGTCTGGAGAAACAGCTTCCGATTCCGGGGTTTCAGCGTTTCCACCTGCAAACCAACTCCATAGTGTGAATGAAACGATTAATCCCAATGGTGGAAACCGTAATCATCTGAGAACTGTTTCTCATCCACCCGATTCTTCACCAAATGATACGACAACATTTTCATATGTGAAAGAAGTTGTAAATGATCTCAAATCTCCCTCAAATGAAATCCAAACGAAAGCCGCTGAAGAAATACGGTTTCTTGCTAAAAACAATATGGAAAACCGAATCTTGATTGGACAATCTGGAGCGATTCAACCTCTTGTTTCATTATTACATTCGAACCAAAAGCTTACTCAAGAACACGCCGTTACTGCTCTTTTGAACTTATCAATAAACGGAAACATAAAGTCAATGATTGCTGAATCAGGTGCTGTTGAACCATTAATCCATGTTTTAGAAACAGGAAACATGTGTGCTAAAGAAAACGCAGCAGCAGCATTGTTTAGTCTCTCTTTATTAGAAGAATACCGTGTCAAAATTGGTCAATCTGGTGCGGTCAAACCATTGGTTGACTTGTTAGGATCCGGTACCCTAAGAGGGAAAAAAGATGCAGCTACTGCATTGTTTAATTTATCGATTTTTCATGAGAATAAAGCTCGGATAATACAAGCAGGGGCAGTTAAGTATCTTGTGGAGTTAATGGATCCTGAAACACAAATGGTTGATAAAGCAGTTGCTTTACTTTCAAATCTTGCTAGTGTACCCGAGGGCTGTTTAGTAATTGCACGCGAAGGAGGGATACCATTGTTGGTTGAGGTTGTTGAAACAGGTTCTCAGAGGGGTAAAGAGAATGCTGCTTCTATACTTTTACAACTTTGTCTAAATAGTCCCAAATATTGTCGGTTGGTTCTTCAAGAAGGTGCGGTCCCACCTCTCGTTGCTTTGTCCCAATCTGGAACATCACGTGCCAAGGAGAAGGTAAAAAGTTGTGATTTTTACAGATTTTACTTAAAATGGCAACATCTGGTATAATTGTTCATTGATTGACTGATTATAGTAGTCATTGAGCCTATGAAATCAAAAAACTTTCTAGAGGTCGGCAAAAGATGAAATGGTCAGGCGGGTAGGCAGGTTGCTTAATGGGTCAAAATGGTTTCGTGTCCAAACATGCCATTTCTTACCCGTAAACAGTTTTTATTTGCATTTTTAAAGTCTTAGAAATAATTGATGTGTATTATCTAATTAGGAGGTTTTATACATATAGATAGGCTTTGGGCGACTTCCATCCCATTTGAGCTGTTCCTCATAAAACGCAACCTAAATCAACACCAATCTGCAAAATAATTATAATCTAATTAGGAGGTTGTATGCAATAAAATAGGCTCTGGACGGCTTCCAACCCATTTGATCCGTCCCTCATAAAATAGGACCCAATCTGCAAATAGTCAATTTAGCTACTTCTTGTTTGTAACGTGTTTGCTTGATTATTAAAGCAGGCACAACAACTTCTGAGCCATTTTCGCAGTCAGCGTGAAAACGCTTCTGGGAGAGGGAAATTTTGAGACACAAAAGATGTTATAAAACCTGTAAGTTTTTTAGAAATACCTTTTTTTTTGAAAAAAAGAAAAGGAATTCATTTGTATAATGTGACGCCTTTGTTGATTGATTTCATTGTTTTCTTCTTCTTCTCAGGAGTGTTTCTTCCTTATTTTTATCTGTAAAATATGAAGATTTGCTTGCAAAGGACTTCAATGGAAAGTGCAGGCAAAGGTCAGTTTCAGGCTTGTTAGTTAGAAAGAGTGATTTATTTATTTATTAATTTTGTTTTCTGGATTTTGTAAAAAGAAGGAACGAAAAAACAATGAATCTGTTATTTGAATTGAATGATTAGAGGTTCACGAAACGCAGTGTTCTGTTTCTGTGTTGGACTTGGACATTATTCTCTTTGCTTGTTTTAGGATGTCTTGTTAGACTCGGTGCAAAAGTCTCTAAAGGCAGTTTAGCCCTTTTAGGGGTTGGTTAAGGCCGAGATTGGTTAATGACTCAGACCGATGGATAGAGAACTGGATTGGTTAACTCGACAATTTAGACTCGTGCAAAAGTTCGCAAGGATAGGTTAGCTCTTTTAGGGGTCGGTTAGGACCAGCTAATGACTAAGACCAATGGTTAGAAAGCCGGCAGGACCAAGCATTGGCCCTATTATTCGCATGTCTGCGACTGCATGGAACCGAGTCAAACGGAAACAGGTATGGATTATAATGTTTGAGGTTTATGATGAAGAGGTATTTGATAAACTAGGGTTAGGTTCAAATGAGAAATTTTCTTTTGAGAACTAAATCTCAACCACTAATTTCAGGTGGGAGCCACTATAATTGATGGGGGGGGGGGTTCATATATATAAACTAGTGGCTTAGAATTGTTCTTTTTAGTTCTCAAACCCAATTGGTTCTCAAATGATCCTCTTCCTGATAAACTAATCCAAAGCAGCTCAGAAACGCATATATTCTACTTGATCTCATCTAACTAAAAAATAACAATAACCAAGTAATCAAACTCTGGGAAAATTCTACCAGTGAGTGACTTTTTTTTTTGAACTATCAAAACAATAACACTACGAACATCAGCAAAAAACTGGCCAAAATAGATAGTCTGAAAGCAAAACAAACGACTACAACCTAACAATAAACACCAAAAAAAACGCACAACTCCGCTCACAAACCATACGCTTCCACACCCACCACCACATTGAACCACAAGCAAATCCTCATACTATGCATTACTGAACAACCACAAACTTGCAATTGAGAGCTCCAAAAAAATCAGCAATACCACTATACTCTTTCTTTGTTTTCTCCTTCATTTTTCACCATGATCCGCCATCCGAGATTATCATCGACCTAACAATCCATATTCCATACTCGCACAATTAATAAACACCCACACCCTGACTCAGACTCAAACCAGACACCGCCATCCAACAAATGATCAAAACTCGATTCCATAAGACGACACGCCCTATCCAAACTCGACCCCACGACATCAAAACATGAGAAAGACAGAGATTCATGACACACACCCAACCCTATTAGAAATAAAAGCCACAACAAAAACATATTTGGTTGCTAATGAACACCCCTACCCAAAACAGACTCGCACCTCACATACACCAAGATCTAAACATATATCTGACTTCACAAAACTCACAGCCCATACCATGATATTCCTGTAGGAAATTCATACACACCGAAGGAGCGACACAAGCAGAACTCAGACCCACACGCCCAACCAACCAGTGAGTGACTCACATGTGGCATCAACCACTACTCAATCAGTTGTATAATGTATTATAAGTGTAAAACCGAGATACGATCTTACTACTGCGTGTATCAATCAGTGTAGTGAACACGAGAAGTAAATAAGAGAATTCTTATTGAATCACTTGAGATTACAAAGACTCTCTCTGGTTTCTCTCTTTAACTCACACACAGAAAATGTGTAGAAATGACAGAAGTAACTCTATCATTCTAACACATGGTATTTATAGTTAGTGACAATCTAGCCTGCGTACCAACTGGTGGACTAATTGGTACAGGCGTACCAATTGGTATGGCGTACTAGTTGTTATGACACCATTGATATTGCCACTACAACTCACAGACTCTCTCTAATCTTGATACAATACACGAGACACAATATAGCATAATATGCTCTAACAATAAGCCTGCCTTAACAGAATTATTAAATTCACACTAAAATTATGGACGTAAACTGCATATTCAAAAACCAGACACGGCAATTACAGTTTTAAAACTTTAGAGACGTAATCTAATTTTTTTTTTTAGCAAAACCACATGCACATAAACATCAACTTACATAGGTTTGTTTTGAATGGCAAACATACCCCTAGATGTAGCCCTGCATAAGGTTATGTATAGAAACACAAAGGGGCCTTGGTGGAGTCGTACTTGAAGTCCAGACTCATAAATTCCGGTATTCATTGGGCCTGCAAACCGAATTGTTACAATGTTCTGATGGGCCCTCGTGGACACTCAAATACTCAAGGATGAAAGAAATATATATCTATTTAATCAAGCACAAGTTTACAATATTTTGATGTGTTTAGGTTTCTGGGATCTAAACTTCAATAATCTAAATAATATAGTAAAACGCTAAAATAGAAACTTTTGATGTGTTTAGTGTGATATACATCACCAATTTTATATAGTTCAACTTCAATCATTTGAGAAGATAAAAGAATAGTTCTTTTTTATTTATTTATAGAAACTACTAATTTATTTACTATAAAACTTTAATTTTTCTCATAAAAATATGTTTTATTATTGTTTTAATCGATAATTATGAGTTTTAATGTTCTATATATAATTTTACTTGACATTCAGACCAAATTCTTTTGAGTTGCATTTCTTTTGCTATTTTAGTTTTAATTAAAACATTTTTTTTTCTAATTTGTTTAATTTTTTTTTTGCAAGTTTCTTGTAAGTTTATTTAAAATCTTTTGTTTTCTTTAAATGTTTATTTGTATATAAACATTTAAGATTTTTAACCTCTTTTAATAAATAAAAAGAGTTATTGTTTTTGGCAATTTGGATTTTAATAATCCAAATTATGACTCATTGGCCGATAATAATTCAAACTATCAGTTTCGCTAGCAACAGTCCCAACTTTCACTTTTATTGTGAAGTGTAAATTTATGATGATTATGCTACTGGGATTGCTGTTGACAACGAAAGTGAAAGTTGAGACTGTTGCTGGCCAAATTGATAGTTTGGATTATTATTGGCCAATGGATCATAGTTTGAATTATTAAAATCCAATTTGCCAATTCTTTTTATCAGACAAATCATGTTTTTTTTTTAAATTTGTATTATTTAACTAAGGTTGAAGAAAAAAAATACCATAATGACCATCATGTACGGTGCATGTAAGTGTATTTAACGAAAAGAGTTCATGGTGTTAACTAATTGGACGTAAACGGTTAGAGAATGCAAACCACAAGACTAATCATGTTAAAAAAATATCTCTTTTGGACTGAAAATGTTACCGACTTCAAATCATAATGACTAAAATAATAATTTACTCTTTTATTTATTATTTGATTATTGATTTCATATCCACAAAATAATTAAATGTAACAATGATCAGTAAACAATTCAAAAAGCCATTCGGGTCAATATAAAACCTAAAATCTTACTGCTTTTATTATATTATCAAAGATGGAAGCCTAAGGAATGATAGACATTGGGAAAATTTCGTAGAAAAGTAACAATGTTTTAAAAGTGTTTTTAATTAAGTCACTCGTATAGTTATTATCTCAATTAGATAACTTAACATTCAAATCAAGCCATGTCATTTTTTTCATGTGTCAAGAAAAAAATAGAGCACAAGATGTTGGGGTCGGATTTTTGATATATGAAATTATTTTTTATTAAATTAAAAAACACTTTATTTACATTAAAAAATAAAAAAAATGTTAAAATCCATATTATCACTCGACGTTAGCCTTAAATAAAAGGGAAAAAAGAAACAAAAACCACTATCACCACGGTTACCTATCAAATGGATGGAAAAACCCTAATTTTGATGAAAAATGAATGTTAATCGTAACCTGCCGTGCAAGCCATCGGACGAATGGGTACGTGGTTGATGGTGCAACAACGTTGCACGCTTGGCGTGCTGCTCCAGATCAGCGACGTGCGAGTCTATTGACAGTCCAGCGACGTGCGAGTCTATTGACTGTGCGTTGGACGTAGTCTAACTTATTACATTAACGATATATTCATCAACCATTTTACCTTTTTATTTTAAAGAATTTTTAAAAAATATTAAAATAGAATAAGAAAATAAATTACAAACCAATTAAACCACTAAAAAACATACTTTCTTAAAAACACAGTAAAAATCTGTTTAATGTTCTCAGTATTAAAAGCATGTTAAATTGTTAATCTTTTGAAATGATTGAAGTAACCCTTGAAAGCTTTATCCCTATTATTTGTTGACTTTGTAGAACTCCAACTATTGTTTTTGCTTCCCATTTCACCATGTCTAGCTCGATCATTAACCAAAATTATAACAATTACATATTTAATTATATATTTTCATCATTACATCAACGATGATAATACAACTAAAAAACTTGATAAAAAGAAGAATGCACAATATTAGCAGAAACTAATCCTAATTGATCACATCATATTCATCCTATATTGTTTAGTTGTTGCTTACACGGCGAAGAAGAAAGAATATAAAGGTTGGATAGTTGTTTTTAATCGAGTTTTGATGCATTTTCTTCTTTTAGAGGTTAGAACCAATAATAAACGTAATCATTGTATTTTAGTAAGGAACTATTAACAAAAATAACACATAGGATGTCCTCAAAAGGCTTTGGTGGTAAAATGATGATTTTTCAACTAAAAGACTGTGAGTTAAATCTTGAAAGATTAAGATGTAGTGATTTTAGCCACTAAAAACAATAACACATTGATAAGCTTTTATTGCTTATGTATGTTGCCTAAAACAACACGAAACTAAATATAACACATCTAGTTGAAATGAAAAGATTAACATTTACAAACCCAAATAATCCTATGTATATATGCATATGTACATATATTCAATCTCTTAATATACAACACATGATCAATCACTTTGTTCAAATGGACTTCAAACACTAATTAAAGCACTCAAGAATAAAATGAAGAAATTAACTGTTCACATATTAAACTTAATTTCTACACCTAAAACCCTTCAATTCACAATATTACCATCATTCGTACTCCATGTCATGTATCTGGTCTTCGAAACCGACATCATAAAAGAAACCATATTGATCTTCGTACTTAAAATTATTCGAGCCTATAATCATTTGGTCCGTCGATTCAGTATAGGTGGAATCTAGTACTGGTTGTTGAAGAAGATTTGGATGATTGCAGTGTTGTGGTGATATGTTCAAGCAATTTTGGTGGTGGTGGTGATAGATGTGTGGTGGCGGGCTTTGATCGGAGAGGGTGGTGTTGTTGATCAATGGGTGGTGATGGTGGACACAAGTTGGTGGTTGGCAGAGGGTGGTGATGTTAGGAGATGGATCTAGATTTGGTGAAGTGGCATTATGAGTTGTGTTGTGATGCATGTCTTGTGGAAGGTGTTGGTTACTATTGTCTCCCTTTGCTTTATAAAACACTCTACATAAAACCCAATCTTCCTGTTCATTGAATTCAACCAAATAAAAGAGTGAGTTAGGTAAATTGATGGATATTTTGGAGCTTTTCTGAAGCAAAATAACACTAGCAAAGGAGACAACATAATTGATTCTTGTTGTTTGAGATGATTTAAGATTCCACAAGTGGTGTCTAGTTGTATTATGAACCATATTTGTTTCTAAGTGATCCGATGGCTCTGCTAGCTGGACTAGCGGATATGAGTGACGTTCCATAGAGATTCGCTTGTGCAGGGGGCGGATTTCATTTTTTTTAAATGTTAAGAATAACTTCACATATAAATTGATTTTCTCTAATAACTTATAATATTTAACTCTTTTCTTTTAAATCGTATTACAATATTTTTTATTTTTTTAGACAATTTGATATAAACATCGTATAAGAGTCAATTCTTGATAAAATTTATATGGGAATGTAAAAAAAAGTAAACATAACACTGTGTTTTGATTTAAAAAAATCGAATATTATTAGTTATTAGAGAAAAAATCTATTTATATGTAAATTTTAGTTCTTGAAAAAAGAAAAAGAAAACATATCAGTTCCTTCACAAGCGGACCCCTATCACATCACCCACATCCGCTAGTCCATCTAGCGGATCATCTAAAAATAAAAGAGCTCAAAAACCACTTATGGAATCCTAAACCAACTAAAACAAGATAAAAACATTTGGGCTTTTGAAAATCCAAAACAATGCTTTGAAATTTGGATCAAACAAGAAAACCCCATATTCAAAGAAAAAAGTATCCAAATTAAGAATGTGTTTTCAAGAACTAATTAATTAGTTAGTTCTTACCTTAGGAGGAATAGTTGGTGTTTCTAGGCGAAATTCATGCATGATCCACCCGGTTTTAATCCCATTTGGTGCTCGGTTCATGTAAAACACTAAAGTCTTCCTCATCCCCACAGTGGCACCAGTTCTTGGATCAACAACTGTCCTATCTTTCCCGGTAGCCTTCCAATATCCCGATATGGTGGCCCTATTAGTTCGGTATCCGGTTGCATACTTGCGATCACGAAAGCTAAAGAAGTACCACTCGCTCGAATTCAGCTTTGCCGTCTCTTCGGTTAACATAAAAACCAAAGGTTCAAGAAACTAATCAGTACTCATGCATCATATATATAGACAAGTCTTTCAAAAGCTGCTAGCCAAAATTAAGGTGATCAAATGCCTTGGTATATATGACATAAAGTTTAGAGGAAAAGATGATTAAGATGGAGAATAAACATAGGTGTTTCAGATGTGCAGTTTTTGTTGGAGATGATTCAAATGAAAGGCTAAAAAATATGAAACATATTGTTGGTAGAATGTCAATTTCAGAATATGTCCTTATTCCCATTGATGTGTATGTGACAGAACTATGTTTCTGTTCACCAACTTACATGCATCACATGTACATATGCATTAATTATATGCATAATACTTGAGTTCAATTATACATATCATACTGTTTGAATATTCTTTATCTTTTCTGAAAGTACAGTAATTAATTTCTAGATTTTTGTAGGATATATTATTATCTCTTAAAGGACTAGCGTTTTGAATATATGGTCTTGTTACGTGGCTAATAGTTGCCACTTTGTAATTAAGGAATATATCCATCAATCGAAAGCGTATCAAGACTTTATTGGTCACTATGAAGATGATTAATTGTTGCTTGTTTTCTAAGGAACCCATTGAAGAAAGCAAGAAATATGTAGCTCGCTAAATTAAAAAAGGCCATCCTAGTCTATCCCATCAATGTTTTTAGTCACAAAGCCATAAAATTGTCTTTTGAACAAAAGATTGATTGTAACTCATATTCAAGTAACAGGTTTTATGTTAAAAAAAAGGTAAATTTAATGATATGATTGATAACAATGGAATATATTATCTGCTTGAAATAGATACATATATTAGTGCATTAAAATCTGTGGTCATAGTCATTAAAAGATACATATAGGGTGCGGTTAGGGTGGCGAATAAACAAGTATTTTTTTTTAAATTCCGTTTCTGAAAGGTGCTTTTGGAGCTTGTTAATAAAGATTGGTGCTCTTTATGAATTAAATATGAATATTCAAAGACAAATAATTGAAGCTATCCCAAACTAAGACTCCAAATTCCCCTGTTAATATAACTAATCATGTTCTACCCCTCTCTTTCTCTCTCTCTCTCTCTCACTATATATATATATATTGTGTGTATACATACTGTGTGTAACATTTTATCCATCTAAATGCATTGCATCATACCTTAATTTCTGATTTCTATGCACATACTTACATCATATATGTACACGCGTATATGTAATATATATATATATATATATATATATATATATATATATATTGAAATTATAATATATATAAGATCTAGAGATAGATTCTTGTTTGACAAATTAAGCCTAACCTTAAATTTCTATCGTTTAGAACACACACACTTTCCTACCATTATGCATATATATGACTATAAAAAGTTTTTACAAATATCATATCAGCTTTAAACCAAGTTGATTATGTGTGTGTTTGCAGTGCTAATCATGTTTCAGAACCTTGAATGGCGTCGTAACTAATGCACATATTACAAAACCGGATTAAACGGGTATTATCCACAAATAAAGTGCTATAAGGATAAGCATGATTTGACAAACAAGTGTACATAATGACTAGTTGGTTGTCTAGCATGTCCACTGTCTGCTCAAAAACAAATCAAACATTTATTTTCACAACTCCATGATCATATATATATACCATAGAAAGAGAAGTCAAAAATTCAAAAACAAAGTTACTAAATTAGCTAGAAATGATAATATTATCTACTTATTATGTCATAAAGTAATTTCAACCGATAAATAATGGATTAAGTAAGCACAAAAACTCACCAGGAAGCTGCCATGGCTCACAAGTATGAAGATCAATTTCTACTAAAGTGTCCTTAAGAATGTTTTCATTAGCTATCTTCTTATAAAGATAGTGGCAAACCAATTCTTCATCGCTAGGGTAAAACCGAAACCCGGGTGGAAGTGTGGCTCCAATATCTCTCAAACCCATATCTTGATTTTTTGAACTAAACTTCAAGATTCTTTATGTATGTAGAGGATATCTCTGCTGGCTCACAAGACTTGTTAAAGATTTTGTGTTTTGGAAACAGGAAAGGTGTAATTAAAGATTGGTGGTTCCAACTGAAAGCTTTTGTAGCTAGGTGTTTCTAATGTGGAAGTATATATATAGTGAGTTTATAATAATAAAGAAGAAGAAAGGTGTTGTATATATGGAGGCTGAAAGCTACCTTTGCCACCAAGAATTCCATGATTATCAATCAATATTCTAGCAGTTTATATTAATTATGCTTGTATAGTTAGTTATTGTTTCTGAGGGGGAACTTTCAAGAAAAACCAAAGTCACAAGAAATCCATATGTCTCTATAGTGTCCATTACTGTTTTCTAACTATATTTTATAATAGTTAATTTTTTTTTTTTAAAAATACACTCTGTTATATGTGTTTTTCTTAAAAATATCACTTTTATGATGACAAAATAAGGCAAAAAATCCAAAAGTTCATCATTTGATCAGAATATGATCAAGATGGCTCAGTTTTATAAACTTGACAAAAGAAGGCAAAAAATCCAAAAGTTCATCATTTTTTCTGGCATAGTTTACTATTAGTGTTCATGTTAATTTGATCAGAATATGATCAAGATGGCTCACTTTTATAAACTTTTGTGATGTTGGGGACTCATTACTGAAAGAAGGTGTACTAAATAAACATAATTAACTTGTCCTTTTATAACTTTTTATATACTTAAATACATTAATTAGTCTCAAACTTTAGGGTTTAATTAGGCTATGTGTAGTGATTTTATATTTTCAAGCCCCTCATGTGGGCATTATCCGCCATTTGGCATCCTACATGTCATGAGGGCTTGAAAGCAAAAGAGGTGTAGTGGGATAAAGCCTCTTTCAAGCCCCAACATTATTACACAACCCACACAATCTCCCTCCTTTCCGGCGTGAAACATCTGGCGCCTACCCCCCATTTTTCCTCTTTAGCGCCCCACCGTAGTGGGTGGGGGCGTGACCGGGGCGTTATAGGGGCGCGAAAGGGGTTTTCAAGCCCCTTTCAAGCCCTATTACGGATAGCCTTAGTATCGTTAGATTTTTTTCTAACAAAACTAACCTAGATTTTCTAGGATAAATTCATCATACCAATCACCCTTTCTAGGATTTGAACACAAAACCCTATTAGTTGAGAAATACACTATTTAGTATGGGCTACCCCTTTGCGGACGATTAGCGTTAGATGCAAATCTTTAAACCCGTTTCATATTCCTAATTCACTGTCATATAAACTGACCAGGTCTAATAAAAAAAAAGCATTATTATACCTCTAAACATTACCACAGAACAATTTACTGAACTATTGCAAGAAAACCCAAATAATCTAAATCGTTTAGATT
The DNA here is from genome assembly GCA_039602395.1 of Deinandra increscens subsp. villosa. NCBI lineage: Eukaryota > Viridiplantae > Streptophyta > Magnoliopsida > Asterales > Asteraceae > Deinandra > Deinandra increscens. The sequence continues at coordinate 1,048,321 of JBCNJP010000014.1, read as the reverse complement.
ATTAGGTTTAGAAAATTAACTACCCTGCAAAAAAAAATAATAATAAAAAAAAATAATTCTTTAAAATAACTTGGACCGAGTGGTTACAAAACACTCTCTATTCATGTAATTTCCTTTTCTTTCCGGGTTGGGATTTCTAACCCGTCTTTTTATATATTTTTGCCGTTAAAAAAAATGGAGATTCTATTGCAAGATTTTAAAATCAAGAACATGATCCAAAAACATGAACTTTATCATGAGTACGTTGGTGTAAGATCGAAAACCTCCAAAATCAAGCTTTTTTACCATGTTTGTGAAAATCGGATCTTTCAATTATTAGCTTGTTTTTCATGATCCTGTAGCTAAAAATCAAACATAAAAGACAAAATGCCTACATATATATAAAGCCCACTTTAATATATATATTCATCAATTACGGCATATATAATCGTGTGGGGTGCAAATTAAAATTCTCTTAGTGTACTATAATTCAATAAAAATTTGATTCTTAGTTGGTCCAATTGGTGTCTGATGGATCCATAAACGTTTTTATTTTTTTGGTGAATTATTAAAAAAATTATTTATTGGTAATTTCGTTTTTGAGCTTTTAAAACAATTATTAAAACTAATGTAACTACAACTATCTATGTCACGTGTCTGAACGATATATATAAATCTAGGGTTACATATATTAATTAGTATGCCAGCTTGGAATACTTAGGAATTTGGGACCGGTTATTTTTTTAACGACAAATATATATTTACATCAAATATATCATTGTCTAGCTGAGATTTGAACCCAAGACCTTTAAGCAAGAGGATAATGGCTCTACCAAGTGGGTTAGTCCAACATTGGTTAATTGTAAAGATAAGGCCGGGTGTAGTGGGTTTTATGGGGGCGTCATATAGCCCCATAGCGACCTAAACACCCTTACACACCTCATGCGCATAGCGCCTTATTTGTTTCTTGTTTTGATATCCACAGCGCGAGAGCTCCATATAGTTTTGATTGGTTCAATTTTGAAGGTTGGGTTTTGATTGGTGCACATTTTTTTAGTATTTTTTTTAAATATGGGGTTTGATGTGGCTTCATCCACTACACCACTTTTAGTCATGGAGTCCTTGCTGACTAGGATGTCACATGTCGCAAAACGCCCAAAAGGTTGGGCTCCATGACTACACTTAGCCTAACAATTATTACGAATCAGGTCATTATTGTCTTAAGTTTACAACCACCTAAATGCTGTCATACACTATGTTAGGACAATCCGATGTAATAGCTAAGTAAAAAGTATTAGAAGAAAGATAAAAACGATAAAAGACAACAAATAACAGAATCTGTTAATTAACAGATTTTGTCATTTCATAGAATTTCCGTGAAGTAAAACATAGAGCTTTGTAACACCTCTGTGATACCTCAAATCATAGAACTCAGTGTAACGCTTCTAATGGGAAGCAACTATTACGGTCTTCATAAAGGAATCTAGAAGGAGTTCGAGATTATCAGAAGACAAGAAGATTCCAAGAGTAAATTGACTAAAGACAAAAAACAAAGAATTTATATTCTAGACGGCTCTCCTCATTAAAAACAATATGGTTGAAAAATGATAAATTGAATATTTCATTCAATTTTTATCAACCACATTGTTTCCTAAACCTGCTATAAATAGAAAGCATTCCTCAACAAGAAAACCAAGACACGCAATCACAAAACTCTCAAGCATCTTCAAATTAAATTCTCACTCTTGTGAAAAGATATTTCTGTTCTTAAACATTCAAATCATAAACTCTTTTAACCATTTTTTATATTGAGATGTATAAAAAAACCTTTTTATGAGTTCTTGTCTTTCAGTAGATTTTATATTTCATAAAATTACTATCATTGTTAAAATCAACTGAACCAACGCTAATTAGATCCCTTCGGACCTAACAGACTATTTGTAAAATTTACAACTTCATATAAAATCTTTGAATTTTTTTACGTGGTATAAATTCAAATGAAGTTACATTTTTTTAGACTGAGCTAATGCTTTTGACCTGGAAAGTGAAAGTTAAGATTGTCCCAGTCAAATTGTTAGTATGGATTATTATTGGCCAATGATCCATATTTCAAATTGTTAAAATCTAATTTGTTTTTTTTCTAAAGTGTTTCCTTCGTAGGTAAATTTGTGTAAACACAACACCATTAACAAGTGACTTAGGTGATGTATTGGTATGTAGAGCCGTGTAACATAACATTTGGTCCTAGGTACGTTTTTTGTAGCGTTTGGCTTCTAATTCTTTTTTCTCTGTTAATATTTTCTGACTTTTTTTTTCATTTTCTTTTAGTTTTTCTTGTTCTAATTTCACACCAATACGTTTACATATAGTTTGTTTTTTATTATTTTTATTTTCTTTATGTTTTTTCTGAATGACAAAACTTAGTGAGGTTCAAACTCTAGGACATGGCTATAGAAATATGCAAAAGATTGTTCATTTGTTACAACCTATCAGATTATTATGGATCGGACCCATTGAACATCGACATGTTATTCTTTTACTGTCGTGATTAAGAGGTTTTCGCACTCTGTATAACCCGCCCTACGCACTGCCTCTACTTTCTCTATTATTTTTATTTAATGTAGTTATATAGTAATATGTTCTATTTGCGTTTTATAATCTATAAAATATAGAAGATTAAAAGACGTTAATGTAAAATAAGTAAAAGCTTACTAATATATATATTTATTTTTAAAAGCAAAAGCTTACTAAATAATTAAAAATATTCATTCGATAGCGCGCTTCTAACTAAACTTAAAATTAAAAAGTAACGAACAACCGCAAATGGATTGTCGCTCATATTTTATTTTATTTTACTATTTTTATAACTATGGTAACCGTAACCTGAAAGCATGAACAATAAACTAAATTCTTATTCACTTTTCATGTTTGTAACTTGTTTATTCAATTTAAAATCTACATGTTGCTCTATTTAAATAGATTCTAAATGAATCGAATCTCGTTAGTAACATTATTTTAAAGAAAACATTTAATTTACCAAAGAATTTATTTCCCAAGTCTTTGTACTAGTTTTTTTTTCTTTTTCTAACACTAGAATTTATTTCCCATCAATCAACCAGTTCTAGAAAAAAGCACATCCGCAAGCGACCGAGTGAAAAGCCTGTTAGCCAAAAAACTCGAACTCATGACCTTAAGATTATATGTCATCACATTATTACCCATACCACCCGGACAAGTCCTATTAAACATAAATGATCAATAATTACATACCATATATATATATATATATATATATATATATATATATATATATATATATATATATTCCTTTACTCCACATTGAAATCACGATTACACATTTCAATTTTATTATAATGAAAAAATATAGTCATCATAATTATTTTCTGGCAAATTGGATTTAAATAATCTCAAGTTTTATCAATTAACCGGCATTAATTCTAAGTAACAAAATGTTTACTACCGAGCCCAACTTTTAACCTATTTTCCTGCAACGATCCCTGACTAACGAAAACTTAACGGCGTTAGTTTTTATGAAACTTGAGAATATTCTCGGCCAATTGATGAAACTTGGGATTATTTTTTATGAAAGTTAGGATTATTGCCGACCAATTGATGAAACTTGGGATTATTTAAATCCAATGTTTCATCAAAAACTAACGTCGTTAACTTTCCGTTAGCCAATGATTATTGTGAGAAAATAGGTTAAAAGTTGGGCTCGGTAGTAAACATTTCGTTACTTGGGATTAATGACGGGCAATTGATGAAACTTGGAATTATTTAAATCCAATTTGCCTTATTTTCTATTAACCAGTAACTTAATTTCTATGAACATCAAATATATATACGTACTCACCTGAATTATACTCGTTAAAATCACCTAATATCCACTTAATATGCATGATCCACTACTAGAAAAATGGCCTTTAATGAAGCGCGATTTATGAAACATGGTGTTTTTATGAGGTGCAAATATGTGTGTCATAAAAAACTGTCATAATTTATAAAATTTAAAGAGTATATGACACGCATTTATGTGCATTATAAAATAACTGTCATAAAGGAAGGAAACAAAACACGGATGACAGTTTTAAATTGCGTGTCATCCCCATCTGTCACTTTATATTTTTATTTCCCGCCCCCACAAAATCTTTTCCCGCTCATTCTTACTCCCTTCTGCTAAAAAATTGCTCCATCTCAAGAAGGCGACATTTTAGCCCTAATCTTCATCTAAACAAGCCGACATTTCCTTCTCTAACTCTAATCTCCGCGGTCATCCCTTCAGCCGACCAATGACATTTCCTTCTCTCGCATCCATCTCTGCTATAGCCCTAATATCCCCAATGCTCTATCTTTGACCTAATCGGCTGTGACACGGCGACACTCTGTCCTAATCGACCAGTGACACGGCTACACTCCATATGTGGTCCTCTAGCGATCATGTCTTGTGTGTTATCTCCCTTTATGACAGGGGCTTCTTTGACGCCCATTTATGACACACATTTATGACGTGCATTGCGCGTCATAAGCCGATGACGCCTTTTTTTTACGCGACGTCGCCCTTTATGACGGGGGCTTCCTTGACGCGACGCGCAAATACGCGTCATCTATACCCCTTTATGACGTACATTGCGCGTCATTAATGGGTTCTTTTTTGTAGTAGTGATCACTTGAGTGTGCATAAACTTCATGTATGTCAAGAGGACATCAACTATTAATCATGACTAACTAGGAAATATAAGTATATATATGATGTACGCTAGCTTGTACCTCTAGTACGTTGCCTTTAGACGCCATAGATCTAAGTGTTAGCTACTTCATAACATGGAATTTTAATTTGAGACGCCATAGATCTAAGTGTTATCTACTTCAGAACATGGAATTTTAATGTTTGAGACGCATTTAGTTAGTTTTAGTGTGCTTATTAATTTTATGTTAGTAGCGTCTTATGTATGTACTATATACGTGTATATATAATCTTTGAAATGTCATTAGTCTTAGCTACTTTGATCAGGCTTAGATTTTTTATTCTTTATATGTTTATTTATCTTCTGCTACCGTTATATCTTAAGAAATTAGGTTAAATAATATACAATATATATAAGGTTTGCTCTAATTTCACCTGTTTTTACTATAGCAAATGCTAAATATAATCTAATTATGGGGGTTAGGTTCCACACAAAACCAAACATTATGTAAAAACTAAAAAACTTAAGGCTAAGGGACTGAAATTGAAAATATATCTAATATTCATTAAAAACACAGAGGGGCATAAATGGAAAATTGAAAAAAAATCACAAATCAAGCAAACAACTCTACACACCCCCCGTCAGCCTTGGTCAGCAGCATTCTCTAGCTCGCCGGTGAAGAACACAAGCTTAAGTTCAGTCAGGTATTATTACGACAATGTTGCATGATGCAACATTACGACATTGTTGCATGATGCAACATTACCACAATGTTGCTTAAATGTCGGTTAATTTTTTCTCACATTGTTGCGCAACATTACGATAAATGTTGCATGTTGCAACATTACGACATTGTTGCATGATGCAACATTACGACAATGTTGCTTAAATGTCAGAGCATGATCTGAAACAGATTTGGAGAACCATCAGAGCTTTTGGCTGTGATTCCCCACCATTTTTGATCGAAATCAATGGCTTAATCGAGCTAATTCACGTCGTTTGACTTTTACGGGTCAAAGTTCATACGTTTTGACCATAAAAAATTAGAGATTTGTGTTGATATTTGGAGGTTCTCACTGGTCTGGTTAGTTTCAGCATCCAACGAGCAAAAAATCATCGAGTTTTGTTCAGTTTGTGAATTTCCGATCATCTTCTTCGTTAAGCTAGTCGCCGGAATTTTTTTTAACCTCAACGAAACGTTACAACAATGGTGCTAGTTTGATAGAGGTCGTTGAGACGAATCCAACGCAAGTTTCAGATTCCACTTTTGTTGGGTATATCTCGAGATATGGTGTTTTGAAGTTCGTTCAAGGCCACCGGAAAAATTTGTTGAGTCGCCGGAATCTGAATCGGAAATACGGGGGTGGGCATCCCTGAAATATTTCATTGAGTTTTGTTGCACAAAATGTCTAAAATACCCCCACTTAATTAGGTTTTTTGGTTTTTTCACTTTTATTAAGTTTTCCCCTGATCCTAACCCCTAATTATGGTTTTGAATTTTCGTCTTGAAAATTATCGATAATGGGGTACCTAATATCGAGTCACAAAGACGAAACAGGGACAAAATGAAATATAATGATTGAGTTAGAGAGGTCATATCATGTCGAATTATTTGTAAGCATAAAAATAATAATTTGGAGGAAGTAATTGATAGGTTACATACAATTCCCATGGCCCGTGGGGGGGTCTGACAATCATCTATGACGTGGAATTGGGACCCACCGGGAAGTATATAGCTGATAAATGGACATGCGCCACTTGTCATAAATAAGAGCTTCTTAATGGACCCAAATAGAATATGTTCAATTATTACTTTAATGACACGTTTAGCAACATTATTTTAATAGTTCTTTTAAATGACAAATCATACGCGTTCTAATTCTACTTTTAATTTTATATTACTATTTTTGTGGTACGGTAAGAATATTATGAAGCAGGGTTAGGCTATGTGTAATGGTTAAAGCCCCATAAAGCCCCACAAGGGGCATTATGCATCATGTGGACGCTGACTGGGCAAGGGGCTTTATGGGGCTTTATGGTGTAGTGGATAAAGCCCCATAAAGCCCACCATCATCATTACCTTATTATTATTTTTTTTAACTTTTTTTTAAAAAGTACTTTCATTAAAAATAAAATAAAAGACAACAAAATAAATTAAAACATCACAACTTAAAAAGAAAACACGAACGCCTATGTATAACGATTAAACTTGAAAATAGGATCTTCGGGGTTGTTGATGTATGGCCTCAAAAAAGCCCAAACGCCTGCGTTTACAAAGCTCTTGCCATTTTCAGTTTTGTACTCGCTCAACGACCTTTGCAGCACTGAGCTTATACCCTCCGCGCCATATTGTCGCTCGAGTCGTACATAGATATCATTAAAAGTTCGTGCATTCGATTGCAAGGCCCACCATTTCGTCCTGATAAAGTTCCCGTTTACATCTTCCACACCACGTCGCCGTTTGAAGTCATCAATCACGGCAGGCCAAAACTCGTTTGGCGGGCGTCCATCATTCCAATTGTGTGCGACGTTAACGAAAGATTGTGCCACCGCTACGTCGTCTTCGGTCTTCCAACTACCCATATTCATTGTGAATGTTTGTGAAAGTTTATAAAATAGATGGGGTATATATAGTAGAAGAATAGAAGTAGAGAGGAGTTGGAGTGGTTTGTGAGATGTTTAAAAAAGTGGGGTATTTATAGGTAAAAGAGAGTTTAAATTAAAAAAAAAAATTTAAAAAAAAACCCTAAACGGTACAAAATTTAGCCGTTGAACGGCTATTTTTTTGATTCACCTCCTCTTCTCGGCGTTAAAGGGCTAACGCCCCTCGCCACCCTCTCCTCTATAACGCCCCTATAACGCCCCACCGTAGTGGGGGTGGGCGTTATAGGGGCGTTATAGGGCCCTTTGACGCCCGGCCACGCCCCATTACGGATAGCCTTAGAAAAGCCTAACCTGAGATCAAAATGAAATTACATAAAAAAGAGAGAATTTTGTAACCACTCAAACTAAATAATTCTAATTTTCTTATTTCTACTCATAATCAACATAAACAAAATTTGTTTGATCGAATAAAAAAGCACTCCTTCAAATCACCAGCTTGAAAATAGTCTCATACCGCCTTTTCCAAATTATGAAACCCGCGACTTCCAGTTGATACTGTGCTAGTAATTAATCTAGTTTAACGGTAATTATATGCAGTAGTTACCAGATATTACGATTAGTGCCTTAGTATTTCACTACAGTTCATTTTATTTCTTAGCATTAATATTATTATATTTTAGAAAATATAATATCATCTATGGACGTTGGCGATAAAAATAGTTTTATAAAAATTGATATTCACTGAATCTATCGCATGCATTGCTTTAAGTAACAAATTATTTATTAGAACAGGATGACATCTTGTAAAAATCTCTTTTGTCCGTATCATAAATAATTATTTTTTACTCGAGGGCGTTTATTACCTTAAACATCTCCGTTCGAAAATGTTTTATTTCTAAATGGTTTATAATATACCAACTTAACACATAGTCTGACACCCAACTATCCCATATCCTCTCCCTATGTCGCGATCGAACACACACCCCTCTCCTTGGTGAACAATCAAAGCAATCATCCTCTATGGTCATGTAACCATTGTGTTGAAATCGAAGAACCGAGCTGGATTACACACAAAAAAATCAATTTTTTTTTAATTAAAAGGGACTGTGACGATATGCCAGAGACCCTGCTTAATTCCCCTTTGTGGCAATATGCCACCAGATGGCCCGTCGGGTCGGGTGCGGCATCCATCGGGTTGGATTCACGAATATTTCCAGCATGTAGCGATACATTACATAGGCAGGGGGAGGGTGTGGCGATACGCCACGAGCTCCATCGATAAAAAACTAAGTTTTTGTCATTTTTATTCACAAACACCCCCATTATAACGATTGTACTACCATTCCTCTGCTCTCCATCGCCCCCGTTCATTCCAGAGACCATGTTCCAGCCATTCTAAGCCATTCTATGATCCTTTCTAGCTTGTTTCTTCATAGGTAATCATCTTACACCTTCAATTCATCATTTTGATCCTCATGTCTCATGAAACCCTCTCATACTTGCTATCATCTACTCTTGATAATGATCAGTAGTTACATGTTCATATGAAAGTAATCAAAAGCACCTAGAGCCAAGCACTAGATCAAACAAGGTGAGAAATCTTGTTTTGTGCTAAAATACCTATTTTAGGGTTTGTTATGATGATTCATCTATTTTTCTGTGAATGGATGATGCATGCATTAGATTTTCTGAGATGTTGAGGTTGCTAGGAGGACATCTAGAGCAAAGAGTACCAGGATCACTATGTTACAACTTTATAAGCTTAAAATACAAGCTTTTCATGCATACATGTAGTTATTTCCCTTTTTGGAAACCTTCTATAAACGGGTTTGAGAAAGCAGTACTCAACGATGGTCTTAGATGATGTTTTGAGTATAAACAATAAGGATTATAGACCCGGTAATGCCCATGGGTTTAACAAGTTAAAACATAAAAATTAGTAAAAATGGAAGGGTCGGAATTGGGGATTTAGCCTAGAAATGGTCATAAAGGATTTCGACCACTTCCAGTAAGTTCTGTTGAAGCTTAGATGTTCGGTTTCTGTGTACGGTTTTAAAATTTTTAGATCGTGACTTATAACACAAGTTACGTGGCGGAAGTGTGTACACAAGGTCAATTCATAATTGATCCACCAGTGATCCAAACAACCCAAATAAACAGAAAATAACTAGTCGTGAATAAACCAAACAAGACACTATAGTTTAACGAAATGGTCTCGCTAGATGACTGTTTCACGATTAGGGTTTTGATCTCATAACTCTTATTACAAAATCTAATAATAAACATAAAAATTAATTTATATGTCTTTCTAGAAGACCGACAAGAATACACGACAACTCGTGATGACCCGATCATGGCGGCGACAATGGCTCCTTAGTGGCCGGTGGCGCAAGGGATGGGGAGGGTGGCCGAATTTTCTTGGCTGCTCTCCCTCTCTCTATCTCTTTGTGTTGTGATTTTCTGGTATCTTGAATTATGGGGTTTGATCCCTATTTATAGATTAAACTAATATGATAGTTATATCAGCTAAATCAATTTGAATCAAACCATAATAACTTAAATAACTAATTTATTAAGTTATCTAAAATTCAAAATAATATATATATCTTATATATAAGATTTTGAAAATCTTATATATATATATATTCGAAATTTGATATATATACATTTATATATATATATGTGTGTGTGTGTGTGTAACATATGTAACAACTCTTAGCATATGTAACGATACAAATATTATATAGCAAAATAGAGAAGCAAGTTTATCTGAGGCTCGAATGTTTGTATGTTTGGAAAACCCGTTCGTAACGTTTATTAGTTGTATAAATATTTAGACTTGCTATGATATTAAAACAATAAACATGTGGATCGAAGTAAATAATTATTAGTTGAATAATTATCCAAAGCTTTTTGTGAGAATATATATGGACATATATATTTATTTTTGATTTCAACATTACGATAAATAATATGTATTATTCATTCCGTTGTTTGGTTTATATTTGGTTCTACGCTCGTAGTCATCGATAAGTATCTACGCGTATAAGTTATAAATTATTGTATAAATAATCATCGTAACTTGTGAAAGAAAAATCGATTGTTTAAGTTATTAAGGAAATTAATAACTTTACGATGGAACTTTGATGAAAATAATTGTTATATTATTATTTCGAGTTCGAATGTATATATATACTTGGTGAAAATAAGTTTTTTATTTTCCTTGTATTCGTGTCGTTATATTGAAGTTTGTTAATAATAGTGGTACTATTATTATTGCGACTTCGAGAACCTTGTTTGATAAAGTTTCTAACGATTTTGATTGATATAGTTTTATTTGAAATCAAATGATTACTCAAAACATTTATTTATTTAACAAACACTTGTAGGATTCAAGGCTTTAGAAAAATAAGGTTTTTAGTGAGATATGACAAAAAATAGTTAAACCACTGTGAGGAATATAAGATCGAAAGTGTTTTGATTCGTCGTGTTCGTTTGGTTATTTTCGCCCGATCTTTAAAATTCTATATTTGTTATCTTTAAACAAGGATTACTTGTTTATCCGGAACAAAACATTATAAATCTTTTATCAAACCTTTCGATCAATTTTTTAGCTATAAAAATGACTAACATTTTTAGAAAATTTTCGTTAGGTTCTGCTTGTAATAGGTTCAAACCATTTCTTCGTGTCGTTCATTTCATCACAGAACAATGTATTCTAAACCGTTCGTTATGGTTAACAACAGTAACATAAATGTATGTTTATGTTAAGATAGTTGTTAAGTTGACTTTGTCGTTTTAAACTCATTTAATCTACTTTTAACAATAAAATAAAGTGTAGGTGTTCTTAATACCACTTGACTACACAAGGGTTTATGAATTTTTAGTGACCATTTTAAGTGTACACACCCATCTTAGAGTTATAGATAACCATTTTGATTAACATAAAATAATAACTATTTCGTGAATCAGTCTCGGGTTTAGATACTTTCGGGTATACCATTCGGCTCATCACTCGATTTTTCTAACCACGAGACCCACAATGTGACAATATTAAGCTCTACGAGCATCACACATAGTTTGATCACTAAGAGGCGATAAAAAACAAGATAAGTTTATCATTTTATGTGGGTTTTTAACCCGAAATGAAAACATGATCATCAAGACTCAAATGGATCTTTCGGGTGGACTTTTAAATCAAAGAAATGTAAATGAAATGGGTTTTAGAAGCTTACGATTAGCAAGTTAAGAGAAATGGGGGTGGCGATTGAAGGTGGCGGTGGTGGCGGTTGATGGTGGCGGTGATGGCAGCCGATGATGATGATGATGGTGGTGGTGGATGATGATGACGATGGTGGTGGTGGATGATGATGATGGTGGTGGTGGTGGTGGATGATGATGACGATGGTGGTGGTGGCGGTTTCTGGTTGCGACGGGAGAGGGGGCGGAGCTCCAGCGGCGGAGCCTGGAATGGTGTTTGGCGCCGGATCAGCGGCGGATGAGGGAGGGTCGTCAGTCGCCGGCTGGGGTGGCGGTGGAGTTGAGGTCACAGGCCGAGAGTGGTGGAAGGGATGAGTGATGGTGAGTCTTGGGTGGTGGTGGGATTTTGTAGTGGAGGTTGAGTGTGTAGGTGGTTTTTATGGGATGGGGGGTTTAAGTGTGGATGTGGGTTAATAGTTTTAACATGTGTCAAAATCTTTTAAGTAGATTCTTGTTAAACATAGTTAGGTTAGTGGCTTAACCTAGGTTAGGACATGAGTTAGTTAGATATTTTAGTGATTAGGTATTTAGGTGGTATTAGTTTTATAAAAATGGAAAATTACATATATCCCCCTACTTTGAATTTTTTTTGCATATATCCCTAAAATACAAGTTTTCAATGCATAATGTACAATGTTCTTTAAGCATGATTTGGGGATATATGCAATTTCTCAAGTTTAGAGGGGGATATATGCAAATACCTTTACCCGAATATTTTATAAAATTACGAAATATAAAATATAGCGTTTCATAAAATAATCACTAAAAAGTTGACGGAAACTTTGAATGGCCGAAAACTGTAAAAATGGTTGTTGGGCCGTGTAGTTCGTGTCAGACGGGTATGCGAAGCTTTTTCCGATTTTCATGCGGTTTGATTCGTTATTAACCAAAATTAGTCGGGATCGATACATTTGAGTTTTAAATTGTCGATTGACTCGTCGGGTCATGTTTTTGGGCTCGGTTCGTTCGTTTCGCATTATTGGGCCTTGTCGGACCCAATTCGGTATACGAACGATTCATACCGGATCATTCTACCATTTTGGTCGAGACAAGTTTCTAAATAAATTACGAGGCTTCATTATTGTTAAACAATTATTGTTTTGGTCGTAAATTAATTATTTAGAAGTTTTTGTTTTATTTATTTAATTTGCTCGCGTATCGCGTTCAAAAATAAATAATTGTTTTTATTCGTTTCGAGCTCGAATATTTTATACTATTAAAACTAACTAAAGTTTTAAATAAAATGTTCGCTCAAAGACCTTGTCGAGTGTCGGTGTGATATTCTTACGACTAAAATATAAAAGTCATTTTATATTTTTATTTTTCTTGTAATCAAAGTTTCACCGATCTCATGGTGAACTTTTCCTTTTGTTCTGGGTTTGATTTTTCAATATGAACGTGGGAATTTGTCAATGGTGGACGTTTATGTACATAGTATTTACTAATATTACTACTAGTTCAAATTACGCACATGTATATACGTATATATATATAGTCAAAGTATAGGTTTTACCTGGTATTTTTGGATGGGTTGTCACATATCTACATATTTTTTATATGGAAAATTGAGTGTAACACCCGTAGTTTACGTGTAGTCGAAATCATAAAACTTATGATTGTAAGAAATTGATACAAAGTAATAAGAACGAGGAAGTGCAAATGTGTCTCAACGTATATCCATCATTTATTTATAATAATTGGAAACATACAAGATCTAGATTATGACATGATCCATAAGAACGGGGCCTTAATTAATTGGCACCTCACACATACACAACTAGCTAACTAGGGAATGGTGTCAATAGAAGAACCAGATACATCTTCGGTCATGGTCTTCCTAAATCAAAACTAATCAACCCTAGTTTAATCACAAATTAATAATATAAACCATCATCAAATCAAACTAACAATACTACTAGAAAAAAAATAAGTTTCGTCAGTGATTACTAGTGATTAGCGATGATGTACGTCTGCATTAGATAACCATTTTTTTTAACAAGTTTTATTAAAAAGCCAGCCAAAGCGAGAAGCTAAGGCAAAGTAGAGGGCATTCAAACAACATTGACAAAACTACAACAAATACAAACCATAATTTGAGAACTTCTCCCAATCTAACTCAGAAAATTTTACTTAATGTTTCAACCACATGAAAGCGTCCATCTTAATGTCCTCCAGAATCCCGTTTGGATGTGAATTTATGTTCTCAAATTCCTTACCATTTCTAGATTTCCAAATATTCCATAACCCAGCAGTGGATATAAGGGATAACACATCTTTCATTTTACTTGTAGTCCTAGCTTAATGTCAGCTTAATGTCCTCTAGAATCCTGTTTGGATGTGAATTTATGTTTTCAAGTGATTAGATAACCTTATTTACAGCAAAATGATGAATGATCCAAGCACACATCACACTCACAAAGGAAATACATGTCGCTGGACTAGCACAGTTAGCACTGGTCCGGCCAACAGTGGGTCATATGGTCGAACCAATTATGCACTTCGGCAGAAAACATGGTTCGGACAACAGACAGGTCCGCTTCGGACAACAGACAAGTCCGCTTCGGACAACAGACCAAGCTCATATGGTCTGGAACAACTCATTCCCAACCAATCACGTATTTAATGCTAACCATGAGCCGACATGACCCAAAGTAGGTATCTACGCCATCTGGCTACAATACCTACACATAACCAAATCGGGTGAGAGCATTAATGGCATTCAATGACAAATGACCAAGTATTATAAATACCCCCTCAACCACTTGAGTAAGGGACATTCATTCATTTCGGAACTTCAGTCCGGTCACATATATATACAAAACTAACCCTTACCTTCTCAGGTCCGAAGCACCAACACATGAACTAAGTGAAGACATCCACTTCCCCCCTCCGGTAGTTGAGCCGTAAAGCGACCGAATCGATTCTACAATTACCATAGATTATTTGTTCGTTCTATAGCATGGTGATATATTGGATCTGTTAGCGATATCAGCCATTGATTTGTTGGATGATGTCTTTATCGATGTCTGACAAATTACTACTTGAGTTCTTGTGTAGATAAAACAAGTTTACTATGTTCCGGTCATGACCAGTTTTAATTTATTACAAAAATCTCTATTCAAACACTCGGCTAAACCAAACTGAGTTGGAGTGTTGATGATTTTAGTTTAGTCTGGTCATTTTAGGGTCAAGGGGCAAGGCCCCTGGTAGCGATCGAAAGTGGCTCTTATTTCTTTGATGGATATGAAGTTACTTTAATTGGGGGAGGATTATTTGAAAGCCAATTGTTTTGAGAACTTTTGAAAACCATTCTGAGTCGGTAATTATATATAAAGAAACCCCCCCCCATGAATTTGAGTGGTCCCCCCCCCTCCTAAAATATGGGTGGCTCAGAATTGTTCTTAAAAGTTCTCAAATGAACCTAACCCTACTTTAATTAAGCTTCGGAAGTAACTTTCTTCATCGACTTAGAATAGTTATTCGGATGTTACTTTGGTCATTGAAAGTAAATTTTTTCATAGGAAACAACTTTGTAACTCATAAGGGAACACGTTCATCCGAAGTAAGTTTGTTCTTCGGAAGTGTGTTTATACTTCAGAAGTAAGTTAGTGACTTCTGATGGGTTAATTTGTCGCTATTTAGTAACTGTCAAAATTATTATTGTAACCGGTGACGATTGTATGTATCGTCAACTGTTAACCGCCAACTTGGTTGTTATGATGGTTCAACACTCTATATAAGGATATACGTTTGTCTAATTTAAAGTACGGCGTTATCCTATTAAAACCCCATATTCATTCTTGAAATTCTGTATTTTATCCGATTGAATGTTATAGTGTCCCATTAGAATATTTAAATGTATGAAATTCTCTTCAATGAATTTATTGATTATAGTTATAGTTGAAAAGGAGGCGAACCGCGTATATACTATGTGATATTTTTTCAAGCTTTTACTTTAATTATATTATTCCGATCCAATCATCCTTAATTAAAACAATAAATATATTTGTACCTATTTAACTGTTTTGTTCACAATATTATTGAATTAATCATGAAAGTCTAACCCCCTTCCAATAGGAGCATATGATGTGATATGGTATCTCATCCTAGCTTGTGGGTGACGTGTCGATTTTCTATGATTGAAGGAAGGAATGAATATGATCTATCAACTTCCTAATCTCTTCTATCTAACAAAGAAGAAGCTTGTCGCAATGATTGTTAGAAATTGGCGGGATATATGCTCGAAAAAGATGATGATTGGGTAATGATGTATCTCCTTATCGGCTTATTTTATTTGAATTTCATACATATCACGTATACATACCCATACCATCAACATAAGGGTTATAAGGGTTTGTTCTAGTGGTCACTAGACGACAAAGAGAGATGTAGACTTTAAGGTTTCAAGTTTGATTTGAGCTTTCATGGTTTTATTATCTGGACGTTTACACATGTGGGTTTTTCCTTGGAAT
Source organism: Deinandra increscens subsp. villosa (assembly GCA_039602395.1). Classification (NCBI taxonomy): domain Eukaryota; kingdom Viridiplantae; phylum Streptophyta; class Magnoliopsida; order Asterales; family Asteraceae; genus Deinandra; species Deinandra increscens. Next base: position 1,032,300 of record JBCNJP010000014.1, on the reverse strand, counting down.
GGGTTTAACAGCTGATGGCTCGGGCTTTCTTAGCGGGTTCTATTTACCGAATTGGTTCTCTGCGTAAATCATGACTTGTTTGTTGGTCGTTAAAATAAAATTATACATACCCACATATACATCGATATATAAATACCTATACATAAAGGCGCGCACACACATATAGATATGCATTTGATAAAAACAAACTTAACTTTTTCATACGACATTATTTTCAAAAACGAATTTCACCATAATTATCGTCGTGATTTTATCTTTAATTTGAGACTAGGTTTGCTCGATTTGGAGAAATAAAATTTGACATTTTTTTAGCGTTTTCCAGCACAGATCTACACATACCAGGACAGACGACCAATCCACCAGCACAAGAGTACAATATCCACCAGCACAGTGTATAAAAAATTTTAAAAATTAAAAAATGTATATCTAGGCTTCGAATTAAGGTCTGAATATCAACAGGACCCTAAATCGCAACTAGCAGAATCCAAAAAAAAAAGTTCTGGAAACGCGTCGTAAAAAACGTCAATTTTGTTTTTCTCCAAATCGAGCAAACCTAGTCTCAAATTAAAAATAAAATCACGGCTAGAATTGTGGTGAAATTCGTTTTCGAAAATAACGTCGTATGAAAAAGTTATGGCCGTTTAAAAATGGGAGGAAACTTTAGGTTGTGTTTGGTGCGCCATAAGCTAGCTTATCAACTAGCTTATAAGCTACCTTTTGACGTTACCAAACAAAGTTTTTTTTAATAAGCTAGCTTTTTTTAAAAGCCCCGTTTGGTAATGTCAAAAAGCTAGCTTTTAAAAAGTTAGTTGGAGTAGCGTTTCAACTAACTTTTATAATATTTCCAGTTTTACTCTTCCCTAAGTTATAAATAAATATCTTTATTTACATTTATGACATATACTTTTATGTCATTTTATATTTTTCAGCTAGTTTATCAGCTAGTTTTTACCAAACGTTATTTTTTATCAGCTAGCTTATAATTTATCAGCCAACAACTAGCTTATCAGCTAGTAGCTAGCTTTTCAGCTATTGTGCCAAACACAGCCTTAGAAAAAGTCAAAAAGAGTTGTTCTCCCCATTTTACCCTTCCAACCTTAAAGATTCATTCCATCTCATCTCCTCCAATCTTATCCATCCACTACACCACTTAATCTAATGGCTCAGATTGTGCCTCACTGAACTTAGGCAAAATCAATTACCTCATTTGATCCGCCTCCTATATATATATATATATATATATATATATATATATATATATAATATATATATGAAAAGATTGGATGTCACATGGCATCACCACAACAATCCATTTTGTGGTTTTCCCGCTCAAATTTTTTCCAATAAATGAAATTTGACTTTCATAATATAGTTATGATTATTCAAAAATAGAAAGAGTCTAATTACAAACTGTATAATTACGTCATTAATTATATTCTAAAAAAGTCAAACACATTTAAAGATTGAATTATATATCGTAAATGAGGGATTTAGATTTGAAAAAAAAAGTCAATTGTAAATCCAATGAGCCTTAAATATTGTAATTTCAAACAACTAAATTAATTCTTATGAATTTTTAATAGAGATATTATCGTTATATTTGCATTCTTAATTTTATTATTTTTTACAAACAATTATTTCTTAAATAAATATAACAATATAATTAATATCAATAATTTTTTTATTGTTTAGCTATACAAATTCCCAAATATATGTATCATAAGGGTGTCCTTGAGTGATGCTTATGACTACTCTTAGATTATTCATGCACGATTATAATCAAATGGCTTTGTTTTTGTGTTTGTTTTTATAATTGAAGAAGGGTATGATACAAACTTTAATTTTCTCTTAAGTTTTAGAGATTATACTAATGTTTATATCATTTTTATATTTTACTAGGAAGTGAAAGTGACTCATTGTAGAAGAACCATTGAAACTTTTAACTGGATATTTCTAATAAAAAAAATTCTTAGATGATATAAAGAATCATTAGTACATTTTAGTTTTGATTTTTATAAATACCGCCGTACGATGCACGGGTTTCAATTATCAAATTACGTTTATTATAATATTTAAATTGTTGGATTTATTTTTTTTAAAAACCACCCGTGCGTCGCACGGGTATCAAAAACTAGTATATATATATATATATATATATATATATATATATATATATATATATATATATATATATGAAAACCACTTTGAGTTGGAAAAACCGTGGAAACTACCACAAAACTATTTTTTTTCTTTAAAATTTTTGTAGTGATTATATGCATCAATACAAGCTCTATGGTGAAAAAAATCAAAAAAATGCCTAGTAGTTTTTTTTAAAAAAAAATTCCGAAATCTGACGTTACGTCATGTTACATATGTAACATTTGCCTGTTACATATGTAAAATGCCTTGTTACATATGTAACAAAATCTGTAAATAGTTTTTTAAAACAAATCTCTAGGCGCTTTTTTTTTTTTTCACCAAAACCATCAAAAATGAATGTAGAATCTATAAAAAATACATCTAAAAAAAATAACAAATTTTGAACGTCATTTTTGGCCGGTTAACTTCTTTTTGCAAAAAAATCGGTTCTTAAATATTTTTTTTTAAAAAAATGTAGTCGGCGTTTTTATTATTTTTTTTTCATAAAGATGTTTTTTTTTTAAGTTAAGGAGTCACCATAAAAAAATTGGAACAAAAATTGAATTTTTTAGCTTAGCTTTCACGGTTTTTCCAACTCGGAGAGTTTTTCATTATATATATATATATATATATATATATATATATATATATATATATATATATAAAGAAGATAATTGAAAAACCTCCTAAATATTAGAAAACCTGAAAAAACCTAGGTATTTTAGGAAAATACCTATATAATATTTTTTATATGTCAAAATTTGATTGGAATTTCCTTATTTATCTATCATTTCATATCTCTTTAACGTATACTAGCAAAAAAACCTAGTAATTGTTTGTTACACCTATGTAACTATAACGTTAATGGTTACACCGGTGCAACAATAATGATTATGTTACACCTGGTGTAACATTTTTAAATAAGGTGCATTTTTGTGTATTTTCTTGTTCAGAAGTAATATTACACCGGTGTAACTTGGTTTTCTAGGTTTTCCAAAAAATAGAGGTTTTCCATTGAACCTCACCCTATATATAGTTATTGTACAAAGGCACTTTTCTGTGTGAATGTGCGAAGTAAGGGTAAAGTTGTCTGCGGGCGTTAGATGATAATCACACAAGTTATATTGATAATCACGAAAGCTATATTTGATAACCACAGAAGTTATATTTGATAATCACGCAAGCTATATATCATAATCACGCAATATATATTTATAATCACGCAAGTTATATTTCAAAATCACACAAGTTATACGAGAGCACATAGACGAGCTTTGAAAAACAAAGTTTTTTTTTAAAGAAAAAAGTATAGCAATACTATACTCGGATTAAAAGGAATAATATTCCCGATTTTATGGTGATTTTTTTAAAAAAAAAAACAATATCATATAAAAAAGTTATGGACATTTAAAAAACTTGGGGGAACTTGAAAAAAGTTAACAATTGTAGGTAATACCAATTCTACCCCTCCAGCTCTTTCACGTTTTAAAAATTTCTTCCTTACTTTTTAATTAGATTTTATCTGAACAATTGAATTCGTAGATCAATGGTTGAAAGTCCTTCCTACACTTCGCATGATTTGAGCCCTTTGTATTTAAACTTTCACCTCTCTCTCTCTCTCTCTCTCTCTCTCTTCTATATATATATATATATATATATATATATATATATATATACTAGTTTTTTATCCCCGTATGTTATACGGGTTAACTCAAAATTTTGTGGTGATGTCAAATTTCTTTTTTTATTAATTAAACTATGACTAAACTTTTTGTTTATTATATAGTATAGAGTATAGATAGATGTAACTTAATAAACTATATAGGATATTAAATTAAGTAATTAAATAATTGGTTATTAAATAATTTAGAAGACAAGAAATAAATAGTGGATATATATATCCAAAATTAGAAGATCCGCTACAATAAATAAATAGTAGATATATATCCAAAATTAAAAGATCCGCTTGTGAATGTTTATTGGCGGGAAAAAATGTTGAGGCTGAATGTGGTGGTGCCACATGACAAATTGTGGTGTCAAAAACTTTTCTTTTATTTTATATATATATATATATATATATATATATATATATATATATATATATATATATATATATATATATATATATATATAGAGTCAAGTTATCCTACATCCACCAAAAACACTACATCCACTGCGGATTGATCTGGGGGCGTCTATCAAGATCATCCAACAGCCAAGGTCTATGGTGTTTTTGCCTATAGCGTTTTCGGGGGAAAAACACTATAAGCGAAAACACCATAGATCCTGGCTGTTGGATGATCTTGATGGACGCCCCAGATCAATCCGCAGTGGATGTAGTCTTTTTGGTGGATGTATTTTACCCTCAACCTATATATATATATATATATATATATATATATATATATATATATATATATATATATATAGGGCATGGTTAATATGAAAACCCAATCTAGTTGGGAAAACTTTCAAAACCCATCCAAGGGCCAAGAATCAACCACCTCATCAAAAAGCATTCAACCCATAAGGGTAATTTGGACATTTCCTTATTGCTAAAAGTAAAAGTTAATATTCAATTCTGCAACAAGAATGCAACAAGATCGATAATGGGAAAAGAGAAAAGAATTGTACATGACATGACATGACATTTTTTGTCTTTTCCCAACAAGTATTCTTTTCCTACTTTTAAAATCCCAATATATTTTTTCTTTTTCACCTTCATATTTACTAATATTTTTGTAACAGATTTTTTATTCTACTTTAAAAATTCTGTAAACACAAATGATTATTATTTATCTTACTTTTCTAATTCTCTTACTTATTCAATACCAAAATGCGACGCGTTACATATGTAAAAAACATATAACAGATATTAAACATTCTTATGACAACATGTTACATATGTAAAATCATCTGAATAGGTGTAACAAAAAAATGACAAATATTTTTTTAATATTTTATAAGAAACCATTACAAATAATATTAAACGTAATAAAATTATCATACGAACTAAAAATATTTTTTAAAAATGATCAAAAAGTATAACAAAGCTAACAAATAATATAAAGGCTAATTATGCTTCCATTTTTTATAACCGTCTTCATCTTTGACACAAAATTTCTTCACCTACAAAGAAAACAAAGTTCATTAGTTAATATAAGTAAAACGTTACACATGTAACTGCTTGTAACATTTGTAACATTACACAAAATGATATATGTAGCATAAGTTTATATACATAAATCTGTACTTTTATTGAATACATATATTTATATATATAATTCTGACAAGATTCAAATATACTCTTAAAAAAGCAAGTTAATCAGTTAATATACATGAAACTTTAGGCGTGTTTGATAGACAAAAATATTTTTATTAAATATACTCTTAAAAATTTACATATGTACATTTACATATGTAAATTTTAATAGATAATGAGATATAACATGTTACATATGTAATATCGTTAAATATTCTTACAAGATTTACCATAATACGTAGATAAAGTTACATATGTAACATTGTTAGCATGTTACATATGTTACACGGGTAAATATACATATGTAACATTGTTAAAAGATTTACATAAGTATATTTGCGTCGTTAAAATTTTTGACAATATTTAAAATAAGTATATAGGTAAATTTACATATGTAACATGCCTAGAAAACACATTGTTAAAATTTTGTGAGCAACGCATGTTACGTAGGTAAATTTACATATGTAAATTTAGATAGATAACGAGATGTAGCATTTTACATATGTAACATCGTTAAAATTTCTGACAAGAATTACCATAAGTATATAGGTAAATTTACATATGTAACATGAGAAAATATTAAGGTTTTATCAAACTTGTCGATTGTCGAATTAAATACAATTAAAAATGTTTAAATTTATTTACGTAACATTTATAGCTCATAACATTCAAATAAAATGTATTTTCTCAGCGTGTTACATAAGTATTACGTATGTAAATTTACATATGTAACATCATTACGTAAGTAAATTAACGTATAGTTACATATGTAACGTCATTGTTTAGATATGATATTTTTCTTATTTCTATAAAATGTATTTTATTGGTGGGTTAATTTTTTTTTCTCCACTGGTATAGTTACATATATAACATCATTGTTTAAAAAAAAGAGTCAATAATTAAATGCCTCGTATATTATTTCTTTAAAATGTATTATTAGTGGTATAGTTATATTCTTTTTCTACATGGTACATATGTAATGTGTTACTGCGTGTTACATATCTAAATCATTAAAACATGTGTAACAAAAAAATGTAATTTTATTAATTTATAAGAAATAATTGCAATCAACAATAAACGTTACACAATTAACATACGAACTAAAAACATATTTAAAAAATGATCAAAAACTATAACAAAGCTAAAAATATATATATATAACCTAATTATGATTCCGTTCATGATAACCATCTTCATCTTTGACATAAAAAATCTTTTGACCTATAAAAAACATGTTAATCAGTTAATACTCGTAAAACATTACATAAATACCTTTACATATATAAATTTAGATAGATAACGAGATGTAGCATGTTACATATGTAAACATTACATATGTAAAATCGTTAAATATGAACTAAACATTTTGTGTCATCTTACATACTAACTATAATAACTAATTAAAATTTCTAAATAATTGGTACTTTATGTTATCAGATTAGTTAATTAATTTATAATACATATGTATATTTATATTATTGAACAACACATACGTAAATTCACATACGTAACATAATTAAACAGACATCATAGAGACAACTTCTCATACAAAATCCAACGGAATCATACATGTGTACATTTACACACGTAACATGAACAAAAAAACATATGTAACAAGCGTGTACCATTAAACTAAACAAAAATATCCAAGGGAATGATACATATGTAAAATGTAAATTTACATCTGTAGCATGCTTAGAAAAACATCACAGAGACAAAAATATCAAAGGGAATGATACATATTAGCTACTCTTACATATGTAATTTTCATATATAGAGATCTACTAATCACACTAATGCATCGTTTTAAATTCACGGTTTAAATACTTAGAAACCAAATTAAATGGAAATTAAGAATGGATTTTTTAATAACAACACTTACAAACAAAATTTGAGTTTAAGATTTGAATCTTCTTTTTTAATCAAGTATACTTAGATCTGAAGCATTTATCTTTTATATATAATTTTTTATTTTCCCAGATCTGAAGAACTTTAGGATTTTAGTATGAAAACTTGTCAGAAAAAAGATCAGGTTACAGCCTTTATCCCTAAATTTTGAAACCCTAAGACGGTGAGTAGAGGAACAGGTACCTTTGATTTTGAGTTTCCGATTCAGATCTCGACAGTGACTCTGTCTCCGCGAAGGAACATCCGACGGTGACTCCGTCTCCGCCTCATCGAACGACGGTGGTTGTGGGGAGGAGCGACGAAGGAGGTGAATGAGATCGAGTTCTTCATGGCGATCTGGGATTTTTCAACGGCTTCTTCTCAAATCTAAAGACAATAATCAATATCTCTCCTCCTCTGCTGATGGATCTGTGGCGGGATTTTTTTTACTCTTTAATTATTTTCAATCTATAGATGGATTTGTGGATGGAGGTGGTGGTAGGTGGTGATGGTGAGTTTATCAGATCTGAGGAGAGGGAATTGGAAATGAGGATGAAAGTTGAAAATTAAAAATGGAGAATAGAAGGAGAAAAGAAAGATTTGAATAGTCCGGTGAAATTTTGAATAAGTAAGGGTTGAAATTGGTTTGATCTTGGAAAAAGAAATGGTTGCTTTATGATATTGTGCATGTCAGATTTGTACAAGTATTGAAAAATGCACACAAATTTAATACCTAAACTACCCTTTTACCATTAAAATAAAGCTTTTAATTAATTAAAATAAATAAAAAATGAGAGATTAAATCTCAACCATAGGATGGTGTAGATCAATGGTCCATATTGAGTTTGTAAAGTTTTCCCAACTCAACATGGTTTTCATTTTACCCTTCCTATATATATATATATATATATATATATATATATATATATATATATATATATATATATAGGGAAAAGATAAATTGGAACCCTTGTTGAGTTGGGGAACCCTTGGAACCCACTTTTTAACCATTGATCAAGTTCATCCAATGGCTCTTATTAAATTTCGAATTTTGATTTAATTATATCCCTTAATTACTTAGCAAAGTTGCTTTTAGGGGTAGAAAGGTAATGTTAACATGATTTTTTTAATTATTACTCAGATTGTCAGTGTACTTCTACAACTACTCTTCTCTATTTCCTATATTCATTCAAAATTTTCATCAGATTTCAACCCAAATCTCCTCTCAATTACTCTTGCATCTCAACTAAACCATGAATTTCCTTCAAGATCTGCATTCATCGTCACCGCTGTTAAAGACCGGAACCATCATCTCCTTCAAGATCTGCAACCGGAGCTACCACCATCTACTCGCACCGTTCATCGTCACCACTGTTGTCGACCGGAACCATCATCTCCTTCAAGATCTGCAACCGGAGCTACCACCATCTACTCCACCATCACAGTCACCGCCACCTCCCACCTCCGTTGTTCCAGATCTGGCGGATTATTATTTGCGCACCGGCGAAGTAGGAGCTCCGGGAGCCGCCGCTGTTCGAGCTCCGGTGACGTGACTCGGATAATGCTCGGAGTGAACGAGTCCAGCATCAAAGGATATCCACACGCTTCAATCAGTAGCAAATCGGCGTTCGATTGGACTTTAAACAAGATCATTCGCTCCAATACCGCTGGATTCAAGCTCCTCTTTCTCCAGGTCCAAGTTCCTGATGATGACGGTATTGTTTTTACTCGATTCGCCCTTCTTTCTATCGTTACTACGGTCTGATTTGTGGTTTCGTTTGTGTATCGAGTTTTCCACCGATTTTAGGGTTTGTGAAGTCGATTTTTAAAATCTAACTTTTTAGGGCCGATTGGATGGAAATATTTGTTAAAATGGACTGATTTTTTGTCATTCCTCCCCCCCCCCCCTTACGAAGCCTGTCTTTGATTAATGAGTTGTGAGAACAGCATAAATACATGTGCCTGTTGCTTTTGAGGTAAAAAGTTGTTGATTCAATACACAATCACTTTTGAATATGTGATACATAAGGTTTCTTATGTAACCGTATAATTCACCATCATTCTCTCTCCAATTATATCTAGTCAACACATACAACTATACGAGTGCTTATGCAGGTCTCTACTTAAGTTTGGTTTTTCTATGGCTATATGCTACGAAACGGTATTGGACATTGGATGATGCTATATGCTACGAAACGGTATTGGACATTGGATGATGTTAAGAAATGAAATCTAACTTAACTTTTTTGATGTTGATAATGCTACATGTGTAACTTTTTTGACATTGAATATGCTACATGTGTAGCTTAATGATAAGTCCAATATTGTTCATATACAAGTTACATATGTAACTTTTTTGATAATAGTACATATGTAACTCTTTTTTGATGTTGAATATTGAAATTGTTTGATTTTTCTATATGTAACTTGTTTTATAATGCTACATGTGTAACTTTTTTAATATTGAATATGCAACTTTTTTATGTTACATGTGTAACTTTTTGATATTAAACATATGTAACTTTACATGTGTAACTTGTTGTTATGTTTAATATTGTTCATACAAGTTATATATGTAACTTGTTCGATAATGCTACATATGTAACCTTTTAAGTTAAATATATAACTTTTTGATGTTTTTTTTAATTTCTGTTTATATACCATGTGTTAAATGTATATATCAATTAAACTTGTTTCTTGATTTTTTGCTAATTAAAAATCATAAAATTATGCTAAAGTGTCTTGTTGATATGTTTAAACTTGTTTATAAAAGTTACATATTTTTTTGTTTGATAACGTTACATATGTAACGTTTTTGATGTTCAAGATGTAAGTTGTTTGATGTTTTTTATTTTTATTTTTGTCTATATGTCATGTGTTAAATGCTTAACATATATTTCTAATAATATATATGAGTTATATATGTAGATAAAACTAATGAATTTGTTTTTCTTTGTAGGTGAATGTATTTTTTTATCAAATATGAAGATAATTATCAAGAACTGAAGAATAAATAGTTTTAGATGTTTATGTAGCTTATTATATAATTTTTATGACAATTTTTTATTTGTTTTATTATACTTTGTTATATCAAAATGTATATTGTTAATTGTGTTATATTTGGTGTTAACTGTAATGTTTTTAATTAGGTATATTTGTCAATTTTTTGCTTTACAACAGATAATAAAAGCTACGTATGTAGCATTTCGCATCTGAGAAAATAGTTACACTCTCACCCGAAAACATTTTAAAAGGAGTTTTCAGTAGTTAAAAAATCTTTTTTTTATAATAATTATTTTCAAATTTAACTTGTACTCGCGAATATATATGCCATTGATTGTAATATTTTTGTTCAGACTAAAAAAAGTTACGTATGTAACATTTCGTATCTGTAAATACGTGTTTTATATTCTTGTTATTTTAAAAACGTTTTAAAAGGTAAAAGAAAAAAATTTGGAAAAAAGATAAAGGATGGAGAAAAGAGAAGAGAGAAGAGAGGAGAGAGGAGAGAGAAAAGAAGAGAGAGGAGAGAGGAGAGAGAAAAGAAGTTATAGGAGAGAGGAGAGAGATTGGGTAATTTACTTTGTTACTCTTTTATATATGTAGATGTGGACAATTGTGAGCCATAGATTTGGGTTCCAATGATTCTTCAACTCAACAAGGGTTCCATTTAACCCCAACCCTATATATATATATATATATATATATATATATATATGGGTAGGGTTCTATGGAAAACCCAAAAAACTTGGAAAACCCTTTTCTAACCATTGATTTAAAATTAATGGTTGAGATCAAATAAGGACAAAATGTAAATTTTAGGGGTTTAATGAAAAACATAATAGATAAATGAAATTTTTATTAATAAATGTTTTAAGCAATTTCTCTCTCCAGTCTCCTGTTTCCTAAAATATATCTCTATCTCTCTCCTTAGATTTCAAATTTCAGACTAAATTTTAGAAAAAAGAAAAATAAAACCAAATTTTTAAAAGATAAAAAAATCATTGATCACCAGTTCATCTTTAGAGTAACGATTGTTACACTGTTGTAACAATAACTAATCAACGTATACACATTTTGTTACAACTGTGTAATATACATTCGTTTAACAGTAATTTCATGTATATATTTTTCAAGAAAAAATTGAAGGTTACATATGTGTAATCAAATTAAACATTCTAATATTTAATTGATAAATATGTTAGAGT
>JBCNJP010000014.1:1002365-1020304 GCA_039602395.1 Deinandra increscens subsp. villosa | reverse complement strand
ATAGTAACAACCTAGGGTACTAATTTATGGATGTAACAACATAAGGTAGCAACTTTTAATTTTGTTTCATAAAGGGGTATTAAGCTAACTCCCCGTTAACTTTTAACAACAAGCCCCCCCCCCCCCCCCACGTGACAAAAACATGAGGGCAATCTTGACAGTTAACATTACCCCCACATATTAAAACCCATCGATCCAAATCCAAACCTCAATTCTCCAGCCGTTCTCTTCTCCGATCATCTTAGAACTGCCGAAAACCCTAGTTCGTAGATGATTGGAGATGAGAACGACTGAAGAATTGAGGTTTTGATTTGGATCGATGAGTTTTAATATGTGAGTTAATGTTAAATTGTCAAAATTGCCCTCACGTTTTTGTCACGTGGGGGGGGGGGGGGGTTTGTCATTAAAAGTTAACGGGGTGTTAGCTTAATAATCCCACATTTAATATTGGCATCTGTTAGTCCCACATTTACACTTGTTTATTTCCAATGGTCCCTCCGTTAAAAAGTTTAACGGAGTTAACGGAAAATTAATGAAAAGTGACGTGGCTGGTGAAGGCTGCCACCGGCGACCTCCAAACAGCCGGAAAATGACCAAAACCACAGAAACACATCCATTCTTTCACTTTAATGTCATTAATCAAGTTAAAAATATTTTGTTTCATGTTAAAAATATATCGTTTCATGACATTAAAGTGAAATAATGGATGTATTTTTGGGGTTTTAGTCGTTTTCTGGCGGTTTGGAGGTCGCCGGCGGCAGCCTTCACCAGCCACGTCACTTTTCATTAATTTTCCGTTAACTCCGTAAAAATTTTTAGCGGAGGGACCATTGGAAATAAACAAGTGTAATTGTGGGACTAACAGATGCCAATGTTTAATGTGGGATTATCAGTTGCCAATAAAGAAAACCTGAGATTATTTAAATCCAATTTTCCTTAGTATAAAGTTCAGGGTCGCTTTTGTACAAATGTCATCGCATTGTTGCCGCGATTGGATGATACTATAAAGCCCTAAAACCCTAGAACCCTAAAAAAAAAACTCGCCGTCTACAATCGGAAGATATTTCTTACTTTCTTCTCCGGCAAATCAAGGTTTTCTCTCACTCCGTTTTCTTAAATGCTTCAATTTCCAGCGGTTGCTGCTAATTTTCCGGTTTAATTTTGCTAGCATTTAACGGTTTATCTTCCGAATTATTAAGTTTTGATTTAGCCTTTCAATCGGAGGTTTTCATTAGTTAATAAATTGGAGTATGTATCAACAGTCTTCCTGCATTGGATTTAAAACTGATAAGATTTCTTTCGACAGTTATTACTTAGCGCATTAACTAACTGTTGATTTTCTTATGATATGTAGTTATGTAGATACAAATCTGATTATAATACTGACCGTATGCGTTTGTGGCTCTTGCAGGATATACTTAACGAAGATGTATCTCCAGTTTTACATTAACGAGAATGGTGATAAGGTTTACACCACAAAGGTTCGTTTTTAAAGTTACTTAAAAAGCTGCAAATTAGGGTAATTAGGGTTGTTTACTGTATTGTTTGTGTGTTCTACTTGTTCTTATGCAAATTCTGCTAGCTATGGTTTTGCTGTCTGCCTGTTTAAATTTTAGTTTTTGTGGTTTGATCTTTTGCACTTGTTTTTTTCTCAACAAAATTGTTAGTCTGCCTATGATTTTTTAAATAGTGATGTATACTAAAAAAATGAGACAGATAAACAAATAGAAAAGGGTAAGCGTGTTCCAGTTTCCGAAGGGACTGACTGTAAAACCAGGACTGTGAACTGTACAATATGAATCTCAGACCTGTTAAACTGGCTGACTTGCTTCGATTTAGGTGGTGGTTCAGTTGGTTTTAGTGGTTTATGAAGTATGAACATACCGGCAAATAACTAATTACGTGTTATATTTTGTCCTTAATACTGCACTTTATTTCTCTATTTGAAAGTCTTCATCTTTTCCCCCAAATTCTCGTGTTTCATAGTCTGGTGTTTGTAATGAATAATCCTTGTTTTGAAACCATTATCGTGCATTTTGACTTTGTCTGTCTGTTAATCTTACATGAACATTTGCATCATTAAACCATACAATATGAAGCGGTGGTGGTTAATTGTTTATTTGTTTTGTCAAACAAACAAGTATGTTGCTATGGGTAACATATTATGCATATGAAGCTATTAAGGCTCATTTCTTTATTGGTCTTATCTTTATATCCTTCTCATCATTTAATCAGAACCATTCCCATCATGTGCTAAAACCGTAAGATAAAATTTTTGGGAATTTATCATTTTGCAAAAGTTTGGCAGCAGTAATCTGGAAGTTTGTTTTTTTTTGGTTCACTAAAACTTCAATTTTTCTGATTTCAAGTCTGATGAAACATCTGTAAAAGTGTAAATATATGGTATGTATACAGCCATCCTCTTTATACAGATAGCTGATATTGTTCCCTGTTTGATCATTTGACACAAAACATAATTTTAAACAGTTAATTGAACATATTGTTTACTTTTTATTGGCTTGCAGAAAGAATCACCTCTTGGATTGGCCACACAGTCCGCTCATCCTGGTATGTGCCTTTAAAACTGTCACTCCTGTTCTCCCTCTGGACATTAAAGTTCGTGTAGATTTTTGTAAACACTTCTATATCACAAATAGCATAGGTTGCAAATTGAGTGGTTTGGACGGGTTGTGTAATGGGTCAAATAGGTATTAACGGTAGCAGTACAACAGGCAACATAATTGCTTGTGCGGTTTTGTGGAACTTTTTGAATTTATAGTTGTATATGGTTCCTTTTCACCAGATAACAAATTCTCAAGTACTCTTGCAAATTTTACAAAATCTTGATTCTAAATGCTTATTCCTGTCTGTTAAAACAACATTCTTGGATACTGCTTGTTTTGCAGCTCGGTTTTCACCAGATGACAAATTCTCGAGGCAAAGAGTTTTGTTGAAGAAACGTTTTGGCTTGCTGCCGACTCAAAAACCGGCTCGCAAATACTGAGTTGCTTAGCTTTTCGTGTAATATGTGTTTGGGATTGGGTGGTTATACCCAATGGTTAGTTAGTTATCGTGTGTTGTGAACCCAGTTTAGATGAGAATGGTCTGTTATCTATCTTATTTTTCTTTTATGAACGATCAGTTATTTTTATTGTCAATAATAATGAATTAAAGTAGGGGGAAAAATCATTAATCGTTGTATCGATACAATATTCAACTTTTTGCAATGCAACTGAAAAACAAAAACCATTAAATCCTGAGCTAAAGTAAATTGGTCTTACTGTTTTTATATTAAACAAAAAAAATCGACCTGATAGGCCTAAAAGAGTATTTTAGAGGGATAGCCGTATAACCTTCTTATCTTATTTCTAAATTTATATCTTCCACTATGTATTATATTATCTGATATGGGTCGGTCATATATGCTTAATGCTTGTTACTTTGTTAGAGGTAAATATATGTATAACTTTGACTTTGATCTAGAACTTTCCCTATTAATATACTTTACAAAAATTATGTTTGAATTTGTAAATGCATGGAAACAAAGTCAAATAAAAATAAAACGTCCAATGTAGAATACAAAACTGGGCTTAATCCGATAAAATACGGGCTTGGGCTAGTCTTATTGGTAGTGCAGTCATTTGGGTCTCTCAAACCTTTTGCTTCAGTTTCAGTTTAGCCCACATTATGACTGTACTATAATTTAATTAACTTTGAGTGAATTATAAATTTTGTCTTTTAGGTTCGCACGTTGAGTGAATTATAAATTTTGTCTTTTAGGTTTTATAAATTTTGTCTTTTAGGTTTGCATGTTTGCAGTTTTATTATTTACCTTCAAAGGACAATTGATGAAAAGTTTGACATTAAGTGTCCTTTAAACTTTAAAAGTTTCACTCGGTGTCTTTTGATCCGATTTTGTTCGTTATGTCAAAGGACACTGAGTGTAACTTTTTTACAATATAAAATACACTCGGTGTAAGGTTTGTTAGGCCAGAGGACAATGAGTGAAAATTTGTGAAATTTAAAGGACATCCGGTGTTATTATTAAATGATAAAACTTGCAAAACGTGCAGACCTAAAAGACAAAATTTGTAATTTACTCTTTAAATTTTGTATGGTAATATGTTCGTTTTCTTTTCTAGGATTTAAATATTCTTTTTTGGAATCGGGACTGAGTTCCATATTAGCCATCCCCTGTTCAATGCACATAGTCGTCCAATGTGTCAAGACGCACTAAGGCACAAACGGCAAGTCTTGCCGTTTTGGGACTAGTCGCAAGATGCTTAAAAAGCAAGGGCTTGATAAGCAAGACTAATATCATAAACAAAGTGCCTTAGATGTTTTAGACATGTTTAAAACTAGTTACAAACTATTTTGTTTTAAGGCAAAATGAATTTAAATAATCCCAAGTTTCATCATTTGGCCGTCATTAATCCCAAATTACTTGAGATTAATGCCGACCAATTGATAAAACTTGAGTTTATTTAAATCCATTTAATTTTTTTTTTTAATGTATAAGACAAGTTTAACCCAATATACATAATTTACCAAAATTTGCATAATTTGAGCATCTAAATGGCCACATGGTGTTTCGCCTGTACCTCACTTGGTTGCCTAGGCGCCTATGACTGGCTATAACCTCAGTTTTGGTACATCTATCTTCAAGTTTGGTTGTTTTCTTTTCTGATGCTTACAGTTCCAAACTGGCCAACCTATTGATATGTACTAGTTTCAGTTTTAAACTTTGTACAATAGCCACATGCACATGCAGATACCATTTCTTTGCTTTCAGTCTTACTCTTTGACATGATAACATCTAGCTAGCTGCACATGCAATCATGCATGATATATCATAACCTTATATATCCAATGGATTCTTGTGATCATCTTTTACTCTAATATCAACATTCCACTTTTATCCCACTAACTTTGTATTTTAGCAACTTCTAATTTTGATGCTTCTATTGCCTAAATTTGTACATTTATCTATGTTTGTGTGTATTATTTGTGTAGTGGCATGTGTTGTCAGTAATATATATACCAATCTTATGCATCATTCCAGGGCTTAGTTCAAATTGGGTAATTGGTCATCTTTTGAGGGAAGATGGAAGCTTTTGTCTCTTCTAAAGTTAGGGAAATACAGAGAGATAAAGCGGGGTTCACTTGTGTCGAAACGTCTTCGTCTAGTGACCTCGAATACGAGCTTTCGTTACCATAATCGATGTACACACGCCATGTGGCACGCGTGGCGTTTTAAGCAAGGTTTGTAACAAACGTACACGGTTTTGACGATTCAATGTTAGTTTTTCCTAGCTAGATTCATCCCAATCCACAATTTCATTCTTAATGTCATTAAACTAGTTCGATGTACGTATAAGTAATCTAAGAATATTATTATTAATTTTTTCTATATATCTATACTATATTATAATACATATAAGATGAAAAAAAGTTGTCAATTACTTAAAAAATGAAGAGTTTTAAGTTGACAGAATAGTCTTTTAAACAAAGATTAAAATTATCTTTTCAATGAAAACTAAAAAGTTAAACAATGTATCTAATGATCATTGACATTAATAGTGTTATATAGGTAATAAGTAAATAACAAGTCCTAAATTATTTTCATATACAAAAATGAGTACTGCATTACAAATTGCCATTATCGTAGCATGGCGCGGATTTTTGACTAGTATTATAATAATACAAATGAGAAAGAAAATATATATAATAATTAGGGCAAAGTTATTGTACAAAGGATGTCTTCCGTGCGAAGTGTGCGAAGAGATCTCGGCCGCGCATATATGGGTTTTTTTTTTATCTGACGGCGCCAAAATGAAACAAGTTAATTATTTTAAAAAAGGACGCGGAGTCATTAATAAGGGTATTAAAGTCTTTTCAACTTTAAATGAAACACGCATAGGTAAAAATATTTATGCATGAAAACAAAAAACAACGCAAACCTTTGACCTTTAAACAAATAACGCATATTTAAAATAAAAATCACGCATACACTTTAAAAAACTCACAAAAACAAAAACCTAACCAACTGTCTTACGCTTCAATAAAAAAAACGCATGTATTCCAATAAATAACGCACCCTTACTTTTTATACTTAAAATAATGCATACACTCTAAATAACTCACAAAAAACAACCTAACTGTCTTACACCTAACAAAAAACGCATGTATTCAAAATAAATAACGCACACTTTACTTTTTTACATAAAATAACGCATATTTGATATAAAAATAACGCATACGCTCTAAAAAACTCACAAAACACAACCTACCTGTCTTACAATTAAAAAAAAATGCATGTTGTTAATAAAAAATAACGCAAACAACACAGAACATAATCGCACCTGTTAAAAAATCACGCATTAAATAGCCTAACATACTTAAAAATTTACGCATTAGTAGCCTACATGATTCAAAGTAACTAACATATATATATTTAAAAATCACGCACGCTGTTCTAAAAATCACACATACACTCCAGAAAACTCATAAAAACCACATGTTTCACACTTAATAAAAAAACGCATGTTGTTCAAAATAAAATAACGCAAACAATATAATACAAAAAGCATATAATAGAATAAAAAGAAAGAAAAGAGTGCCATATATTAATATTTATAAAAAATTACAAGTGGAAATATACTATTAAAGATCAAAAAACATCATAAAAACATAACCCCCCCCCCCCAATGCGTGTCTAAATCTTCTTAAATATTTCAGCAGTCTCCATCTTGTCCTTACCCTTCTTAATGGTGCTGTCGACAACACCACTAAGGAGGGTATGAATCTCCTCCTTCAGCTCCAGCTGCTGAGTAATATACTCAGCAACATCGTTTTTCACCGCGGACTCCGGCTCATCCACAAGCTCCTTGAGCATCCTGATGTGGCCTTGGATGCTATTGACAGTAAGACCCCTGATCATGGCGAAAGAATTACGCATTATGTGATCATCCTTCGATTCGATCTTTCGCATGCATTTGTTCAACAATTTGCATGAGTGCGTTTTTAGACGCAGAGTTAGGGTTAGATGAAGAAGACGCCATTTTTTTTTATGTTAAAAGGATGAGAAGATTGAATTTAGTTCTGGGATATATGGGAGATTTGGGGACTTTGTGCGTCGATTACGGAATGTGTATGAAGAAAAACAATATATATACAAAACAGAAAAATGGAGGGAAAATGAAACGTCGGATAATTTTTTTTACATAATAAACTCAAAAATAAATAAAGTTAAATCGCTTCCATTAAACCTCCCCAACCGTCCCCATTAATACGGTAATAAATAAAAACGTAGGTGAAGCATTTAATACCACGCGAATCTCATCATCCACCGTTTATAAAACTAGGCACTCGATTGCCTTTTAAAATCACACAAAGACAGTTTATTAAATTAAACATCAAATCACAAAAACACATATAAACGAAAAAATGTCTTCATCTTCCTCCAACACCATAGAAGCCAACAACAACGTGCTCAAGGAGAAAATAACTCGACAAATAATGCTGGAGTACAACAAAGAGAAACTGCTCATAGACGTCCTCGAACAAAATTTCGAAAGCCTCCAAGAAAAACGCAAGCCAGATACGAAATCGCGCAGAAGATAAGCAGTCTGCCAAAGTATTCACTTCAAGACATTGTCCGTTTGTTCATGATAGACCAGGACAAAACGAATATGGAGCAGATGGAAAAAACAAACAAAATACTCGCGGCTATGAGTGTCTCTCTTGAGTTAAAAAAATCTTTTTTACAAGCCTATCAGTAGAATATATCCCTGTTATCAAATAATAATAATAATAATTTTTGTATTTCTTCATTTTATTCATCATTTATGTTGGTTAGTTTATGTTTACTTTAACTATGCACATTATTAAAAATAAAAAACACATCAAAAAAATGATTATTCAAAAAAAAAAAAAAACTTACCAGTAATATATAAAAAACAATTCAAACTTAGAATTACGCAAACTATAAACTAATCACGCAAACGGTAAAATTACGCACATATTAAAATAAACACGCAAACACAGAAAACTCTAGTAAAAAACTAAAACAAAACTACTTAAACTTTATCAATGATTCTGCAAAAAACAAAATCAACCATAAAAATACGCAAGTGTAATAATAAAATATAACATTATTACGCACACTATAAATTATGTATGACTCCCGCTAAAAATACAAGAACATAAGTTCAAAAAATTTGAGATTCTATTATCACACATTTTACTTATAATTTCACGTATGAAGTAACTTATAAAATAAGGTTACAACAACTACACAACGACATATAATTAAAAGCACAAAAATACAAAAAAGTAAAATTTATGCAATTAATAAATAAAAACGCAAACAGAAAAACTCTTACAAAAAGAAAAAAAACATGAACATAAGTTAAAAAAATTAAAAAAATGACTTTCTATAATCACGCACGTGGTTTCTATTTTGACGTATGAAGAAACTCGATATAAAATACCTTACAACAAATCACGCAAAACATACATAATTAAAAAAAAATGCTGTGACGTAATCTACCGTTTATTTTAATTAAAAATTTTAAATTGACAAAAATGTCCCTCCGCGTCCAAAAAGAAAACATCACATGTCAGCCTCCCATTCCTTTGTACTTTTCGCACGGAAAAACCCTTTGTATTTGAGCTTCCACCATAATAATTATATATAATTTTAAGAGTTTAAGTAATTAAATCTCTTAAAACATATGATAATATTTTTTAAAATTAAATGAGTGATAAATTCTATGAATGTAAATTAGTGTGCAATCAATGGTACACATGAGTAAAAATTATTAATTTCAATTCTTTTTAATTTGTATATTAATTTGTATATTTTATTAAAATATTTTTTAAATTATTTGAATTTGTTTGGAAAGTTTTTTTTTTCTTTTATAATATTTTAAAACATTATTCTTGTTTTTATCAGAACATTTAAAGCATTAACTCGATTTATAATGTTTTCGCTTAATTATATATATGAAAATACTTGCATAGATATTTATATAAACTAGTTATGTATATAAATCATCTCCTCTCTATAACTTTTATTATATAAATTAGCTAGTCTTCTCTAATAAAGCAAATTGATTGGATGCCATGTGGCATTCTCTCAGCCCCCCTCGGAATTAGTTTTCCCCTAAACTCACAACTAAATTTTACACGCGGATCTTTTTCACGGGTTGAATACCCATCTGTTCTTTTGACCAACAAACTTATTCCTCTAAACCCTAATTTCTTCTCATTTTGTCTTCGATCTCTCTCTCTCTATTCTTGGTCTCTTCACTATAATCTGTCTAATCCATCATCTCTCGATTGTCAATCTGTCAACGTATGTGAATCAGTACCACGAAGGCGCTACTGTCTCTACATTGGAATCAAGAGTCGCCTCTCCGCTATCACCGTACCATTGAATCTACGCGTAATTCTGAATTGTATAGTAAACCTCAATTAAGACTGGATGTTCAAACTCCAAATCAATTTACATGTCTTCAGTTGAACAAGTTTTTCTTCTATTTGTATGGTTTTTCCTTCATTTGAGATTACCCTTTTAATTTTCAGAAGATTATAAGTCTTATCGGTACGTTTTTTTTATCTTGGTTGTCGTCTTCGATTCTTCAATACATCCATGATTTAATTTGTTCTTCTAATTTAAATATTATCTATCTTTGTAGAAGGAGTATTGCAACCTCAAAACTAAGCTTTATATAGGTACATTGATTTTTTTTCTTGCGAATTGTTATTTTAGGGTTTATTATTCCTTGTTAATTTATTGAGGTAATAATTCAACATTTCTTATCTCTAAATAATATTATAGGATTATAGGTGACTTTGAAAGCAATCTTAACCAAGGGGCATTTGCCCCAATGGTATCTTGGTGTTGGATAAGGCATAGCCTTTCCATTTGGTGAGGGTTCAAAGCCCATTGGTGACAAAAAATAAAAAATTTAGCCATTCAAAAAAAAAGAAAGCAATCTTAAAACTAAGTTATTTATTTATTTTTTTTAATTTTTAATGTATCAGCTCCTTATTAAGTTTCAAAGAGGATGCAACACATTGATTTCATCATAACAGGGTCATTCTACAAGCAATCTTACATTTTCAATAAATATAGTTGATTTGAACTTTTTTGATGTAATTGGTTTGTTTATCTTGACTTCATTAGTGATTGTGATGCAACACAATGATTTCACTTAACTGATTTGATGTAGAACTAATGTAGGTTTTCTTTTATCTTGGTTTGTTTTGATTTCAGATTTGTATCCATTTTAGTTCGCTGCCAAATTGGATAATGAAATTGATTTTGTTCGATACCCCTTTTGATCAAAGATTGATTTTTGAATCTATTTGTTGGCTCGATTAAACAAATAGTAAGCCTTATTTTTTTGTACTTTGTCTCCATTTTATGATTTATTCTTTTAAATTTGAATTATGTTGGCTCGATTAAACAAATAGTAAGCCTTCATTTTTGTACTTTCTCTCCATTTTATGAGTTATTTCTTTTGAATTTGTATTATGTTGGCTTGATAATTAAACGAATAGTAAGCCTTCATTTTAAGAATACTTTAATACTTATTTTTCCAAGATTTATATGTGAAAATATATATGCTATTTTAGTAACATATATATTGGGGTTAGATCCACTAAAAACATATTTTGTCTAAAAAATATATGAATAAATCCAATCCATTAACTTTACGAATCAATCATTGAAATTCAAATACAATAGAATAAGAGAAAATTAAGGGGTGGGAGATGATATATATTTTTGGTATAGCTTTTTTGGTGGTAAAGTTGTTTTCAGTGGAGATTTCAGACAAGTTCTGCCTGTCCTTCACAAGCTGCTTCTAATCAAGATGTTGTTAGTTCTTGCCTAACTTCATCTTATATTTGGAGACATTGTAAGGTTTTAAAGTTAACAAAAAACATACGTCTTCGTCAATGAATAATCCATCAGAGATACAAGAAACTGCTAATTTCGCTCAATGGCTTCTGGATATTGGAGAAGGAAGAGTTGGTGGAGATATGATGGTGAATCAAATATAGATATTCATGCTGATCTTCTTATTAATGATTCATCTGATCCGGCCAGCGATCTTATTGAGTTTGTTTGCCCTTCGCTTCTTGACAATTTTAGTGATTGAGATTTTTGGTCGGAAAGAGCTGTTCTCGCACCTATTAATGAAGTTGTTAATGATATCAATAATCGTCCGCTTTCTTTGGTTCCAGGTGAAGAACATGAGTATTTAAGTTCAGACTCTATATGCCAAGATCAGATCGTAGGTGATAGCTTTGATCATAACTTATATTCACCCGACGTTCTGAATTTGTTACATATATGGCATTTCAAATCATCGACTGGTGTTGAAAGTTGGTGTTCCTGTTATGTTGCTTAGAAATATTGATCAGAGGAATGGACTCTGCAATGGAACGTACCTTCAGATTGTATCTTTAGGAAGGCATGTTATTGAAGCGGTTATTATCTCGGGTAACAATATTGGCTTCAGGACTTTTATTTCTAGAGTTTCATTGATTCCTACAAATAAAAAAACGTGTATGATCAAACCGTTTCAAACAAAAAACTATGTTACATGATTATACATATATAAGAAAATATATGTGTACCTATTACACCACCAAAAAACCCAACTCCTGTCCCAAGCTCAATCGAATCAGTCAAAAATAGAAAATGACTACGTTACAATGTTAAAATTAGAAACTAAATGTTTAACGTGTTGAACTTATGACCTAAAAATTATGTCACACGACTGTACCCGTTACACCACAAACTTATGTGCTATACTCATTGCGTACGAATATTACAAAAAAAAAAACACATGACAAAATGGTAAAAATAAGCAAATGACATAATGGTAAATATATCAAATGACATAGTGTTAAAAATAAACAAATTGTATAATGGTAAATATGACAAAATAAAGAAGCAAAATAGTAATTAAACTTACCAAAATCGATAATTGTATATAGAGATGTAATATTTTTAACTCTTCCAATCTAATAAATTAACATCATTAACTATTTTTATTAAAACTAGTAAGAGGTATCCCACATGGTGGCATGTTTTTCTCCCGCTTTAATTAAATAAAATCAAAAATATTTTTTTCCTTATAAAATAATTAACTGTTTTATTTATTAAAAAATGATAAAAAAACTCTTAAAATTTCATATAAAAAGCAAACATTTAAGAAAATACTTTTCAAAAGATTTTGAAATAATTAAAAATAAGCTATAAGAAGTTTTAACATCTCTTTGAAATGAAGCATTTGCATTGAAAACTATAGAAAATTTGAATTTTAATAATATAAGTATTATCTTATTGGCGGATAATAATATGAGTTTTAATTGTGGACTACAATAATACGAATTTAATAAGTATGTGTTTATAATGATACATCGTTTGTTTTTTAGTAACGGTGTTAAGCCACGTCAGGTTCCACGTCAGGATTTACTAAGCCACGTCAGGTTCCACGTAGGCAAGACATTAACACCGTTACTAAAAAACAAACGGTGTATCATTAAAACACATATTATTGTAGTCCATAATTGAAACTCATATTATTATCCGCCAATAAGGTGAAAGTTATATTATTAAAATCCAATTTTTCAAAATTATAATGGTAAAAAGGTTTTTTTTTATTAAACATAAATGACCCTGACTATATATTTTTCTAAGTAACAGTTGAAACTAGATAAAAAATCTTGATAAAAATATTAATTAAAAAATACAATTTTTCAAAATTATAATGGTAAAAAGGTTTTTTTTTATTAAACATAAATGACCCTGACTATATATTTTTCTAAGTAACAGTTGAAACTAGATAAAAAATCTTGATAAAAATATTAATTAAAAAATACTAAAATTTTATAAGAATGGTTAAAAATTTATAGTAAAAAATAAAGGTTTTTATAAGAAACGCTTTTGTAAAAAAAAAAAAATCCTGTAAACCTGGATATATATAAGAAAACCTTTTCTCCAATCCAGTGAACATTCTAGAAAAACTATTTTTTTCGAAAACTTAAAAGAACTTATGTAGACGATTCATTTTTAATTATCTTGGATATCAAAGTAAATGAAGTTGGTGCAAGTGTAATATATATTACATGTATCTCACCCAAGGCTTTTTATAAGTTATTATTAGAAAGATTCACAAATAAATCACCTGTATATTCAAAAATGACTAAAAGGAAAGATACTATATAAAAAATGTCGGATTAAAATGCTTTTGTTGTTTACAAAGATTAAAATAATATTGTTTTTGTTTTATTTAATTTCAAACTTTTCGCCTCTAGTAAAATATTAAATTTGTGTGGAGTAACTAATTATATATATATATTTTTTTGACTGGGTCACTTATTACACATGTAGGGCGGATAAAATACAAGATAGATCGATATGAAAACATTATTGAAGGAATCTTGGATGGCGTGTGCATGTATAACAAATCCAACAGAAGATTTTTAGAATATGCCTTCCTGGAGCCGCCAATTATCATATATTTAGATGGTGATACAAGCCACAATGACTCCTCATAAAACCCTATTTCAATTCTCTCTTCCTATACTATAATATATATATTAGAGTAGTACAAACACGTCCCTTTACTATCCATTATTAGATTTTCATCCATCTTTCAAAATCACTCATTTTTACTTCAACGCTACATTCTTACTCAAACATTTAAAAAGAATAATTACACAAGAAATTAAACGGGTGAACGTAGCCCTTTACCCTTCGCTCGGATGCTAACAAAAGCCATGGTCCGTCGGTGTAAGGAGTGGTGAATGAACGGTGGAAATCAGAGCAGCAGGGAGAGAGGTCTAGGGTTTTTCGCGCATATGTTTTGGGAGAAATGAAGAACAACAAGCCGGGTAAGGGGAAATAGCCCGCTAAATTCTTTTTAGAGTATTAGCGGCGACATGTCAACGCTACTAATGTTGCCGCTATATTATTGCCTTATGTACGAAGAAACCACAACTGCTAGATTAATATAATGTTGGACGGCCAGATTTAACTTAAAAACTCGTATACGAGTCGGAGAGCAATAATAACGACATATCACCGCTAAAGATATCGTCACTATTGGCATCGCGGCTATTGCTCGATGTCACCGTACTAATAACCTAATTTCTTGTAGTGTATACCTGACTCTCTGTCTTTAGTGAATGATCACCCACCATCCCATTAAAAATAAACGGGTAACGGTTAAAAACAATTCAACTAACATATATAAACTCATTTATACCAACATACTTATATATAACCAAAATCATACAAGTTAATCGATCTAATAACCTAATTTCTTGTAGTTTATATATCTGGCTGTTCAAAAAAAAAAATTCGATCTACAATATTACAAACGAGATGTTTACCCTCCTCGCGCGTTGCTGCGGGGTTGAATTTGTATACTGAACGAAAGTAAAAAAAGTCAAGTGTAAAACGTAAAAGTTTAAAAGTCTCGTGGTAAAAGTATAAAACTATAGAAGTATACTAAAAGCGAAAGTATAAAAATTAAAAGTTTCGTGGACAAAGTAGAAGACAAAAAAAAATTAAAAGTTAGAGGGTTAAAGTTTTAAGGAGTATAAAACGTAAAGAGTAAACGTAAAAATCTAAAAGTCTTGTGGTGAAAGTATAAAACTATAAAAATATACTAATTTTTTTTAAAAGTTAAACGATACAAAACGTAAGAGTATGAAACATATATTACCAAACTATGGAAACCAAAAGTTTAATATTTCGTTAAAAAAAGAATTGTAAAAGTTTAGAGGTAGAAAGCGTCAAAATAACAAAGTCACATGATCAAAATATGAAAAACAAAAAGTGTACTATTCATCTAACAATTTTTATTGTATTATTAATAAATTAATGTACAAACAATCTAAATCTTATAATGCCGTTCAACCTTCTAATTTGTTGGCGATAAAATCGCAGTTTGAGATGCTGTAAGCGAACCCTATATTCTTCGATCTCTAATGACGATCGCAAAATAATCGGGAGTTAGTAATTAGGGTTTTGACTAATCCAACTTAATGTATCTCCAAGTTGCTCTCATATTTATCAATTGACTCCCTTTAACTTTGAGTCACATTTATACCTTCAACTTATGAGTTATTAATTTACTCACTAAACTAAAAATTACATGAAAATTAACATCCCATAAAAACAGCTGTTACACATGTTCATGTTGTATTCCGGTGTCGCACCTTCTCTTGTTAATATCAAATGATATAACAAGCTGCTATAAGTTATATAATTAATTAATTATTTTTAAGGTTCTGTTGTATTATGTTCATGAGAGCTTACAATATATTAAACCTTATTTAAAATGAAACTAAGATAAATAAGATATTAAGATGTTGAATGTTCACTTACTGAAACAACGTAATTACCAATACTCAAAAATATATGAAAATAAGTGAAACGTGTCTTACACACGAGCTCTTAGCTCACTGGTATTTGGGAGAATTTGAGACCCTAAGATCTTGGGTTTAAAACCGGGTGTAAGCAAAAATACTTTCTGGACAGAAGACAGGATTTTCCTATAATGTCACAACCTAAACATATCAAGAAGAAAAAGTGAAACTTGTCTCAGAGAGCTTACAACAAGGGTTTTGTTGTAAATTAATGAATTATTTCTAGGTTTTTCTTTCTTTTTTTAATGTAGTGGAAATAAATGAATTATTTCTAGGGTTTTGTTGTCTTAATAGGTGGAGGGAGTGGTTATAACAACCAATGCTGAAAAAAAATGGAAATAACTGAAACTTGTTTCACAATAACATGTGGATAATTAATTAAAGTTACTCTTACACATTAATGAAAATAAATTAATTACTTTTAATATATGGATTATAAGAAGTAACACTCCTTAGTTATTGTTTCTTTATATTATTGAGGCATCTTAACTCGTACATTCGATAATCTAATGCCAAGTCAAAATGTCAACATAGAACATGTATCTAATCCTACGACGACTCAAGCTACAAGAGTTTTTTACTTTGTTTATTCTCATAGATAATCAAAAAGGGGGATGAATCATGTATGTTTGGCTTTTAAATATGCATTGAAAGATCATGTCAATGAATCAACAATAAATTGACGTCAAGTAAAATTAATATAAATTACTAAACCTAGTTTATTATAAACAATATATTTATGTGTTTGTGATTGAAAAAGATTCTATTTCAATTATTTTATAAAATATATTAAACATGAAAACCGCGTAGGGTCAACCCGTGATGCATAGTTTTTTGCAAATACAAATGTATTATGTATCTTGTCTTTTTTCATTTTCAGTCCGTGTTTATACGTGATTTGTCATGTCATGTATTTTTTTGGAATACGTTTATGATAACATGTTCTTTGGAAACTTTTGCATATAATACCAAATTGTTTGTAACTAGGATAAACTTGATAAATTATAACATTAACCATATATTAAACCAATAAAGGGTGGAGTTTTCTTTTAATGTTGGTGAATTATTATTTTAAAACTAGAAGAAAATCTGGTGTATATATAACTTCTGTTACTTTTATTCATCAATAATGATGATAAATTACTTTTATTAATTTGCATGAACGGTGAGAATATAGCCTAATACGATCTGAAGTTGTCGCTAATTTACTTGTTTTACCAATAAGGTTTCTAGTTATTTATTTTGTACAAATGTATCTTATAGCAAGTTAGCAACTAAAATAATTTCGATGGTAGTTGCAATTTAGCATTTAGTAAGGATCAACTGATCAAGTGTTGTTAGAATATACATTACAACGAACTACATATGTCCGTTAGTGCTTTTAGTGGGTAATTAACAACATATTGTTGCTAAAAGAATTGCAAACAAAATTAGGTAAAAAAAAAAATATGATTTTCTAAAAAAAAGCAGGTGGCAAAATCTTATAGTTAACAAAACTCATCTGAATATGAATTTTTATTGATAAGTTTTATTATTTTGTATAATTTTAATAAGATATTTTTGAAGCTTTTTACAAAAAGTTACTGATTACGCTATTATTTATTTTCATTTACCATGAGAGTTGATTGATTTTAAATATCTATTCTCTCTTTTCTCTATGTATGATGAGAATAATTGCAGAACACTGATTAAGAGAAAAAAAAAAAAACAAATATAAATTGTTTAATTTTTTTTTAAAGAATGTTTAATTTTTCGTATGTTTTTTTTACTTTTAAATGTTTACCTACACATGGAAGTTATGTGTATGGTAATATAACCTACATATGACTTTAACTTGTGTAAATTCTATAATTAATAACCTTAAATCATAAATATTACATTGAAATTGAGGAAGGATAAATAAATATTATATTTCAATTAATTTTTTTACTTTCTAAGACATTTTAAGATAGAAAATAAATAAATTATAGTGTTTTTTTATTTTCATAAGAACCTTGTTCTCTTTAAAACTTTCATTTTCATTATATATATATACTAATATCTATATAATAATATAATACATTTAAGGACGAGAATGTTTTTATATGAATTATTATAAGTTTTCGAGGGTAAAATTGTTTTTTAAAAATTTGACTATCATAATTATCTTTAAATATAAAAAAGTAACTGAAAAATAAAAGTTTAACTATGACAACAATTAGTTTCGTATTTAACCCCTTTTTTTGAACAACGAATTTATTCTGCTTATAGTTTGAAACTACTCTACAAACTAAATGACCATAATATATGGGTTTGAACCCAAAACCTTCCTTATAAAAATGTAGACTAGTCCCACATTGTTAATTTTCTTTTTAACAAAACTCAAAATCTTTTTTATTTTATATGATTACATGTTTATTTTATTTTATAAACTTTTATTAAATATTCAAATATAAATGATACTCCATCAATTAATTGTTTAAACATTTTACCAATTTTTA
>JBCNJP010000014.1:959401-1001865 GCA_039602395.1 Deinandra increscens subsp. villosa | reverse complement strand
TGACAAAATGGTAAAAATAAGCAAATGACATAATGGTAAATATATCAAATGACATAGTGTTAAAAATAAACAAATTGTATAATGGTAAATATGACAAAATAAAGAAGCAAAATAGTAATTAAACTTACCAAAATCGATAATTGTATATAGAGATGTAATATTTTTAACTCTTCCAATCTAATAAATTAACATCATTAACTATTTTTATTAAAACTAGTAAGAGGTATCCCACATGGTGGCATGTTTTTCTCCCGCTTTAATTAAATAAAATCAAAAATATTTTTTTCCTTATAAAATAATTAACTGTTTTATTTATTAAAAAATGATAAAAAAACTCTTAAAATTTCATATAAAAAGCAAACATTTAAGAAAATACTTTTCAAAAGATTTTGAAATAATTAAAAATAAGCTATAAGAAGTTTTAACATCTCTTTGAAATGAAGCATTTGCATTGAAAACTATAGAAAATTTGAATTTTAATAATATAAGTATTATCTTATTGGCGGATAATAATATGAGTTTTAATTGTGGACTACAATAATACGAATTTAATAAGTATGTGTTTATAATGATACATCGTTTGTTTTTTAGTAACGGTGTTAAGCCACGTCAGGTTCCACGTCAGGATTTACTAAGCCACGTCAGGTTCCACGTAGGCAAGACATTAACACCGTTACTAAAAAACAAACGGTGTATCATTAAAACACATATTATTGTAGTCCATAATTGAAACTCATATTATTATCCGCCAATAAGGTGAAAGTTATATTATTAAAATCCAATTTTTCAAAATTATAATGGTAAAAAGGTTTTTTTTTATTAAACATAAATGACCCTGACTATATATTTTTCTAAGTAACAGTTGAAACTAGATAAAAAATCTTGATAAAAATATTAATTAAAAAATACAATTTTTCAAAATTATAATGGTAAAAAGGTTTTTTTTTATTAAACATAAATGACCCTGACTATATATTTTTCTAAGTAACAGTTGAAACTAGATAAAAAATCTTGATAAAAATATTAATTAAAAAATACTAAAATTTTATAAGAATGGTTAAAAATTTATAGTAAAAAATAAAGGTTTTTATAAGAAACGCTTTTGTAAAAAAAAAAAAATCCTGTAAACCTGGATATATATAAGAAAACCTTTTCTCCAATCCAGTGAACATTCTAGAAAAACTATTTTTTTCGAAAACTTAAAAGAACTTATGTAGACGATTCATTTTTAATTATCTTGGATATCAAAGTAAATGAAGTTGGTGCAAGTGTAATATATATTACATGTATCTCACCCAAGGCTTTTTATAAGTTATTATTAGAAAGATTCACAAATAAATCACCTGTATATTCAAAAATGACTAAAAGGAAAGATACTATATAAAAAATGTCGGATTAAAATGCTTTTGTTGTTTACAAAGATTAAAATAATATTGTTTTTGTTTTATTTAATTTCAAACTTTTCGCCTCTAGTAAAATATTAAATTTGTGTGGAGTAACTAATTATATATATATATTTTTTTGACTGGGTCACTTATTACACATGTAGGGCGGATAAAATACAAGATAGATCGATATGAAAACATTATTGAAGGAATCTTGGATGGCGTGTGCATGTATAACAAATCCAACAGAAGATTTTTAGAATATGCCTTCCTGGAGCCGCCAATTATCATATATTTAGATGGTGATACAAGCCACAATGACTCCTCATAAAACCCTATTTCAATTCTCTCTTCCTATACTATAATATATATATTAGAGTAGTACAAACACGTCCCTTTACTATCCATTATTAGATTTTCATCCATCTTTCAAAATCACTCATTTTTACTTCAACGCTACATTCTTACTCAAACATTTAAAAAGAATAATTACACAAGAAATTAAACGGGTGAACGTAGCCCTTTACCCTTCGCTCGGATGCTAACAAAAGCCATGGTCCGTCGGTGTAAGGAGTGGTGAATGAACGGTGGAAATCAGAGCAGCAGGGAGAGAGGTCTAGGGTTTTTCGCGCATATGTTTTGGGAGAAATGAAGAACAACAAGCCGGGTAAGGGGAAATAGCCCGCTAAATTCTTTTTAGAGTATTAGCGGCGACATGTCAACGCTACTAATGTTGCCGCTATATTATTGCCTTATGTACGAAGAAACCACAACTGCTAGATTAATATAATGTTGGACGGCCAGATTTAACTTAAAAACTCGTATACGAGTCGGAGAGCAATAATAACGACATATCACCGCTAAAGATATCGTCACTATTGGCATCGCGGCTATTGCTCGATGTCACCGTACTAATAACCTAATTTCTTGTAGTGTATACCTGACTCTCTGTCTTTAGTGAATGATCACCCACCATCCCATTAAAAATAAACGGGTAACGGTTAAAAACAATTCAACTAACATATATAAACTCATTTATACCAACATACTTATATATAACCAAAATCATACAAGTTAATCGATCTAATAACCTAATTTCTTGTAGTTTATATATCTGGCTGTTCAAAAAAAAAAATTCGATCTACAATATTACAAACGAGATGTTTACCCTCCTCGCGCGTTGCTGCGGGGTTGAATTTGTATACTGAACGAAAGTAAAAAAAGTCAAGTGTAAAACGTAAAAGTTTAAAAGTCTCGTGGTAAAAGTATAAAACTATAGAAGTATACTAAAAGCGAAAGTATAAAAATTAAAAGTTTCGTGGACAAAGTAGAAGACAAAAAAAAATTAAAAGTTAGAGGGTTAAAGTTTTAAGGAGTATAAAACGTAAAGAGTAAACGTAAAAATCTAAAAGTCTTGTGGTGAAAGTATAAAACTATAAAAATATACTAATTTTTTTTAAAAGTTAAACGATACAAAACGTAAGAGTATGAAACATATATTACCAAACTATGGAAACCAAAAGTTTAATATTTCGTTAAAAAAAGAATTGTAAAAGTTTAGAGGTAGAAAGCGTCAAAATAACAAAGTCACATGATCAAAATATGAAAAACAAAAAGTGTACTATTCATCTAACAATTTTTATTGTATTATTAATAAATTAATGTACAAACAATCTAAATCTTATAATGCCGTTCAACCTTCTAATTTGTTGGCGATAAAATCGCAGTTTGAGATGCTGTAAGCGAACCCTATATTCTTCGATCTCTAATGACGATCGCAAAATAATCGGGAGTTAGTAATTAGGGTTTTGACTAATCCAACTTAATGTATCTCCAAGTTGCTCTCATATTTATCAATTGACTCCCTTTAACTTTGAGTCACATTTATACCTTCAACTTATGAGTTATTAATTTACTCACTAAACTAAAAATTACATGAAAATTAACATCCCATAAAAACAGCTGTTACACATGTTCATGTTGTATTCCGGTGTCGCACCTTCTCTTGTTAATATCAAATGATATAACAAGCTGCTATAAGTTATATAATTAATTAATTATTTTTAAGGTTCTGTTGTATTATGTTCATGAGAGCTTACAATATATTAAACCTTATTTAAAATGAAACTAAGATAAATAAGATATTAAGATGTTGAATGTTCACTTACTGAAACAACGTAATTACCAATACTCAAAAATATATGAAAATAAGTGAAACGTGTCTTACACACGAGCTCTTAGCTCACTGGTATTTGGGAGAATTTGAGACCCTAAGATCTTGGGTTTAAAACCGGGTGTAAGCAAAAATACTTTCTGGACAGAAGACAGGATTTTCCTATAATGTCACAACCTAAACATATCAAGAAGAAAAAGTGAAACTTGTCTCAGAGAGCTTACAACAAGGGTTTTGTTGTAAATTAATGAATTATTTCTAGGTTTTTCTTTCTTTTTTTAATGTAGTGGAAATAAATGAATTATTTCTAGGGTTTTGTTGTCTTAATAGGTGGAGGGAGTGGTTATAACAACCAATGCTGAAAAAAAATGGAAATAACTGAAACTTGTTTCACAATAACATGTGGATAATTAATTAAAGTTACTCTTACACATTAATGAAAATAAATTAATTACTTTTAATATATGGATTATAAGAAGTAACACTCCTTAGTTATTGTTTCTTTATATTATTGAGGCATCTTAACTCGTACATTCGATAATCTAATGCCAAGTCAAAATGTCAACATAGAACATGTATCTAATCCTACGACGACTCAAGCTACAAGAGTTTTTTACTTTGTTTATTCTCATAGATAATCAAAAAGGGGGATGAATCATGTATGTTTGGCTTTTAAATATGCATTGAAAGATCATGTCAATGAATCAACAATAAATTGACGTCAAGTAAAATTAATATAAATTACTAAACCTAGTTTATTATAAACAATATATTTATGTGTTTGTGATTGAAAAAGATTCTATTTCAATTATTTTATAAAATATATTAAACATGAAAACCGCGTAGGGTCAACCCGTGATGCATAGTTTTTTGCAAATACAAATGTATTATGTATCTTGTCTTTTTTCATTTTCAGTCCGTGTTTATACGTGATTTGTCATGTCATGTATTTTTTTGGAATACGTTTATGATAACATGTTCTTTGGAAACTTTTGCATATAATACCAAATTGTTTGTAACTAGGATAAACTTGATAAATTATAACATTAACCATATATTAAACCAATAAAGGGTGGAGTTTTCTTTTAATGTTGGTGAATTATTATTTTAAAACTAGAAGAAAATCTGGTGTATATATAACTTCTGTTACTTTTATTCATCAATAATGATGATAAATTACTTTTATTAATTTGCATGAACGGTGAGAATATAGCCTAATACGATCTGAAGTTGTCGCTAATTTACTTGTTTTACCAATAAGGTTTCTAGTTATTTATTTTGTACAAATGTATCTTATAGCAAGTTAGCAACTAAAATAATTTCGATGGTAGTTGCAATTTAGCATTTAGTAAGGATCAACTGATCAAGTGTTGTTAGAATATACATTACAACGAACTACATATGTCCGTTAGTGCTTTTAGTGGGTAATTAACAACATATTGTTGCTAAAAGAATTGCAAACAAAATTAGGTAAAAAAAAAAATATGATTTTCTAAAAAAAAGCAGGTGGCAAAATCTTATAGTTAACAAAACTCATCTGAATATGAATTTTTATTGATAAGTTTTATTATTTTGTATAATTTTAATAAGATATTTTTGAAGCTTTTTACAAAAAGTTACTGATTACGCTATTATTTATTTTCATTTACCATGAGAGTTGATTGATTTTAAATATCTATTCTCTCTTTTCTCTATGTATGATGAGAATAATTGCAGAACACTGATTAAGAGAAAAAAAAAAAAACAAATATAAATTGTTTAATTTTTTTTTAAAGAATGTTTAATTTTTCGTATGTTTTTTTTACTTTTAAATGTTTACCTACACATGGAAGTTATGTGTATGGTAATATAACCTACATATGACTTTAACTTGTGTAAATTCTATAATTAATAACCTTAAATCATAAATATTACATTGAAATTGAGGAAGGATAAATAAATATTATATTTCAATTAATTTTTTTACTTTCTAAGACATTTTAAGATAGAAAATAAATAAATTATAGTGTTTTTTTATTTTCATAAGAACCTTGTTCTCTTTAAAACTTTCATTTTCATTATATATATATACTAATATCTATATAATAATATAATACATTTAAGGACGAGAATGTTTTTATATGAATTATTATAAGTTTTCGAGGGTAAAATTGTTTTTTAAAAATTTGACTATCATAATTATCTTTAAATATAAAAAAGTAACTGAAAAATAAAAGTTTAACTATGACAACAATTAGTTTCGTATTTAACCCCTTTTTTTGAACAACGAATTTATTCTGCTTATAGTTTGAAACTACTCTACAAACTAAATGACCATAATATATGGGTTTGAACCCAAAACCTTCCTTATAAAAATGTAGACTAGTCCCACATTGTTAATTTTCTTTTTAACAAAACTCAAAATCTTTTTTATTTTATATGATTACATGTTTATTTTATTTTATAAACTTTTATTAAATATTCAAATATAAATGATACTCCATCAATTAATTGTTTAAACATTTTACCAATTTTTATGTTAGTGTGTTGTGTCTTCTGTCGGGCAAAGACACCTATATATGAATTGCAAAAGCACTAAAACCAACTAATTTTAACTTAATTTAAATTGAATTACTTTATTTAACTATTTATTCCCGAGTAATTTCTCTAACTTTTTGTTTCACTATTTAATTATTCTCCGATTACTTTGCCTCTTCTAATAAGTTTTAGTTATCATCTTAACAGTTATGGACATCAATGTTAAAGGATTTTGATAAAAAGAAAAAGTTGATTTACATAATACAAAAACTCAAAACTTTTTTTAATTACTTTTCTTTTTCGAATGACAAATTTGGCGAGAATCTCTCAGTTTCTTGCATTGATTAAGTAACGAGTCTAACAATTAAGAGATCATAATGAACAGACTACTTAATTGCTTAAATTTTGGAATTAGTCTAATAGTTTATTCATGTATAAAATTATGCGTGCATCCTAAGACCTAAGTTCATCGTGTACGTCCATCATTGTTTATAATAATTTAACTGTAAAATCATCTTTATGGAAATCATATGCATCTATATGTAGCTGCTCGGAAGACTTTTTCAAGAATTTCAATCAATAAGTTAATTAAATAAATAAAAAAAAACCGGCCAATTTAAAGATGCTTTGATGTACTTAATTAAGTATTCATGTGAGGCTGTAAGGTTTTAGTAAGCAATTAATCTTGTAATATTTTAGGGATTTTAGTTGAAACCGTTTTAATAAGTTTTGTAATAAATAAAACGAGGTAGTTTGTCTATTCCATTCTTGTACATTTGTAATTGTAGAAAATATATTTTTAGCATAATTTATTATTCCATTTTCATTTGGTGTCTATTCAATTGCTTATGCTACATGTTGTAAAGTGTTATTAAACTAATCCTTGCTTTTCGGCTGATTTGTTGTTGTTAAAGTATGTAATCAACAATTAGTTTGGATAATATGATTAGGGCCACTGTGTATTTACGCTTATATATACACTAGGTTAGTAACCCGTATACTATACGGGTTGAATATAGATTCAAAATATGAGATAACTATAAAAAAAATTAATAAGAGAATTGAAATTTATGAATGCCATAAATTTTTATTATTTT
Organism: Deinandra increscens subsp. villosa; assembly: GCA_039602395.1. Taxonomy (NCBI): domain Eukaryota; kingdom Viridiplantae; phylum Streptophyta; class Magnoliopsida; order Asterales; family Asteraceae; genus Deinandra; species Deinandra increscens. Next base: position 994,693 of record JBCNJP010000014.1, on the reverse strand, counting down.
TGTAAAGTTCGACATGTTTGAATTTCATTAATTTAATTTGAAAGAAAATAAACTTAAAATTTTCATTTTTAAATTTGGCAGTTTGACATGATTATATTCAATATTTAAAGTAGGTATTTAGGTTGAATATGGTGATGCCAAATAGAAAAATCCTAGGTGGACATCTTAGAAAGAAGCATGTGGCACGAGTTAGTGCTTTATTAGATGTAGAGATTTGTTATTAGAAGTAATTATAGATTTTGTTGTTTTAGGCCTGTCAGATTACTGGTATGTAACTTTTTTTTTTACTTTGAATATGTAATGTTTATTATATAATCTTTTTAATACGTGTGAGGTAGAGCTATTGTAATATTGTATTTTAGGGATGTTTTAGGGTGTGTAGGGTGAGCAACCGTACATGACGTATGTTTTATAGGGGCATATAAAAATTTTTCTTATTTATATATCTTATGGCATTTAACATTTAATTGTTATTTTTTTAAGTTCAAACTAAAATTTAAAATAATTAAAAGAGCAGGCGATTATAGATACATTTGAAAGACGTTTATCCCGATGGAAAGCCAAAAATTTGACTTTGGGAAGTAGATTGGTTCTTATTAAGAGTGTGTTAGATAGTTTACCGTCCTATTATTTTTCCCGTTACAAAGCTCCAAAAAAAGTTTTGAATTACTTGGAGAAAATAAGATTCAACTTTCTGTGGGGTGGATCAGATGTGAAGAAAAAGATTCAGTGGGTTAAAAGAGAGGTGGTGTGTTCAAGTTAGAAAAATGGTGGGTTGGGTCTATCCAAATTAGTGAATATCAATAGTAGCTTGTTATGTAAGTGGCTGTGAAAATTAAAGACGGAAGAAAATAGGTTATGGAGAAAAGTGGTCTTTGGAATTCATAGTCGTAGAAACGATATGGGTTTGTTTCCATGCAAGAAAGAGATCTCGAGTGTTTGGAAGGCAATAAACTCAGTAAACAAGATTCTGTTGAAGGAAAATATGGGCATGGAAAATTGGATGGTCATTGAAAATGGAGGATGGGTTTGGAAAGGAAATGGGGAAACTGATTTTTTAACAAAATCTGTAAGGAATATGCTTAAGAAGGACGAGGTGGATCAAATGAATTTTGTACTAAATTGGAGTAGGCTTGTTCCTTCAAAAGTGAACTTGTTTGCTTGGAGAGCTAAAAAAACCGGATTGACACAAGTGACTCATTGGAAAAAAGAAACGTATAACTTTCTTTCTCCTCCTGCCGTTTATGTGGTGAATGTCAGGAATCTGCCATGCATATTCTCACAGGTTGTGCTTTCTCGGATATGGTGTGGGCAGGGGTCTCTTCTTGGTGTGGAATCCCTCTCATTTATGCTTTCTCGATCACGGATTTACTGGAGGTTCATTTGGATCCTTACTTAGGGGATAACAATAGAGAGATCATTCACGCTATTGTTTTGATCTCCTGTTGGTGTGTTTGAAAAGAGAGAAATGAAGTGGCTTTTAATGGATCCACCCCATCGGTAGGGAAAGTTTTAAAAGAAATAAAAACTTGGAGCATGATTTGGCTGGATAGTAGATGCAAAAGAAGGATAGACTGGAGGAAGTTTTGTATTATGTAACGTGATTTGGTTTGGCGGCTTTTCTGGTGCCCGTTCGCCAGCCCCTTGCTTGTGTTCGGTTTTGGTGTTTATTAATATTATTATTGTCGTTCGAAAAAAAATTTAAAAGAGCAATTATGTAAAAACATTCACAAGTTCAATAAATGAAATGATAAGGGAGGGGACATATTTTTATAACTTTTATCATCGACTAATTTATAAAAAAATAGATTATATATAAAGATACATTTTTTTAAAGTCGTATCGGACACCCAAAATCTCAAAAACGTCCCTGTTGTATTAATAGTTATAATATTGCAACAACGTTAACTTGCAAAGCAGATGCAGTTAAGGCGTTAAAGCAAGTAGATATATAACTATGCTATGTACATTCTCCAAGTGAATATACGTTTTTATATGTGAAAATATAAGCATAGATGTATATAGGTAAAGCAAAAGTGTATATATATATATATATGGAATTGATATTTTAAAAACCCTCTTGAGTTTTGAGTTGTGCAAACCTTAAAAACTTCATATGGACCATTGATTTTTGCAATTGATGGATGCGATTAAATTCACTCTTTTATTATTTACTTATGATTTATTTAATAAGAATAAGGGTAAAAGTGCAAGATGGTAATCTCATCTATCATTTCTCTCTCTATCTTTTTCAACTCCCAAAATAAAAAATCACTTTCTCTCTCCAACAATTATTATTATATTTTCAACTTTTTCAAATTCAAGATTTTTTAATTTTCAACATATGAATTTTACATATGTAAAAAAAATATTAATTTTGTTTAACATTATGCTTACAACATTATACATATGTAAATTATCTAGACAGATATACCAAAAAAATAACAAATATATTTTATTAACTTATAAGTAACAATTACAACAACATTCAAAAAATAATAAAAAAAAAACATAACAACCTAACAAAAATATATAAAAGTTAATTGTTCTTGAGTTGTTGATAATCATCTTCATTCTTGACACAAAATCTCATACATACGAAGAAAACAAAGTCATCAATTCATATACGTAAACATCACGACATGTTACATATGTAAATTCAAGTAATTTACATATGTAAATTCAAGCGATTTAGAATGTTAATTTCAAGTAATTTACATATGTAAATTAAAAAATAAAAGTTAATCACACTCAGATCATATATGTAAACATCACAAACATGTTACATAAGTAAATTCAAGTAATTTACTTATGTAAACCCAAGTACGTAGATTTTCGTCTAAGTTTACGTATGTAGCACAAGTAATTTACATATGTAAATTTAATAATATATGGAGATTTACCATGAAACAAACGTAAAATTGCATATGTAGCACAAGTACATATGTAAATTCAAGGAAGAATTTCATCAGGTCATATATGTAAAAATCACACCATGTAAGTTCAGGTAACTTACATACGTAGATTTTCGTCTATTTACGTATGTAGCACAAGCAATTTACATATGTAAATTAAAGTAATATATGAAGACTTAACATGAAACAAACATAAAATTTACATATGTAAATTAATTGAATTTACATTCTAAATTACATGAATTTACATATGTAATTAGGTTGTTATATTTTTTGATTATTTTTAAATATTGTTGTAATGGTTACTTATAAGTTGATAAAATTTTTATTTTTATTTTTGTGGTATATCTGTCTAGATAATCTACGTATTTTTGTGGTATATCTGCCTACAAACATAACATTCCCTGAAGATGTTTTAAGCAAAAACAAACAGCCTAACAAAAATATATCTAGACAGATATACCAAAAATATCTAGACAGAAATATACCAAAAATATAAAAAAAATATTTTATTAACTTATAAGTAACCATTACAAAAATAGTTAAAAATAATAAAAAAATATAACAACCTAACAAAAATATATAATAACTAAAAAAAAATATATATATATATAAGCAAACTATTCTTGAGTTCTTGATAACTATCTTCACATTTGACACAAATCTCATAACCTACGAAGAAAACAAGCTCATCAGTTTATATACGTAAACATCACAGCATTTTACATATGTAAATTCAAGTAATTTAATTTACATATGTAAATTCATGTATTAAATCTTGGAGCCGGTGGGAGATATGAAACAAGAAATGCTTCAGTTTGTTTAATCAAAACAATATTAATAGATGAAGAAACCTCGATGTTGACATTGTCTTGAATATTAGGATCTCCATCCGAAGCTTCTAAATAAAACATATGTAGGAACATATAAAACTGTTGGGGAAAAAAATCATATGTAATTACAGAGGCTTCTGAAGAATAAAGGGTAGTAAGAACAGAGGTTTACATATGTATTTTGAATTTTCTTAGATAGATATGTAAGAAACATTCAGAAAAAAGAATGTTACTAAGAAAAAAACTCCCAACATACCTTCATAAGATTGTCCATTATTGACATGAAAATGATTGGATGATTCCGAATAATGCAAATGATCTTCCAAATTGTGAGGAAACTGATGTTGAGGAGATGACATTAAATTCGTAGGTTGCATTTTTTGATTTTTTGAGCTTTCTTGCGGTGGATGTTCTTGATATTAAGATGAAGAAGAAAATTAAAAGATAAGAGTAAATGAAAATGAAGAAAAAAAATAGATGGGGGATTATCTTGAGGAAATAGATGATGGGATGATACCTTGGAAAAACAAATATCATAATTCATGGAAAGAAGAGAAAAATACTAAAATACCCTTTTACTAAAGACAATCTAGTGTGAGGTAGATAGACTACCAACCATTAGATGAGTTTTTAAAGATTTCACAACTCAATGGGGTTTTCACTATATAATTAGCCTATATCTACCTATTTTAATAAAAGAAAAGTTTTCAATCCTACGTGGCATCACCACAACCCTCCAATTGATAACCACTACTTTGTAATTTGTATCCACATGTGGACACAAATTTATTAAAAAAATAACCCTTAAAATATCGCGGATCCTCTGGCCAAATTCGGGTGACCCATCCTTTTTCTTCTAACCCGGACTCATAAATGGTTTTCTTAACCCTAAACCAATCAATCGTCGGTCCTACACTCACAGCCGCTACTCCCTTTTGCTCTCTGATCCTCGACGCCGGAGTTATCGCATCAAGGAGATCGCGCCGGAGATATCACATCAAAGAGATCAATCGGTTCAAATTATGCTTTCGATTTTCAAGTTTGCGATTTCTGTTGCTCGAATCCAATTTCCACTACTAGAAAACTGCAAACTTTCCTACAAATTTTTCCGACGAAACGAAGTTGGTCGGAAGTTTAAACGATTTCAGAGGATTTTCCGACTAACTATTATAATATTATAAAAATACATATAAAGAATATATAAATAAATATTTCCGAGAAAATTCCGAGGAGCAGCTTTCTTATTATAATAATTAACACAAAGAAAAAGAGTTTTCCGAGAAATTTCCGAGGAAAATTATTATTATAAATTTTACGAGCAATTTCCGAGGAGTCTAATTCCCCAAAAAGAAAATAAAACTCCCGCTTATATTTTTTCCCCAAATATTTTCATAATTCCCCCAAATCAAGGGATACCCCTTCTCCCCCAAATCAACTCCCGCTCTAACTCCACCTCCGACGTTCATCTCAGCCGCCGTCAACACCACCTCCGGCGTTCACCTCAGCCACCGTCAACACCACCTCCGCCGCTCAACTCTACCTCCGACGTCTACCTGTTCGTCTGGCTCGAAGAAGGTAAAGCCCTAATTTCCTTCACGACACTGTTGGAACGTAACAGACAAATTCGATTGCTCTCTTCTACGGCGTCTATCCTCTTAACTGTGTCCATTAGGTAATCAATGCTTATATGATTGTAGTTGTAGTAATGTCATGCTTCGCATAAGAGCTTCCATGTGTTAATTGCTCAATTACTTTTGGTTTTGTTCGAATTGCTTATATGATTAATGAAATCGTCGGATTCGGTTTTGTAAATGATTGTTGTTTATTGTGACTAACACAAACTCTGTTATTTTTTTATTTGTATATGATTGATGTTTGCTACTTTATCATTCAACGATGTTTTTCTCACTGTTTGATGCTTTTTGTGGTGATATATTTTTGTGGTGAATTCATATATTTTTAAACTCATGGCATAGGATGTAGTTTTTCCTCACTGTTTGGTGAAGATTATTTTTGTGGAGATCTTTGTTTGTAGTTCCAGTTAAAAAGAATTTGCCTTCAATGCAAGTGGTGAAATGATCATGGAATAGGATGCCTCTACCTTAAGTTGAATGTGGGGGACTTTTTGAATATGTTTGTGAATATCACTAATTGACAGTTAGCCTTTGATGTTGCATTATGCATTATAAAGATATGTTCATCAGATCGGTCAGTTTACAAAAGTTCATGCACCTTTAGTTCGGTTGATATGTATTTATTTAGGATGCTGTTGTTGTTATTAATTATAATGTGACTTGTAATGATATTATTATTTGATTTGTGCGCTTTGAGCTTTTTAAAAACAAGTATTTTTTTAATTGCAGGTACTTGATTATGACAACTGGATCTCGCGGACGCGTTCGTCATATGGGAGACTCATCATCATCTAGAGGCGGTGGGCCTATCAGACATGTCCCTCGTACTGTAAACTCTTCAACATCGAAAACGAGTTTCCCTTATACATTAAATTCACGGTCTGGTGACAGCAGATCGTTAAACCAACATCATGGTTACGCTGGCAGTACGAGTCATGGTGGTCACATGGATCCCTTGGATGATGAGGACGACGATCAGTATGCCACACGACACACTTGATGGGAGGCAATTCGTCACTCGCTTTGGGGAAAAGTATGTCGATCTAACATTTCACTTTATATTATTTATTTTCTTGCAGGTTTTTTTACCATCATTTGTGTCATAATTCCTAATCTTGTTGAAATTAGTGAGAAATATAAGCCTTCTGGTTAATTTGATTTCAGTAACCATAATCAATTTTGATCAAACATTAAACATTTTGGTACCTCACTTATGTGCAATTGTTTAGGTTTTTCTTTACTCTTATTGGCCTGTAGATTGTTCTTTTTTTTTTTAAATATTTCTTTTCTTGCAGTTTTTTAAACCTTTTGGTACCTCATTTGTGTCGTAATTTATTGAAATTAGCGAGAAATTTAAACTTTGTTAATTTGATTTACAGCAGCGAGAAAATCAGAACCATAATCAATTTTGATCAAACATTAGGCAGCCTGTAGATTATGTTATTATACTTCATTGGTTACTCCACTATTGTAGGTTTGCTTCTGGTAAGGTTCACCGAGCCATCAAGATTATGTTTACTCAGAAACATAATGGAGTGTGGTTAACATGGAAAGAAGTACCTAAGGATGTGGTTGATAAGGCTTTTGATATTTTTAAGGTAAAATTCATCAACTTTTAGAGGGGAGGCTACTACTGTTTTGTTGATACTCCGTTTATGGTAGAAACATGGTTATAAATAGGTGCTCTTTCCATACCGAGAATCTGCTACAAGTCCAATTACAATTGTGTCCCACTCTTGGTCTTTTTAACACCACTGGTGTAGAAAAACACCTGCTTTGGGCTGAATCCCATGTGGGTTTTTGTTGGTGATGAGATGGAGCATGATGAGGAGTTGAGAGCTTGGAATGGACTGTGTCCACTGCCTTAATGAACATAAAAATAGTTAAATTTAGGAATCTGAAAGTTAGTAGAGAATCTGTGTTTGTTTGTTCCATGGCAGCCTAGCTGGGCTGCCTAATATTAAATTTAACCAAAAATAATTGTTTGTGTTTAAACTTTGCAGACAAAGTATCGTTATGATCCATCATGTCATTATGCCACTAGAGAAGCATTTGAGAACGTGATGAAGGATCGTTACCCGGACATAATGAGTTATTGGAGAACATCTTCTAGAAAAAAAGCTAGGGATGCTGGACATTTTATCCCGCCTAAAAAACATAACTTCAAGGTAATTTGTGACTATCCGCCTAAGGGGGTGGATCTTGACAGATGGCGTAAAATGTGTGAGGTATGTTAATTAATTTAATGGTTTACTAATTTCTACAAGTATGATGATAATCTTGAAATACCTATTCAGCAAATCTTGATAATCTTCAAATTTTTTCAGGCATGGGACACGGAGAAGTGGCTTCAGAGGTCCCAGTGCGCGAGAAAGAACCGCATGAGTGCCGATAGTTCGGGTGCGATATCACGACACACCGGTGGTTCTATGGGATACGATGAACATCGTATCGTATTGGTAAGCTAACAGATGAATATGATGATGTATTTTTAGAAATTAATATGCAGTCCTGGTTTCTGTTTAAAAAAAAACATTAAATTAGAAAGCATATGTGCACTCCTGGTTTGTGTTTTTTAGAAATAAATATGATGGTGTTTTTTTTTTGTTTTTTTAGAAACGAAATTTGGGTCGTGACCCGACCTTTAAGGAATTATTCTTTGCCACGCACCTTACCAAAGATTCGAAGAAAAAATTTCTATCCGGTGAGTGTCAAAGCATGGAAGAGTTGATATTTTGTACAGCTCGGTCGAAGGAAGCATATGTAAGTTGTCTTCACGAATTCTATTTTATATTATGTTAAGTTTTAGTACAATCACGTGTTTTAACAAATTATAGGGTGCCTACGAGACTGACATGCTCAAGAAATATGGAAAGCAACACGATGATTCTGATTTGTGGGTGGGTAAGCAGGGAGGGAGCGGCACACGGATATTTGGAATTGGCTCTTCAGATCCACAATTTGTAGTAACCGGGAAGTCATCAACTATAGAATCTGGCCCGTTAATTGCTGAATACGAACGGTCACAAAAGCGGGTACACCTCATGAACTTTTAGTACAATCATATGCTTGCGTTAAAAACTCCGCTCCTAATTCCCCATAGTCACAGCCATCAATGTGTTAAAAAGACATAAAAACATCTTATATACAATTACTTCAAGAATCAAACGCCACACCCTAAATCCTAAAAATCAATGTAGAGTTACACACTTGTTTAAAATTTAACATGCACTAGCAGGTCAAAGTTGCAAGGGGTCTTTATTGTGTCTGCTCCAAAAAAATGTAGATATGTCTTAGTGCTCTAGTGGAGGTGAAAGGAAAGTTAATTACTTGTTTATCAGCATATTAAGATATGATATCATAAGTCCAATTTGATTTTAGAGAATAAAAAAACTATCTCAACAGAAACAACCTACAAAATTATATAGATGCATTTAGATATAAAACTCAGGATGAAGAAACTTGGTTTTTTTTTATCATCTGGACAAGCTTCTACTGATGGTAGTTACTCTTGAATGTTCTTGTTACTTGGATACATATCCCTATATTTCTCAAGTCTAGGTGTATTAAATTTTTAGAGGTGAAAATGGATGGGGCGAACAAGTGACATGTTAGTTAATGTGTCAATATGGGTTCTGGTGGAAATGTGTCACTTTTAACATGGATCAAATCAGGCTGGGTTGACCTGACTACTTTTTTGTGCATTTTTTGGAATTTATGATAATTAGTCAATGCGTTAAATAATATTACACCAATTTTTGAATGTTTGACATGTTAGACCATTATGGGCCTTTCTCTTTGTAGCTAAACCTCCTTCTTTGACCTGTTTGGCAACTAAAATAACTCAAATTGGTCCACTCATTAGTAAATGTATTAAAATCGCCACCTCTGATTTTGTTTTTTCAAAGTAACTTTTGGTAGACTGTCCTAAGTCCTAACGTTTGAATTGTCAAAAGGAAGGAATAAAGCATGCAGTCTTCGATTCTACAAACCAAACACACACACACACACACACACACACATATATATATATATATATATATATATATATATATATATATTGATACATATATTCTTTCCGTGCTTTCTAAATTTGCTAAAAATTGTTATATAGGTGCAAGAATTGGAAGCTCGTATTGAAACCATGGAAAACCAACTAACTCAAGTTATTGAGAATGAACGACAAGCACGAGATCAAGAGCAAGCACAATTTAAAGAAATGTTGCATCAACAAATGATCGCGTTTATGAAACAATTTGGCCAAGCTCCCGGTAATCAACCCTCAAGTTAAGAAATTTGGTCGTGGTTAAGATATTAGTTTTGTGCTTTTGGTTTATGTTTTAACTTTTCATGTGCTTAATGTCTAAGACATTAGTTTTTGATAATATGTAGCGGATATTATTGGATTTTATGGTTTATCGTGGTTGAACTTGTTTAGGCATGTGTATTAATTTTATTATTGTCATTTATAATTTTATTTTTACTTTTTAGAAATATGTAAATGTTTATTTCTAAATTGCATTTTTTAAATAAAAATACTCCTCGGAAAATGGTTGGAAAAGTGAAAAGAACAAAATAACTACCTTTCCTCGGAAATTGGACGGAAAGCTAAAAACAAAAAATAATTACATTTCCTCGGAAACTGGACGGAAATTTAAATACGAAAAATATTACATTTCCTCGGAAATTTGTCGGGAAATATGGTCTGAATCTGGACGGAAAATTTTCCCACGAGCGTTTATCCGACCAAAATCGTTTTCCTCGGAAAATTGACGGTATTGGCTGTTTCCGACGATTTTCCGACCAAATATTGTGTAGGAAAATGTTCAGTTTTCTAGTAGTGTTCGAGGTATAGAAGAAATCGTGTTTTTTTTCTTCATATTTATGATTCTCGAATCCGATTTCAAGGTATAATAGTTGTTAACAGATTTTTGTTCCGATTTATAATGCTCGAACAAGGTTTCCTCTTTTAACAATAATAGTTGTTAGATGGATCTATGAATGTGTTTAGGATTTAAATCATAGCATTAAGGATCTGATAGTTGTGAATTGATTTGTTTCTTCATTATGTGTCTCTATATTATGTTAATTGGTTTCTTATGAGTTTATTGTTTATGTTTCTACCTAATGTTCTTTTTTGTTGTTCCACAGTTTGGTTCACTTGGTCGGTTCTTGCAGTGCTCTTTGGTTTTGAAGGTCATTGTTTTAGCCTATTTTATGCATTTATTGTAAAGTTGTCCTAATTGAATTCATGTTCATACATTAGAGGCATTTTTCATATGAAAATTAGGCAATATAACTTAAGTGTCATTGAGGAGTCTAAAATTTAGTAATGGTTATATTACTTATGAATTCATAGTCATACATGTATTTCCAACTAATTTTTGATATGTGCACTGATTTTTATTAGGATCATGTGCCTTAGATTTTTCGTAAGTGAAATCTGTAATTTAACAAGTTTGTTTGTTTTAGTGGTTAATTTGTCATCTTAACATGATTTAACAGTGATTTTGACTCAAAAAGGTTTTATTCATCAATCTTATGTTATTTTAACAAAGTACATCTTTTTTTATCCAGTGGTGTGTTCAATTAAATTTTCGATCGTGAATGTAATCATATCATACTATTCTAATAAGTGAGTATGTATGGTGTTACATGTCACTTTTACAATCAACCTGGTCTACTTCTCTTAGAATATGAAGTAAAGTAAAATTGTATTTATTAAGAGTGGGGTTGGGCTAAAAGTTATAATTTCAGATGAAGATGGCAAAGTTACAAACGAAACATTAAACGTTGTATACAAATCTATATTTTTCACTTTGTATTTTTTTTTAAATAACTCGGCAAAAGCAGAGGTAGCGCATGGAAGATGGAAGATAAGGAGATGAGAGACTTTGACATTTATAAGAGTAGTAAAGGCATCAAAGCGTATAAAATAAGCATGAACGAAGACTTACAATTAAAAAAATAATTCAAAAACTGGATGAACAGTAGCAGCAAGACACAAACATGAGTCTTCTAAATGTATATTTATATAACTTTGAATCTCTATTTTATTTAGTTAAAGGAAAAGGCTAGTTTCATATAGGGTATTAATTACAAGTATAAAAAATTAAGAGTAGATATAAAAATTATAATCTGTATTTAGTTTTAAAATGAAAAAAAAAACCTATTTGTCCATGCATTGTAATAATTGTATCATTGTGCTGCTCAAATACATGTTTTATATGAACTAGTTGTAGCGTTTTAGGTTTATAAATTTTATCATACTATTTGATTTGTTCTTTATAGTTAATTTTTGCCCCAGCTAATAAAACATTCTGAATTAGACCAATCATAATTAAATCTTAAATTTTAGATACTTCACTCACACAAATGTTTAGACTCTATTGTGAATGCTCTTATATGTATTATAATATAATATAAATTATATTATTTCTAGATCTCTTACATAACCACTAGCTTACTCTAATAGCAAACGTGTATGAGACTCTTATTTAAGATGTTGAGTTCAAGTCTCATTGGGATACAGAATAGAGTAGTAGGGGAACAATATTTGCCTTAAAAACAATTAACTTTTCAAGATTTAAACTTAAAATCTTAAACTAAAAGGTAAGAGCCATATAACATATATGACATATACTGATTTGAAGCTTTGATTTGCTTTGATTGGGGTGGGGTGGCTGGCTGGCTGGCTGCAACCCCTAATAAGCCCATGAAGGCAGGAGAAAAAAGAAAGAAGTAATCTGTTTTAGTTTAAACAAAGTGGGGGCTCGACAAAACTAGGGGCAGTGGGGGCAATAAGGATGAACTCAGGGGCACCAGAGATAAACGTAGGGATACTTTACTATTCTTCACTTCCCTTTAACAGTTATCTTATCTTATCAAATAATATAAAAAACGTAAAATATAAGTTAAGAGTATACTTTGTTATCTTATCTCACAACCACTTCACATAGTGTTTTAATTGTAAAAACTTTTAGTTAGGTATTATTTTGTTAAGAGTATACTTTGTTATCTTATCTCATAAAATCATGTTTTTCTTCATGAATTGTTTAGTTTTATTTTGTGTAGATGTGTCTTTTATTATTTAATTTTCTCTAGATGGTCTTTTATTATTTAAATCATCTATTTTTACGAGATGCAATAAAAAGAAAATAATACCTAACTATAAGTTTTTACAATTAAAACACTATGTGAAGTGGTTGTGAGATAAGATAACAAAGTATACTCTTAAGTTATATTTTACGTTTTTTATATTATTTGATCAGTTTATTTGTATTTTCTTTCACCTGGCTCGTTTTGTTTCGATCCATTTCCGTCCTAGTAAAGAAAATTTCTAAATTAATCATAGTCAAGTGGGTCAGACCCACGTTGACATATGGGTTATTCCGATGTTATAGATTCCTCTTGAACTGTAACTTTTTTTCATCATATTAAACCCTCACTTGAAAGATTAAACCTTAACCAATATTAAGGTCACATCTCAGTTTTCATAAAAATTCTCATTCTGCTGTTATAATTGGAAAAAAAAGAGGAAAAAACAATAGTAAGATAACATTTTATGGTGTATCTGGAAGAGCCAGAATGAAAGAGTTATTAAAGACGAAAATCAAAGAGCGGAGATCATTTTTGATGAAATTAAATCGGTGTCGTTTTTTTTGGTTTTCACACATCGGTGTCGTTTTTTTTGGTTTTCACACAGAAGTAATTGCTCGGGTGTGATTGGAAAATTGGTGTAACTTATCTTGTATTGCTTAAATGTAATCTATCGTTTGGCTTGTTGTTGGTGTGGCAAATGTGATCACCTGTTGTCCAAGTGATCCAGGTTCTATATTTCCTTCCAACAATATTGTTTTGAGGCATAGGGGTTTTATGAAGGAATATCATGATCTTGTAGTCTCTGATTCAATTCCGAGAGCGATCGGGTTTTACCACAAGTGGGCTGTCGGGCGAATGAGTTTTCTCCGAAACTGAAAACAACTTGGATGTGCTTAAGTGTTTTGTACGACTGGATTGAACCGGCTGATGGTTGCCTTTTACCATTGGATCGGTAAGTGAAATAGATGATGATGATATTACATTATTACCTATATGAATAGATGGTAATTAGAGATCAACATCTCAGTTTTTAACATCTTAATGATACAAGTGTATACGTGGCAAGTTCAAACCCATGTACACAAAACCAACCCCTTGTTTTCCTTAATACACTCCATTACTCAACATCCTAATGTAGTAATTGACCACGATGACGTTAAAAAATAAAAGTAATTGACCACGATAATCATATTCAATGTATTTATATAATTAATCGTCAAATTAAAGAGGAAATTTTACAAAATAGTCGTTATTGATTTAAAACCTAGATTTAGATTTTTAAAATGACAACTTATATATAAGTACTTCAATATTTAGCAATAATTAACCTAAAAATATAATAAAAATTATGTATTTTTGGACAGCTAAATCATCATACGTGCACTTTATTTACACCTACAATGCCACAACTATTTTGGTTGGAAGCTATCGTCGTATCTCCAAGCTATCCGTGAAAAAAAATATAAGTAAAAAAAAAGACTAAAAATCACAATAAGTCCCTATTTTGTTAGATAAATTTTTATTGTAAACGTGGATGGTAATTGGTAATTAGCAAAACAATATAAAATTAATATAATTATGAAAACTGAAAAAACCAATAATTTGATCATGACTTTATACACTCAATATGGCAAGGTTCAAGTCGATTCATCTTGTTTTAGAAGCCAATGGAACACATCTTTTCGTATCATAAAGTAACACCTTTTCGGTTCGGTTCAATTTTTTTTTACCCGTCATTTTTTCAAGAACATTCAGTCTTTATAATTATCATTTAAAATATATATTATTTAATTTATAAATCACTTGAGTAGGACCGTGATATTTCGATTCATTATTTTTTTCTTATTTTGTCCTTTATATACAAACATATAAAGCAAAACTATTTAGATAATATATAATAAAAATACATTATAAACATAGTTGGTTAAAATACAAATCATCCCGACAAACAAGAGAGGCGGACAACAAATTACGCCGTCAAACATATATAGAAATAAATACAAAAATCAACAAGGTTTTCTTATCTTTAATTATATTCATCTAGATGTATAGTGTATTTATTATGTATATAATAATCTAAAGATATATTTACAAGGTAAACATACATGTGTGTGCTTTCATATCTTTTTTAATGTTATATACTGTTGCTGGTATTTTAACAAAGATAAAACTGGTTAGTGGTAAAGGCTTGGGCGCTTGGGGTTTGGGTCACCATCTGTCCGGGTTTGAAACTTTGGGGTGAACTTCTTTTTCCAGTAATTTTTGTTGTTGCTATTTTACTAAAATATTTTAGTTTATAATCGTTGTAAGCAGGTAGAGTTCACTAAAGAGCCATCAGCGCAATGGTTATGTAGCTGGTAAAGGATCGAATCGACTAGGGACCCAGGTCTGACCCTCGTATACCTTTGTTTTTCATTTTTTTCCATATATATTTTGCTTCTATATATAAATACAAATTTAATCCTACCCGGTTAACAAATTTTATGTGACGCAGTTATTGAATTGTAAAAACTATTCCACGGTTTCTTTACATCCGGTTTCAAATTCTACGGGTTCCAAAAAGTAAAAAAAAAAATATTTTTTTTATAAAGATACACTCTCCTACTGAATCTAGATTTGATAATTTTATATTCCATTGTTCCAACATAGCATAACGTGTGCGAACATATTTTTTAGCGTTCTTTTTTTCCTTATTTAGGAATTTTGCTTTTTAATAAAGGTAACACCTCCTTATGAATCTGCATTTAAATATTTTTTTATTGAGGCGCACACCATGCACCTTGCTTAAAAGTCTAGATACTTATAACCACTTGTAAAATTTTTTTGTTTGATTTATTTGACAAACATTCGTTTTTCCTCTATACACTTATATAATCAATCTTTCGCATGACAAATTGAATGGAATATTGTTATATACTGAAATAGACGCAACGCACGATTCAAATTTTAACCTAGTAAATAAACAAAGTATAACAAATATATAGCAAAATGGTTGTTTTTGGTTTTCTTTTAATTTTTTATAGTGGGTTTGTTTTTCTTGTTATTTAATAATTTATTTTATGGTCATTTTTGTTATTGTTGTGAGTTATTTCAGGTTTACTTTCACATGAAATGTAATAAGGGTGTTAAATTTTAGTATTCTTTTGTTTGGTTAGGCTATCCGTAAGGCTAAGTGTAGTGGATAAAGCCCCAAATGGGGCGTTATCCGCCATGTGGACGATGACTGGACAAGGGGCTTTATGGGGCTTTATGGTGTAGTGGATAAAACCCCTATAACGCCCCACAATCATTACTTTTAAACCCTTCTTCGGCGTTTTATCCCTAACGCCCGGGGCGAATTTGGGCACCATAACGCCCCATAACGCCCCAGCGTAGTGGGGCGGGGCGTTATACGGGGCGTTATCGGGCGTTATGAAGCCCAAAAACGCCCCATTACGAATAGCCTAATGGGGCGTTTTTGGGCTCCATAACGCCCCATAACGCCCCGTATAACGCCCCGCCCCACTACGCTGGGGCGTTATGGGGCGTTATGGTGCCCAAATTCGCCCCGGGCGTTAGGGATAAAACGCCGAAGAAGGGTTTAAAAGTAATGATTGTGGGGCGTTTTAGGGGCTTTATCCACTACACCATAAAGCCCCATAAAGCCCCTTGTCCAGTCATCGTCCACATGGCGGATAACGCCCCATTTGGGGCTTTATCCACTACACTTAGCCTTAGTTTTAGATCTTATTTTTGTTATTATTGTTTTTTGGATTAAATTTTACTTTTAGGTTTTTATTGTGTTAACATTTTGTTTATTGCTAATGTCATTGGTTTAACTTTTCATCTAGGTGTTACAAAAATAGATTCACACCCAATGTGAAACAAAAGTGCTAAATTTACGCAGCAACACACAACAACATCTAATTATATATACAAAACACAACGATATGTTAGGTTGGGTTCTATGAAAAACCAATATTTTGCAAAAAACCAAAAAACCAAGAAAAAAAATTATTATTTTTTAAACTTTTTTTATATGTTTCTTTCATGATTTTAAGAATACTGGAAAAAGAAAAAACTTAAAAAACATTTTCGAGTTTTTTTTAAAAATAAAATAAAATTCAGATTTTAGCTTGAAATTAATAATGCACTATGCAACAATAATATAAAATTGTCTTATGAATGCCAATTCTTTGTTTTTATATTATTCGCATAAATCACGTCCATATTTAAGTTAAGTTTCTTCTTTTTAAGTAATTTTAATTATAATGCATTATGCAATACTATTAGTATTATTACATGATGCACTAATAAAAAAATCACTAAACTTTTTATTTTTTAAATTTTTTTCCCATAAATAAAGCTAATAAAATTATAGAATTTTTGGTGAAATTCTTTTTAAAAATTATTAATATATGAAGAAATTATAAAGAAAAAAAGGTTGGTTTTTTGGTTTTTTGGAAAATTATTGGTTTTCTATAGATCTTTTCCCTTCCTATTCCGTCATCGATCAATAAATATTTATCTTTATCACTTTTTGCTTATAACCACATGCAATAGCTTTGTTTTCTTCTAATTTCGTCAAAGTATTTTCATTCTACAATTACAAACTCACTGTAATTTTTATGTTGTCCCGTTATCACTAGCTATTTATTATAACCTCTAGGCTTTATTTATTTTTGGTTCATTTCATTTTACGACTACACAGAATGTTTATTAAACATTAATGAAAGTTTAAATATAAAGGAACATTTACGTGCTAAGTGTGAGAAAGATCTGGAGGAGTAAAATGAGTATAGCTTAGCATTTAACACTGTTTACAGTTTTAAATTTTCCTAACTTTTTTAAATGTCTATAACTTTTTTATATGACATTAATTTTTTTAAAAAAATTACACCATAAAGTTGGTCATTTAATTCTCTTTAATTCTAATATAGTATTGCTATACTTCTTTTAAAAAAAGTAAAACTTTTTTTTAACTCGTTTATGTGTTCTCGTAACCTTGCGTTGTGAAATGAAGGTTGCGTGATTAACTACAAAAGAAGTTTTTTTGTCACAACATATTGGGTGACAAAATGGTGACAATCGTCCTTTTAACACCATCTTGCTACAAAAAACACAGTGGCAAATATTGCGTGATTAATAAATATATCTTGCGTGATTATCAATATAGTTTGAGCGATTATGAAATAAATTTGCGTGATTATGCAATATAGTTACGTGATTATGAAATACCGATTTTTTGTCACAACATATTTGGTGGCAAACTGATGACAATTGCACTTTTTACAATATTTTGCTACAAAAAACACAGTGGCAAAAACGTGTGAAATATTAAGTTATTATCAATATAGTTTGCTTGATTATGAAAATAAATTTGCATATGCAATTTAGCTTGCGTGATTATGAAATACCAAAAGAGGTTTTTTATCACAACATATTTGATGACAAACTGATGACAATTGCACTTTTTACAACATTTTGCTACAAAAAAAACAGTGGCAAAAACGTGTGAAATATTAAGTTATTATCAATATAGTTTGTTTGATTATGAAAAAAAAAATTTACATATGTAATTTAGCTTGCGTGATTATGAAATACAAAAAGAGGTTTTTTTGTCACAAGATATTTGGTAGCAAAATGGTGACAATTGCCATTTTGACACCATTTCACTATAAAAAACACGGTGGGAAAAACGCTGGTGACACCTATTTGCTACCATATATAACTAACTTTTGTCACGAATGGTTGCGACCACAAAAATCGTGGTAAAGTTTTTTGTCACAACATATTTGGTGACAAAATATTGACAATTACTCTTTTACTACCATTTTGCTACCTAAAACACCCTGGACAATTCTACAATTACTTCTCACCTTCGCGTTAAAAAGACTTTTGTACAATAACTTTTCCCATTAAACATTTTTTTAATTTGTTTTTACGCTTATATATTATTTTGTATTTGAATTCTTACAATTAAACCACTCAATATAGAGCCCGGGATACGTTCTTCCTTCTTTTCTACGGCTTCCCGTTTTATATTTTGATAATATATATAGTTATTTAATTAGTTTTATATCTGTCAATGTTAATTTTCAAATCAAATAATTTTTTATTGATTCTTCGTTGTAGCCTTTTATTTATCTAGATTATGGTGTTATATTACAGATGTAATAATATCATACGTTTTTTTTATGTAATCTATTCTGTTTTTAAAAAATTAATTTTATTTTTAAACTGTGCACATAAAAACCATCAATGCGCGACTGATAAAGTACTAATTTATTACGATGTGTATAATCCTTCACTTATATTTAATGTTTTAAAACTCGTTTTGAATCGGCCGGTTTGACTGATTAAACTGGAACCGGAGACTAAGCCGGTTCGGGTGTCTCCAATTTAGTATAATTTTGAGCTAATTTTTTACTTGACGGTTTTTAAGCCGGTTCGGGTGTCTCCAATTTAGTTTGATTAAAATTTATATACATTTTTTTTTTGATAATTTTGAATTTGTTTACGACTAGTATTTTTTTTTAACATTTATCGTGTTTAAAAGTTTATAAAGTGTATATTATAAATTTAAAGGTTTGAATAATCAACCCCGTTTGACATTCCGGGTCAACCCGAGTCAACTGGTTGAATCTTTTTTGAGACAATTCTAATCCGGTTTAAAAATCCGGTTTTAAAACAATGCTTATATTGAGCTTGAAAACATATGTGCTTGAACTACGTGCATCCATAGCGTTTATACATGATTTCTATACATATTTTTTTGTTTGTTTTTACAATAAAAGTTTTTTATTTATTATTTCAATATTTTATACTTATCTAACATCACCATTTTATATCATATAACATTAATGGCTTAAAATTAAAATGACTAAATTAAAAGTTAGCTAGATAGAATACATTAAAGAGAGAAGAGTTATCCTAGATTTTAAACATTCCTAGATTCCCTCCACTTATCGCCGCATCTATATATCTTAAATATTTATTAAAAGTAAACGCATTTAATGAATTACAAGAAATAGAATTTTTTTTAAAACATAGACATCGAAATGAATATGAGTTCGTTGCATAGTTTTCAATCTCAGATTAAACTAGTATTTAATTTGTTTTTTATAATAGTAATCTTAGAAATGTAAAACTAGTTATTTAATTATATTATATGTTCAATTAGGTCTTTTAAGATTTGACTATTTTTATTTAGGATTATGAGTTGTGATTCCAAATACGTGATTTTACGATAAACTATAAATCGCGTATAAAGATTGCGTAAAAATCGCAACGTGCTTTATTTCGTTTCGAGGAGTCCAATTGCTTCAAAATGATTTTGGATCATTTAAAAATAAAAATTATTTTCCAAATTAAATACCCTAAAATTCTTTCGGTACTTATGAAACCGAAAATTTGTGGAGACGCGAAATTTTAAAATGGGTTAGGTTTCACAACCAGTAAAATGCTAATGTTACATTAGGTTATGACACTCTCATAAGCGCATCGTGGGTAAGCATCCAGGTTCGACTATGGGATTTATGCGAACACTTATCCTTGTCAGAGACCCTGACTATCAGTGCTTTCACCCTTCCAGTTACTACATGTCATTCACGTCTAAAGTACTATCACTAAATTATGTTTGATAAGCAAAGGATTTGGTTCTAGGGCATTTGAAATCCTAAAATGGAATTTATTTTCATACTTAAATTCTAGGGGCTTAATATGACAATGTGTAAAAGACTAAGGTTTTGGGTCAAAAATGTAAATAGTAATACTATCATGAGAAAATGACAAGTTTCTAAGCTTTAGGGACTAAAATGGTAAAATTATGGGATTTGTAAGTATTTACAAACTAGCCCCTAAAGTTTGCTAAAATGACAAATATGACCCAAATGGTTCAACAATTGCATGTGCAACATTATTGTAGCACATAACATGTTATTTATATTGATAAAACGTGTCCTAAATCTGATCAATAGTTATCTATGCCAAATGTTATGCCAAGTTTAAGATTAGTAGCGAAAATGATGATTTGTTTTAGCTTAATACACAAAGATACAAACTCTTTGGTCTAAAACCAAGTTTAGGGTTTTGAAAGCATCACAAAACATTTATGTAATAAATAGACTCATCGTTTGACGTTTAATTTCATTTTAGTCTTGCAATCCCCAAATATATAAAAACACAAGTTTGACTTTTCAATAGACTAAGCAATAATGCAAATGAATAGAAGACTACCAAAGGGTTTTGTAAAACAAGGGAGATAACAGAAAGAATTACCCGAAAAAGTGAAAGGAAGACGTCGAAATCAGAAAGTCAAAACCGCATCAATCGACTTTTGAAAAATCGAATGAATGCAACAATTCCAAAATTGAGGGTTGACAGTGGTTGATCAAGGTTTGAACGCACAGAGTTGAAGGTCAATTTGTAGTGAGAGGGTTTCTTGCAGAACAATTTAGGTTATTGGTGAAATTACGGAAATGAGACAACCTTGGCAATGATCAAATAATCGATTGGAATCAATTGTAATTGATTTAATTGAAGGAATTTGGGTTAAGAATGTGTCTAGGCTCGTCATACCTTAATTATAAAAGAAAACCACATTGAAGACGGATTAAAAATGGAGATTCTAAACCTAAAACAGCACTAGCCAAAAGCTGGTCGCGACATGCTGCCCAGTCAGCAAACTCGCGTACCGCGAGGCAGTTAGTCAGGCCCCTCGTGTACCGCTGTGGGGGGGGGGGGGGTGTAGGAAATAATATATATTTTTTCTTTTGTATCGAACGAGCAAGCGACTCTTCGACTCGACCCACGAACTTAAAGAAAATTATTTGGTATATACCGAAGCATCATGTAAAATATAACCAGATAAATCCAATTGAAAGTAATTCAAATACCGAAAATCACGCGAAAACACAAATTGTTTTATTTTCAGTTTTAATGAGTCAATTAATCCACAAATTAACCAACTAATTACTTTATTTTGGAAAAATGATTATGGAACATCTAAAAAATTTTATCATCAAATTCCATTTAGTTTATCAAAATTACACAAATGGCATAAACTTTCATTTTTTATAGTTTTAACCCAAAACTTTGGCAAAACCACATTTTGAATATTAATCAAATTTAACCCAATTGAATATTTTTAAAATTATGATTTGATTTGAGGAATCAAGGTCGATCCAAATTTAAAAACGGGTCGGGTTTCCGGTTTTTATACAAGTGGATGTTACAGTAAATGAGTTTTAAAGGATAAGAGAGTCAAAACGTTTTACGTTCGTCATTCCAAAATCTATTTATGGCATGTATCATTTTAATTCATTTATATATTAGTGAGTTCCTGTTGATGAGTTCATGATTTTATAAGGTTGCATGATTACGGGATTACATGCTTACAAGTTAACAAGTTTGCACTTTAACGAGTCTACGAACTTACATGTGCACGATTCTTCATTTTGAAAATTATAAGTTATCCTTTTTGAACCTTTCCAAATTTCACATTTTGAGTTTACGCATGCACTTTCAAAGTATACATGTTTAGAAGTTTACTTGTCTAGGAGTTCGCGAGTTACGAATCCACGTGATTACGGGATTAAATGTGTACCAGTTTACGACTTTACGACTTCACGAGTAAATAACTCTACAGCTTACCAATTTCAAAAGTATTCATTCATCTCAAAGTTATTTTTAATTGATTCCTGATTCGTATCAGTACTATGTCCCAAATCTAAAACCGCTATGCCTCGGCGTTATCCGTTGCTGGTATCTTCAAGAATTTGTTTCTTATCCCAACTCATTCTCAAGATTTTTGCCTTTGTTAATGTTTTTGATGGGAAACCTATCGCACAGGACTTACCCCAAGACCTGTTAAACCCTGCTTTGAGTCAGCTAACCTCTTATTCCGATCCTCTAGGGTCGCTTGCTTCTGCAAGATCGACCTTTATTCTAGTTCTTATCGCATTCGTGGTGATGATATCCCTAAACCTGTTCTTCTCATGTGGGGGTGGTTATTTTTAGTTCAAAGTTATGTCTAATCTTTTTCGAGTCTGTGGTTGTGCTGTGCCGTGATTTTCTCTTGGCTAATCAACGCTCCTATGATATTCATGAACTCTATTTGCAACTCTTATCTAGATAAATCCGTTTTCAGTTTTTATCTTTCATGAAATTTTGACTCAGACAATAAAATTGGGGTACTTGTGTTATTCAATATTCAATTTGTGGATTTGACTTGTGCTGTTCAATATTCAATTTATGGACTTGACTTGTGTTAGTCAATATTCGATTTATGGATTCGACTTGTGTTATTCAATATTCGATTTATGGATTCGACTTGTGCTATTCAATATTCAATTTATGGATTCTACTTGTGTTATTCAATATCTGATTTATGGATTCGACTTGTGTTATTCAATATTCGATTTATGGATTTGACATGTGCTATTCAATATTCAATTTGTTGTTTCGATTTGTGATACTCAATATTCAATTATGTTCAATTTATATTCAGTTTGCGATATTCAATTCATGTTATTAGATTCATGCCATTCGATTCTTGTTATTCGACTCATGCTAACTGATATATGGCATTCAAATCCTTTCATGTTTTGATTCCTTTGGTGTTGATCGATTTTGGGCTTTAATCTATTTACTAACACTATATTCATGCTATATCCGGTATACTTTTTGTAGACTATTCCTTATCATGATTGAACCTCTGTCTTTTCATTACCTCATGCTTTAATCATATACCATTCTTGCTAACCGAGATTCATTCGAACTATAACCATCAATTATATGTAATACTAGTTCATTATGCGATTGATTTTGGTCATAGTTATGGGGTCTTGTAGTGCTGGCAAGGATTGTTCTAGATTTTGTCTAGACCTCGCGCCTCGTGACAAGTGGACTAGGTGCGAGTCGCGACACATCTAGATCACCATAACCGGGCGCGTTTTCTTCTTAAAAATATGAAATTTTATCATGTGGAATGCTTGCGTTAATTTTTTAGTCAAGCTATCATTATCAAAGGTATACATGTTAATCTCGCATCCTTGTATTCTATTTCCCACCTCTTCTTACTTGGGTGCGTATGCTAAAGTAGGGGAGACTATGGCTATCATTTTTGTGGCCGATTTGTTTCGGTTAATCATGCAATCTTGATTTTGATTTAAACTATGATTCTTTGTTACTTATTAAATGTGTGTATTCTATCAATCATGGTATGTCAATTTAAACGAACGACATTCAACCTATATGGAACATTTGCATTTTCAGATAGGCATTTATCAAAACTCATTCTTATATCACATGTGAAGGTGGCTCTTGGTAGGTGACTAGTACATTTATGGAGTACCAAAGATGTGGTGGGTTAGCTACGGTACACCCTACCCTATACATAAGCATTGATGATGCTTTGAAGTAGGACTACGAATTGAACCAAGAACTGGCTCTAGCTGTTTGTGTTAAAATCTATGTTTATGTTGGAAGTTTATATCCCCGTTGTCGCATGACCTTTGTGGTTAAGAAAAAAAAAACCAATACTTATATAATTGATTTGTAATTAAAAATGTACACTAGATCCGATTGGGAAACTTGGGACGGCAAATAACAAGGAGATGATGGGGTGTTTAATAAGGTTTTAAAATTGTTAAAATATATAGGGTCAAAAGATAAATAATGCCCCTCACGTGAGGAGCAAGAGAGAAGACTTAACGATCAAGTTTTTATTACAGGTGTTAATTGAAAGGAAAACGGGGCATGCAATTTTTTTGAAAAGGACACAATCAATAATCGGTAAATTTAAAAGACACAATCAGTAATCGGTAGATTTAAAAGACACAATCAATAATTTCATATATTTTTAAAGAAAACACTCTGCAATTTACTCTTTATTTTATAATTACTATATAAACATTATATTTTATCATAAATAGTAACTTATTTGTTAATCATGACACACAAATGTTATTTCTTTTTATTTTATTCTTTAAATCGATTTTTAACTGTTTGTTAAACTTTTAAATTGTTTTTTAATAACTTGGTTTATTCATGAAGACCATGTTATGTTGGTGACCGCCGCTAGTTATCTCAAAATTCTTAAAAGAACTCTCTTTCTCTCTCTCTATATATATGTGAATTCTGATTATAGTCTCTTTTAATCCAGATCATCACAATCAACATTAAAATCATGCAAGTGTCTGAAACAAACAAATGTATATAAAGCACACATGCAACGTATGGATCGGATTGACATATATGTTTAACCATTTTGGTAAAAGTTTGGACTCATATATGTGTCACAAACTTACAAGCTCCATCAAATACCCAACTTCTTCGTTTCAAACAACAGTTTTGATATTCTATTAAGTCGATTATTTTTTATTAACAAGCTACATTCGTTTTTTAATAATAGGTCCACTAGCTAGCTACTTATCATCCATCATCTCTCACTTGCATATCATTTGACATCTTGCACTTGCAGGGGCATATATATGTATATATATATAAAATCCATTTATTTCACGTGAATGTTAGATCCGATCCGATCCACTATGTCATTTTCACCTGTCCATTTATTTTCAAGTTTTTATTATAACTTGTACGCGACTCACATTAATTTAGGGGAACCCGGCCGCTAGCTACTTTTATATTTCAATACCATATATTTCACTTACACACATGGGATTTATTACAATGTGAAATTGTAATAAACTAGAGATCGACCGCGTGTTGCTGCGGTAATTCGGGAAAATACAGAAAAAAGTGGATAAAAAAAATATATATAGGTTTATAAGTGTATTAGGCAATTCTCAAAATTCCATTTACCTTTTATTTCATATTATATAACTTCTCTATAAGCATCCCTCACATAAATTCCAAGTGTTACATTTAGTATCTTTAAAATTTAACTGCTCATATCAGTGCACTTAATAAATGTATTACATCTAATATTTAATATACATCTTATATTTTCTTTCCAAAGACTCTTCTTCAGTAACAGCTAATACAACGCGTCGTTTGGAATAAAGATCTCCGTATTCAGGCACTTTCAGTATCAAATATTTTTTTTTATATAAAATATCCTATGTATTGACCATTTATTTGGTTCATCTAAAAAATGTGCTACCTAATACAACTAAAAACCCATATTAAAAAATAAAGCGATGTTAATACGGGCCAAATTTTAAGTGGGAAGGTTCGAACTCGCGCCAAACTCAATGACGAAGCTTTAAAGGGACCCAGGGGCGATCGCCCCCTCGTTTTTTTCGTTCAGAAATACATATTTTCGCGATTTTATGTAAAAAAAACCTATATGTATTGCGTATCGTTCTCTCGGTAGAATTTTTTAGCCTCGCCCACTCGAAGTTTTCCTTCAAGCTTCGCCACTGGCCAAACTAAAACAAAGACCCTACAAATCCGATAAGTAACAACTCCGACGACATCGTAAATGTTAATGTTGTAGGAGAACTTATACACAAGTTGTCTATTTTATCAATATAGAATAATTGTATGGCAATGCTATGTATATTTAAAAAAAGTTCGTATGCCAAAGGTGCAACAGTTTTTTTTATAATAAAAATTATACATGAACATACAAAAAAATGTGTATGGTAGCGATCTATCCAAAAAAATAATAATAAATAAAAAGATTAACATATCGAGATGTAATTTACAGGTTCTGCAACACCCATCCCCGACGTCGGAAAGGGTTTTCCAAAAGCTGTTGCCGACGAAGGGGATTTTCTGGCATGGGGCTGTAGCGGAGGATTGAGAGGTGATATTATAATATCGGTTTATTTTCACAAAAAGTTTCACATCATATAAAACTATTAATGATGAAGAAAAGTTATTTATAAATTTGATCCTTAACCATCTAATTTGTAAATTTTGCAAAAAAATCTATTTTTGTAACATATTGCCAAATTTATAACACTAAATTTTAGGTTTTATTGTATTTAAAAAAAGTAAAAGGATAAACAATGACGTGGATCTGTTTGTTCGATTTGTATTATATGGTAATTTAAGGTCTCTTAGTCAAATTCCAAATGAAAAACGGAGTACATCATTCAAGAGACTCGAACCCGAATCTTGGGTTAAGGAGGGTAGAAGCCAAACCAATTATGCTAGAGGGATTTATGGTAAAGCCTTCTCAGCCTATATATATATATATATATATATATATATATATATATATATATATATATATATATATATATAGGGAGAGGATCATTTGAGAACCAATTGGGTTTGAGAACTTTTGAGAACCATTTTAGACCACTAGTTTATATATATGGAAAACTCTCCCATGAATTATAGTGGTCTCCACCTGAAATTAGTGGTTGGGATTTAGTTCTCAAAAGTTCTCAAAATAAAAAGTTCACATTTAAACCTAACCCTATATATATATATATATATATATATATATATATATATATATATATATATATAAGGGAGGGATATAATGAAAAACTTTCTGATATAAGATTTAGAAAGTCATATATGACATTCGTGAAATCTCATGCAGGTAGTTTTGACCGATTAGAAATAACGGAGATGCAAGTGTGGCATGGAGCTCACGTGAGGTTGCATGATGTACCATCTAAATAAATTCATGGTGTGAACACAAGTTAACAATGAGAAAAGGAATAGATGGAGGTTGACGCACGAATCCATAGGAGAAGTTTCTCTTTGTATATATATACAATTTGCTACTTTGGAGATAAATGTGAAATTGATCATTCAATACATAGAATCGGGGTATTCTGGCCGGACAAAGAGACAAGACCTAGGATGGTGTGACGATCCATAAATTTTCAAGTCAACTTTAACACCATGACCATTTAATTAGTTGATTTTATGTGTGCATTTAACTTAATTTACGTGTAAACTAGGTAAGTTTATATGCATAACTAAACAATAATCTAAATCTGACTGCGGGTCAGATTAGCAACGGTTATTTCCCCAAGGCTAACCCACGAACGTATTCGTGACCGTTAACCTTGAAAATAAATTCCAGGATTTTTTTCGCTGGAATTTTAATAATAAGAAATAATAAAAGGATTTTATTATTTTATATCTCCAACTCTATATTATTAATACAAAGCTCATTTATCAAACTTTCATAACGTTATTAATATTAATACCCCGTTCGGTTTTAAAAACATATATACTAATATTAACTTGAGTCTTTTATTTTAAAAGCCACATTTACTATTCATTCACGTTTATTTTTCAATTAATTTGTAAAACCCGTAGAACATCATCTCTTCTATCCTGTTTATTTAACATTTGAACACTTGGTTTCATTTGAAATCTATGTTGTTACCTGACTCGTTTGTAGACCCGACACCTCCTCTTGTTCGTCACCGTTGCATGGAATAAAACTGAAGACTTGATTCACACCTCTTCACGGCATCAACCATTGAACCACCACCACCTCACCACCTCCCTCCCCTCCTCACAATTAAAATGAACCGACCCCACCCTCTCTCCATCCTCATCATCCAAGGGATATAATCATCATCCCACCATCCCTTTTACACCCCCTATTCATCGCCTTACACATTCCTCCTCCCACTCCCTCATCTTTAAAGATTCATCAAACATTTCAACATCACTATGCAGATCACCTCCATAACTCTTCTATTTGTCGTCATCAACCTCTCTCCTCTCTTCCTCATCTCTCTTGTAGACCCTCTTCCATGATCTCTCTTTCGGTTATATTTAAACCGCCACCCCAAGACCTCCTAAGCCTTTTATGTTAGTTGAACAAGCGATACCCAAGCGTCTCACACCTCTCTATCTCTCTTGGCTCACTATCTCCTCCCTCGTTTCTCTCTTGGACCGAAACCAAGGAACCCATTGGTTCCTTAAACCAAAACTCAACCCAAGCCTTCCTAACTTACTTGCATATATAACAAACCCTTAGCTCATTCGTCTAGTTTCTATCAAGTACATTAGCTCACATCTCCTCGATCCATTCTCTCTCCCTCTCTCTCTCTCTCTCTTAAACCGGATCCCCCCTCTCTCTAGAATCTGCTCACAACATCTTTCAAGTTCTAGTGAAAGAATCATCAATCTCAAGTGATCAAGACGTGGAATTAAACCGCATCTTCACTTCCTTCTCCTCGTTGCTCATTGTGAGGATCATTGTCCTTTTCATTTTTGTGTTTATATGATAATCTTGTTCATATGATTGTTTATGTTGCCACATATGTTTGTCAATGAATGTCTTGATTTTCCTGACTTATAAAAATGATGTTTTTGAAGCATGCTAGTGATGATTTCTCATGTAGTGTTTTTATGTCTATAAATATAATTTTGTTAAAAGTCTTGTAAAGATATACAACTCTTTGTTCATAACGTGAAAAATGATGAAAACTCTAATTCACGAGATAATTTTTATGAACTTAAACTTAGACAAGTTTAAACCTTTTAAAAATTAATGTCATCAACTAATTTGAAATTTTGTAGAGATTTTTCTCTCACTTATCAAAAATTTCGAAAATCACTAACCCTAATCCCACGGTTTTTTTCTTCACGCCATTCTTCTCAACTACTGCATATTCATCACGTTCTTTTCTGTTTCAAATAACATTGTATCTTGAGTACAGTTACAATACTGTAACATAATTTTTTGTTTCATAACTGATAATATGATAATAGTTACAATGTTACAATACTGTAACATATTTTTTATTGTTTTATAACTGATAATATGCTGATAGTTTCAGTACCGTTGCAATATTGTAACTTTTTTTTTTCCTGTTTTATAACTTCAGTACACTTACATGATAATAGTTACAATGTTACAATACTGTAACACATTTTATTCTTCCATAACTGATAATGTTGATACTTACAATGCTGTAATTGTTTTTCTGTTTCATATTTTTTTTTGTTTCATAACTTCAATACAGTTACTGTAGGGATATGATCATGTAATAGTAAGCGTATGTCTGGAAATTATTTAAGCCTACGGGGTCACACGTCTCGACACCAAATGTCTTAATATTAATTAATGGTTAATTAATATTTATCACGAACGTTTAACGAGGTTTCGTTAAAAACTAACAGTTAATTGTTAACAGGGGTGTTAGTTGTAATTAGAGAGAATTGTAATTAGATTACAATTGAGAAAAGACTTGGGATAAGCCATTAAAGCCGAAATTCGGCCCATGCCTATCCAAGCCCTAACTTGCTTATCAAGTTCCTCTAAACCTATAAATAGACCATCTTGGTTTGAGGTTTAGGTGCTGGTTGCATTTATCTGATAAAGGTGCAAACCCTAATTCTCTCTCTCTTCCTCTCGAATTCGGCAACAAGAAAAACCCAAGGGAGGTTTCGGTTCTTGTGTGGTTCGACCAAGCCTACATCAAGAGGTGTTCGTGATCATTGCTAGCACATAGCATTGGTGTGTCGTGTGTGCGATCGTAGAGGGATTTACTTCAAATCCTCCAAGTGATCAAGTCTTGCCGAGCTAAAAAGGTACACGTTCTAATACCGGTTAGTTAGATTAATTCATAGGATTCTTTCCGCTGCGTACTCGTGTTTTGATAAAAGTTATATAACCCAACAGTGGTATCACGAGCCACCTATGATTTTAATTAATTACCGGGAATAAAACTTGGAAGGGGGGTAACCAAAACAAGATTCTAGCTTTTCGATTCATTTAAAAATCGTGTTTTACAATTGGAAAAGGTTTCGCAATTGGTAAAAACGAAAAAAATTCGATGAAATAGGACTTTTCGACCCGATCGAAAAGTCCCTGATCGAAAAACCACTTCTCGACCCGATCGGAAACCCTTGTTTTCCGATCGGAAAGCCTTATTCCGGATCGGAAACCCTTGATTTCCGATCGGAAAACCTATTCCGGTGCGGAGACCCTTGTTTTCCGACCGGAAACCCTACTTCTCGATCCAAATCGTAAAGGGTTTACGAACTGATCGAAAAGTACCCAATCGAAAAGTACCCGATCGGAAAGGTTCCGATCGGAAAGGCTTTTCGACCCGATCGAAAAGTGTCCGATCGGAAAGGTTCCGATCGGAAAGGCTTTTCCGACCCACTCGAAAACCCTGCTTTCCGATCGTAAACTCTAATTATGGATCGAAAACCTCTTGACGAATCGGAAACCCTAATTTTAGTTCTAAAATTTGATTTTTGTGATCTAAAAAATTTTAAATCCAAGTTTTTATTAATTATTAGATAATTGTTATGAACAACATGTTGTACCTTTAAACTTTAAAGTGTTAAAAAGAAGTAAAAACCATGATGTTTCATGCAAATCGTTCATGGTTATTACTTATATCAAAGAGGATTAAAATTAAAATTATATGTGATAATTAGAAACCCTAAGATTATGTGATTATATGTGATAATTGTGACATAAGTAAAGGTTTTAATTGCAAATTTGTTTTGTGAAAATTGAAATTTGCTAAATATCTATTGAAATATGATTTTGTTTGTAAAATAAAATTTGTGTCCTGAGAATTCAAAAGAAACACCGGCTCACCCATTTGAACATACTCTAAGAGAGGTATAAGTCGGGTTGCCATGCTTCCCTAAAGGGGTAGGTTTTTAATTGCAATGTGCAAACCTCACCCCTACGCTTCTTTGTGTGTTGCAAGTGGAGCTACCGAGCTCTTTTGAGTTGGATGACAAACTAAGAATTTTATAAACATATTATGTGGTGAAGGTGTGCATGAACCTCCACACATAACTATTTTGATAACATATCAAAATTGATTTGACCCATTAAACTTAAGTCTTTGCCACCCACCTTGAAAGGACACTTGAGGATGTCATCTTACTCATTGGTACACAATGGTAAAATGATATTCGCATGGCAAATTCCCACTCATTGGTACACAATGGTGGACAATTTGTGCGTTCTTGGTTGGACGACTTAAAGCGAGCCAGGCGGTGAGACCCTTGGCCCGTGGCAAAAGATGGGATGAAACATGACTACAAATCACTTGGTGCAAGTTGTAGGTCCCATAAAATCTAGGAATTGTATTTGGAATACAATTATTGATCGTCACTTACCTGTTGAATTGTGACGCCCACTCCCAGTCTTGGCTCCAGGAGGGGTCACGTGTCGGATTTACTCATGAACACATGGTACAACAGAGATAACTAAGCAGCGGAAATTAAAAACTTTTCATTTATATATATATAACGAGTTACAACAGTAAGGAAGATAACAACATAATCTAATAACTAGATCTTATCTATAGCTATGCCAGTCTACTACCGAGTCTTTCTTGATAGCTTGCCCATCTAATCTGCCCTTGCTAGAGCCCTTCCCTTGCTACTTTAAACATCACCGATACCTGACATACATGCTTTTAAAGGTCAGCTTACGCTGGTGAGTTCTAAGTATTTAAAACTTTTACCTTTCCTTGAAAGGTTTACTTCAAACATTTGGGCCTAACGACCCTTATTTATCAGGTATAAAACATAACAGAGTTATACCAAAACATTTAAACATTCGGTATTAAAAATCATTTAATACTCTAAAACATACCTCAAACATTTGGGCCTAACGGCCCCTTCTTTATAAACATTTAACAGGTAATAAAGCATAACATGATTATACCAAAACGTTTAACTCGTCAGTATTAAAAATCATTTAATACTCTAAAACATATCTCAAACATTTGGGCCTAACGGCCCCTTCTTTATAAACATTTAACAGGTATAAAGCATAACATGATTATACCAAAACGTTTAACTCATCAGTATTAAAAATCATTTAATACTCTAAAACATACCTCAAACATTTGGGCCTAACGGCCCCTTCTTTATAAACATTTAACAGGTATAAAGCATAACAGGATTATACCAAAACGTTTAACTCGTCAGTATTAAAAATCATTTAATACTCTAAAATACCTTGGGCCTCCGGGACCCATCCTCTATGCAAATAATCATTACGTATAATAAAGTCATACGAAATATTATAAGCAAAACCTCTTTTTACTAAGCATTGTCTATCCTCTGGGACTACTTTAGCCCCTTTCGGTTGGCCGTCGCCTCCCGACCTCTTGAGTAACCGTCGTTACTCCAGTGGCTTCATTTCCACTGCTTGGATTGTACAACCCCCCTCTTACCAGACAATCTGTGCTTAGATTAAAACTTCTTTAAAATAACCCCAAGGGTCATTTCCTTTATCCTCAAAAACTCATTTTCCTCTTTTGACACTTTTCTTTAAAAGTTTAACTTCTTTATTACCCGTTCATTATAACCTTCCCGAAAAGAGTAATAACAGGTAATAATAACTTTAAAACAGTTATAAGTATTATAACTTTTTCACGTATGTGTATCAACACAAAACAAGTAAAGGCATCTCAAATACTTTTCAAGTAAACAGTTGAATATATGTATCATTGCATGTATATCAGGCCCGAAAATATTAAAACATTTAAAACACTTAAAAGTGGGCTCATAGAACTCACCTTATTCTCTTAGGTAGTATTTTCGGACAGAACCTCCGTTATCTCTTCCGATTAAACCTAATTGCGTATTGTATGGCGTTAACGCAAGGTTTTATATAATAAACACTTCCTATGTTTATTTTAATAATTCATTATCTTAATAATATTAAATTATTAAGTTCATTCCTTTTATAGGTCAAAATGACCAAAATGCCCTTGGAGGCATATTACCTTCTTTTTATTAATAATTATGAGGACGCGCATTCCTATAAGTAGACACTCACTCCGGGATCGCCCAGTGTTGGGATGCCATTGCCCAGATGGGATGGCGACACCCCCGCTTTTGCCAGAAACCCCAGTGTACAGGTGTCTACCCTTCCGGTCCGCGCGAACCTCTAATATCCGATTAACTCGGTATTTTAAATACTTGATTACATAACCAATTTACTTTCATATATTCTTATATTATATGAAAATATGTTAGCATACCAAAATTCAAGCCCCCATACCCTTCGGATTATTTTATAATAAATAATCATATTTAGAAACCCTAATTTCATGAATTTCTCGTTTTATTATCAAAACTCATTTTTAATTCAAACCAACTTAGGGTATTACCCATTATAACATTTTATAATATCCTTTAAAAGCTCAAAGCTTAATTCAAAACCGTTTACTCAATTTGGGCAGAACAACGTTACGAAAACCCTAATTTTGACCCGTTAACAAAACCTTTACCAAACCTTTTCCAATTGTGAAATAAACTTAGGGCTTTCTTAAAACACATTAATTTATGATTACCTACAAAAATTCAGACCCTAATTCCCACCCGATCACCCGATTTTGGCAAAACAAGCTCAAGAACCCTAATTTTTATACATTTTTAGAAATCATACTTAGAGGCAATATTATCAAAAACTAAAATAGGTTATTTTAGATCATACCATATAAAGAGTGACTGCAGAAATTCGGCTCTTGATTCCTCACCATTTGTGCGAATTGCTCCGACGAAATTCTGGGTTCGTTTTAGGGTTTTTGGATGGAGATTTCGTGAATTGGTGAGTTAGATTATTGAATTCGACCCGTATTTATATAGGGGAGGGTCGCCTAAAGCTGCTAACGCGTGTCCTAGTGACTAATGGCAAGAATTCGACACGAATCTGGACCAAACTTGAAGAACACGTTTGAAACGTGGATGAACTAGGCGACCTGTATATTTTTCTGCTGTCATTAACCCCACGCGTATCGCGCCGAGAGGGGTGTGGGGCTGCGCGATACGCGAGCCACTACTATTCCGGCCAGATTTTTGATTTTTACTCTTTTGGTCCCTCAGCTTTGGTTTATTACACTTTTAACCCCTAAACTTTTACCGAGTGTTATGTTAGGCTATAAAACACTTAAGGGTACATTTATAAAAGTTTCTAGGGCTCGGGACATGCTCGATGATATACGTATACATACGTATATATATATTTCTTTATATGTATATATTTCACAATTTTGCACTTTAGCCCCTCATACTTTTATTTCTTTATCATTTTATGTATCAAAACATTATGGGACATAATTCTAATGTCTTTAGGGCTCGGGATACCTTTGATAAGGTTTATATATTTTCGTGTATTTTAAATATATATTTATATATATTTTTCATCAATTTACATTTAAGTCCTTCTACTTTCACATACTTATCATTTCATGCTCCAAATCACCTTATGACACATTTATAATAATTCCTAAGCCTCGGGTTCATATATATACGTATAAATACGTATAATACTCGTATACGTTATGTATTTATTCATTTTCAACTATTATTTCAACGTAAGGATACGTTCTTATTTATTTCTCATATATTTAACTATTCAACATGTACTCCCACGTATATATATTCATCAAATGAACATTTCATATCATTCAAGCCATTAGACTATATATATGTATATACTTATACATATTTTTAATATAATGAAATCGCGTAAAGGTATTTTCCTCTGGTTATCAGTTATACTTATCATATCAACTCCTAAACACGTATTTCAATTTGATATCATGCATATCAATTATCCTTGCTATAAAACACGTATCTATTTCATTTCATCAACCAATACGTGTATCGTTTATATAACACTACCTTTTATCAATTCAATACCCGTTAATGGGTAAACATGCATTTTTCATATGTTTCATCACGTCTAGCTATCTAACATATAGATCACATGCATTTATCATATCAATCATATACATCACGTGTCTCTATAACATAAGCACGTATAACATTTTGCAAATCATTACCCTTTACCCATCTATTAACCCATATCAATATACGTTTTAGCTACTTAACACGTATAGCTTACACATATACTTCAAGTTATGAAATTTTGGGGTGTTA